>OX578149.1:87206657-87294157 GCA_951213105.1 Amaurobius ferox | reverse complement strand
TATATATATATTAAAATAGCAAATCGAATGGCAGAATGGAAGAAGTATCTCATAATACACTATCATAAAAATATTTTTAAGTCTGCAGAATACAATGAAATAAAATGAAATTCAACAGTAAAGAGGAAATTATAATACATTTACAGTTCAAAAAGCTAAAGATAATCAACAAATGTCAATGGAGAGGAATCGAATAAAGGAATACCAAAATAATCAAGCATTAAAGCTTGCACGTGGAAGAGCTCTAGGCTTAAGAATAGTTCATTTCGATAAAATCCTTTATCAAGTCCTAATATTTTAAACGAAATGAACACAAAAATGCTTGTTTCTGAAACACAAGATAGATTTCATCTACTATAAACATGTATTATATATATATATATATATATATATATATATATATGTTAGTGTGTGTATGTGTGTGTATAAGGGATATCTTACAAACAAATGGAGTGTTGCAATTGAAATTTGGAACAAATATTACGTCTGGTGAATACTGGAGCCCTGGTCTTTGTAAACGTTATCTAATGTTCTAAAGATTTCTTAATTTTCGAATAAAATTTTTAAAAATTCATTAAAACATCAAAATCCTCAATAATGTTACATAAATAATGATTTATTGTGTAATTTCGTATTAGAAAACTACTGACACATTATTTAGAAAGCTAGATAAACCGCTTTCGAGATATTGCCCGTTTTTAAATAAATTTACCAAAAAAATTACATGAAATTAAAATAGTACTAACTAATGTAAAACATGTCTACCTTTTATATGTGAAGCGACAAATTTGTTAACTTAATTTTCGTGGATCTTGTTCGTCCCATTCGCGAGAAAAGATAGTTCGTGTAATAGTTTTGTACATTGACGGCCAATGATTCGTCAATAGTTATTTATTTATATTTAAGAACAGCCCTTCTCTCTAATACTTGGCGATATATTTGGCGAGCCTAGCAACTAATTTGAAGAAATATTGCCTACTTTCGATTTTTTCATAATGGTGTCAAATTGACAAACGTATTGTCGGAATTGCAAAAAATGGCGTTAGAATAATAAAAATAACTCCAAATAGATGAATTGATTCTTAAAATATTTTAATATGGACTGTAAAATATTTTAATATAAACTATTTTGCTTACTGCTGATGATATCAATATTGATATCGTCAATTTAGTTTTGCGTAAAATATAAGTTAATTGGATACTTCGAAATAATTTTACATGTTGCCATCCGGAAAAACGACAAATATATAATTCAACGTTAAAAAAAATGGAGCCGTGGATCTTGAACATCGATTTTTTCAAGGAAAGGTGTAATCCATAGCATTATGTAGAGAATGTCATGTACTGTCCACATCAGATTTTGCGCTAAATTTGGACTCAATTTTCATACTTTGGGTTTTTGCACCCGCGAAATATAGACAGCAGGAGAATAGAAGGGTGGGGGCGGGGAATTTTGTAAAACAAATTATTTTCAATAAGATATAGTTTAAAAAAACTCTTCGACAAGAATTTAGCCACTTGATAGTTTTACTTTATCTTATTTTCAAGATCATGCAAGAACAGAAGAGCCATTATACCTATCTCAAATGGACGGAGCATGTTTTACGCCCCAATACAGTTGCATTCTAAACAGGGGCTAAAAATTTATAAATATCCGCTCCAAGTATTCGAGAAACGGGTTTCTGGATCCGGGAAATTCTTAGGATTTTACTAAAAATACATTCCAAAACTTTCCAAGAACATTCCTGTTGCCCTTGGCAACTAACTTTTAGCGCATACCGCAGCGTTTCTGGATGAACACTCCTTTAAAAAATTGCACAAAATGTCTGAAATAAAAATATTTTAAATTTAAAGTATCTGTTACGTTAGTTTCGGAAATTCTTTTAGAAATATATACATTCTTGAAGCTATCGAATAATAGTGAATTTTCAGATGATTATGCTCCATACTAGCTATTTCAAGCCGCACTTCGCGCGGTTAAAATGATTGCTGTTCATTCGATGTGACACTTATACGCTTAATCAAGGACGTTAATAACTTTTTTCGATACCAAAAAACATTTCAGATTTAAACGTAAAAATGTCACACATTTAATAATTATGTTAATATATTAAATTGGAAAATATATTGAATCTGATTTTTTTTTTTTGCAGTGAAAGGATATAAAATTTCGTTTTTATTACTTCTAGCTTGAAAATATCTTGAATATCAATTACACGCGATCAAAATTATTTAATTATTGTGAAACGATTTTAACAATTGGAGATATTAAATCGCGTTCTATTTATAAAGGTACTTCTTCATTCAAATTTGAACTATGGGCAGCGAAAGGACTTCCAATTGATTTTATTTTTGTTTGTGAGGTTCAGAGTAGTTGAAGACCCAGACCGTCCGACTCATCCGAAGGACTTGAGCAACTATTTGGACGGCCGGGAAAGGAGATTCAGAGTAGAGTAAGTTTTTTGAAAATTCACTTCTATTTCAATATTTAGAAATATTCGACATGTCAAAATATTCGATTTTTCGAAATATTCGAATATAGACAAAAAGAGGGATTCAAGCTAGAGTGAAAGCTGCAGTGTCCACTTAGACTATAAGAGCTTGCAATTTCGTCCCAATAGCTCAACGGTAGAGCATCAGTTTGCCACTTCGGGGATCCAGGGTCCGATTCTCGGCTGGGGCAGCAAGGTTCTTTACAATGGCGCCCGAACAATTGAACCCTGTAGAATAGTGCAAAGATATCGAGGTCTGAAAGTGACCCTAATAGGATTAATACAGATTCAATTGACTAAATTAACCAAACAAATGACAAGTCCTAAAACCAGATCCAAAGGTCACTTTTTCTGGTTATTTGTTATAACTAAACAATCATCTTACAGACATACACCAAATACAGCCAAAGTGCTTTTGAACATCCTCATGTTCACCTTCAGTGGCGATATGATTAAATGATACAGAATGATACAGAATAATGATACATATTTGTGGCGGATGAGAGTCGCCTGTCTCGAGCCAGGACCGAACTCGGAACCATGTGCTTAAAAGACCGACATTATAATCATAGAGCAAAAGCTAGCTTCAACTCCGTTCTCATAATTCAGGTACAGGTTCCAAGCATCTTTGATCAGATGTCTTTGCTGCCGCACACTCCCTCACCTGATGAGAAGGCCCCGGTCTAATTTCGGCGAGGAGGGGGGCCGCTGAGAAAATCCCCGTGTGTCCTCCCGAAATGCAGTTGAAGGTCTGAAGGCCGGGAGGCGTGTTGCCTCGGGCGTGGCGTCAGTCGTGGTCAACCAGGAAGGGAGTGGCAAGGCCTCTGACTCCGCGTGGTTCTGCCATCTCGTGTTGAGAGGTGAGATCGTTGGAGAGGAAGGTTGCGTATTTCAAACGTCCAGTCATCATTGTGGCGAGAAGAGAGTCGCCTGTCCCGAGCCAGGACCGAACTCGGGACCATGTGCTTACAAGACCGACATTATAATCATAGAGCAAAAGCTAGCTTCTGCTCCGTTCTCATTATTCGGGTACAGGTTACAAGCATCTTTGATCAGATGTCTTTGCTGCCGCAGATTCAATTGATTCTGGAAGATGGAGAGCCGATTATAAATTGAAATGATAACGACCATACACGAAGCAGAAGGCTAACCTGAGGTAAAAATAGCAGGAGGTGGTCAATCAGATTGACAGTTGTCCGTCAATATGACATTAGAGGGTTGGGAATGCAGAGTCCACTTAGACAATAAGAGTTTTGCAATTTCGTCGCAGTAGGGAAACGGTAGAGAGTCGGCTGTCCAGTTCGGAAATCCATGTTTAGATTCCCTGCTGGAGCAGCAAGGTTTTTTACAAAGTGCTCGATCATGACTCTAAACTATTTAAACTATTTCTAACTACTTATTATTTTACTATATAATTAATCTAAAAATTTTATATTTTTCTTTTAGTTTAGAAGCTAAGAGGCATCGAATAACACCAAAACCAAGATTCTAGCTGTAGTGGTTCTCGATAATTTTGATACATCAATTCCTCACTCGACCAATCAGTTCAATGCATATTATATTGATAACAGTGTAAGTCGTAAATATGATATATTGTATAATATCCACATTAAACAAATTCATAATTCCCAGATATTTTCATGTTGAAAGATGTGTATGATTATTTATTCGGTTCATTCAAATAATTTATGTCAACATAATAAGTGGTCTCAAACAAATATCACTTATGTGGAGACACGCAATTCATTTGAGAAAAAGCTGATATCGGTCAATTATGTATGAAATAAACAAATCTGTTAAATTTTAATAGTCCCATTTGTCCTTACGGTGCATTCATCAAAGGTATCCTATTTATATTTAGAATCAGGCTACACATTTTACCTTGACCAGATGGCGTTTATACTATTAAGATTATATCTCATTCCATAGTCCTACCCCAGATTTTACAGAGGGTTAGAAGCGTGTCTTTAAGACGAAATGTGCGTAAGAAGAAACAATGTATTTATTTTCAACTATCAATGTGCGTAATGCATTACATAAATTACGTACCTGCAATTCATCAGATATTACGTACATACAATTCATTATATACTTAGTACATACAATTCATTGTATAATACGTAGATACAGTCTGCATTGCATATACAGAACGTGTTTTCCTATCAATGTACGTAACAAATTTTATTTCTGTTATTTCAGGTATCCGTTATCACATTCTAGTTAGCGCTTAAAAGCGCTGGATGTCATCTGCAGTGGGAGCGTGATCCTAACTTTAAGAAAGCTCGCTATAATCGGCATTTGAAAGTATAACAAATAATTGCTCAATTATTTAACAGTTTACTTATCTTCTGTCTGTATTAATATATGTCTTTGAATATAGTTTGAAGTGTAGGGAAAATAGAAGTTCGTTTTCTGTTTATATTTATTTATTTCCCTTCATATTTATTTATTTCCCTATATATAGTTTTATATTTATTTATTTCCCTATATGCATAGTATAATATATAGGGAAAGTATAGTGCCGGAGTCAAAAATTCTAATTCAAGTTATCGAAGATGGAATCTAGAATAAGTTCCAAGTATCATTGGACTCAAATCGAACACAATACATAAAATAACAAAAGTGTTAATTATTGTAAAATATTTTGGCTTTCAATGTGCAACATTATGCGAAAAATTTGTTGACATCCTTCTCATACATTTAGTTTTTTTCCATTTACACGAGGACAAGCTTTTTATAACAGTTTTGCATTTTGACTCCCGATAACTCACTAAATGTCATTCCGTTATTTGTCTGTCCATCTGTAATGCTTGACGATAAATTTAGAGACAAGTTGACAAATATCGTCAACTTAACTATTTTTTGAAAATGTCCAAAATTGGGCAAAAATGATACTTACCGAAACGGACGCTAAACTGATTAATATTCAATATATTAGAGGATAAAGTTCAATGTATTTGATAATTCCTGTTACTTTCATGATTTAAACATATAGTGATACCAAGATGGACAATAATATTCTTGATTCAAAATGTAATAATCACGATTTGTGGGATAGGTGCGTTTTTATTAGAGTTTCTAAGGGTCACAAATTAATTGCATTTTTAGAGGGTTGTTATAGTAATTAGTTTTCGATAAGGATCCTATATACTAATAACTACTATATACTAATAACTCCATTATACGGGCTTAAAGTCTAGGCTTTATAAATCCATTTAGCGATGATTCAATTGTCATCATATTCCCGAGATTCGCATTTTCTAAATTAAACAATGAAGTGTTAAATGTAATATTGACTATTAAAGAGCAATATAATGATTGTAATTTTAAATTTTAGAAATCTATTGATTTGAACGCAAACCATCGGTTTTATGTAAAAAAATATTAGTTTATATTGATTATAATTGTTTAATGCATTAGCTATATTAATTAGCTGATGCTAGCCACAGTGGGGAAAGATTTGGGGATACGCACACCAAATGCACAAATAATTAAAAAAATCTGATGTTGGCAACACATGACTTTCCTTATATAATGTAATGAATTTACTTTTACAGTAAAAAAATAGGTTTTCCTTATAGTAGATACTGATATTATTTCCAAGATATTGAATTTTCGACAATTAGTCGTCATTTTCATTGATTTAGCGTCATTTTTATCCATTTGGCGAGATTTTCGTTAATTTGGCAACATTTCAAAAAGTCGCCAAGTTGCCGACATTCCGTCAAATTTGTCGCTAAAATCTCGCCAAGTGTTATGGACGAAGAAATAACTTATTCTTACAGCAGACAAATGACTATTGTCGTTCAAATACAAACGCATTACTCAAAGTATATTTTTTCATGAACGGAACGAGCTAGATCCACGAGAATGATGTCACAAAATTTATCGTATGGTATTACATATGAAAAGTGAACATGTTTCTCAATAGGAAATATTTTTTTTTATTTTATATGACTTTTTGATAATTTTTTTTAAAAATGTGCAAAATCTCGAAAACGGTCTCGAGAACATGTTAGCGTTCTAAAATTTGTGCTAATAGTTTTTTAATGAAAAATTACATAAGGAATGTCTATTTGCGTAACTTTATTAGTGGTTTTGATTTTTTGACGATTTTTTCAAAATTTCATTCGAAAATTTAGGGGGGGGGGTGAACATTCGATTGCGTGTAAAAACAATAGGCTTCCAGTGTTTACGGATTGTGATTTTTGTACTAAATTTGACTCGAATCGGTCCATTCGTTCGTCAGTTATCGTCTCCACAGGCTCACTGACACACACACACAGACAGACATCACTTCAAAAATGTGTGTTTCGTCATCAGGGATGCTTGAAACGTGCTCTCCCGTCGAAAACTCGAATTCGAATTTTCGACCCCGTCACAATACTTTTCTTATACATTATGTATATAAGGAAAGTAATAATATAATATATAAAGTTTAGTGATAAAATGATTTTTTTTCTCATGCTCTTTACAGTGTTGAGTTATAAACCACCATCCATTTTGAATCCAGTAATAGTAAACTACTCACATTATTCTGAAGCAAACTTTGAAATAACACTTAAAACACTATTGTTATTTAAGTTCGTTTTTATTTCATTGTTCTCAAATTTACCTTATCTACAAAGAAAACGCATTAATTATTATTTCAAACACTAAACTTCACAATTTTCTAAATATGTGAGACATAGAAGCGAGAGAGGCCTCATTGGTCCGGGACACATTTAAACCAAAATCTGTTTTATCACTTCTAGACGTATGAAACTGTAGAATTGTCGCACATATCTTAGTACTGCTTGCAACCTTATTGGACATTTTTTGAGTTGCACAAATTTGTACAGCAGGTAACCCAGGTAGCTTTCCATGCTTCTTTAAGCTCTCCTTTTAAGAGTTTTTAACAGACCTTTTCTGTACTGATTTTTTTAAGCAATTTCACAACACGGATGTATTTACATGTCTCCATAATCTCAACTTCACCAACTCCCACAATTATACTAAACTCCAACAGCTACATTGAACTCGCTTTTGAAGCTACTGAACACACTTCTATCTGTTTTATCTGTGATCCTTTTTGAACTTGGCATCAGGAAGAATCTCGCCTTCCTTCAAGCCACCGATTCAGATTAATGATGCAGTCCTCTTCCTCCGCACTTGTGGTTTCTGAACAACCTTGAATGGACAAAATAGTGCGTCCCATCTGATGACGTATCAACTTCGGATTGGTCCTTTGCGAGAGTTAGAGCCCCATAAGATCGTATGTGAGACCCCATAAGATTGTATGTGAGACCCCATTTTCATTTATTGATCATAAACATATATCCAATATAACGTTAGTTTAGGTGCCATTGCGTATAATGTTTTCCTTAACACAAGATACCTCTTGACATTTTCTGTTGAAATTATGGTCATTTTGATCTCTATCTTCTGTCCCACAACTATATTTCAAATTGCCAAACATGAAAACGTTACAACTTCCGGTTGTTGCGGTGACAGTTAGACCCCCCCTATCACATAAGATTACGTGCAAGTTCCCATTTCCATTGATTAATCATACATAACTGCCAAATATAACTTCACTTTAGGTGCCATTGGGTCTGGCCATTTCTGTAACACAGGATTCCCCTTGTCATTTTATTGTTCACATTTATGGTCTCTCTGACCACTTCTGTCTCTCAGCTATGCATTTCAAATTGCTCAAATTTAACAGCTATTCATTTCAAACTGTTCAAATTTAATAGCTATGCATATCAAATTGTTCCAATTTAACAGCTATACATTTCAAATTGTTCAAATTTAACAGCTATACATTTCAAATTGTTCAAATTTAACAGCTATACATTTCAAAGTTAGATTTGCGCAAGATAAAAATTAAATATGCGCTTAGAAATAGTTTTAGGTGCTGTCACCCAGAAAAGCGTCTAATCTTAATGTACATTTATGTTATTATTCTTGTACATCTTTCTTAAGTCGTTAAAGAAGCAAAATCATTGCAATTATGCAGTGACAGTTGTGCACTGCCCACATCAGATTTTTATACATTATCAAGGAAAAAATGGTTTTTAGATTAAATATTTAACGAGTGAAATAAACGGTTATCCTCCCTTCCAACAAGACAAATGCACATTAGATTCATAAACTTGTCGAGTCGTTCTATAAATAGCCTCACCGGCAGGGAATGCTTAAATACAGTTTCTTCCGTGTAGTCATTGGATTCAAATTAGTCTGATAGGATCCACAAATGATTTGAATAGTCGAGGGAAAAATGAATAAATGGACGGAAATTAGGTAGAAATAGCACTTTGCGATAATTTTCGAACGATTTGCAAGCCCTTCGTTCCATACATTTTTATACAGATATCTTCTAATACACAAAATGTGAGAAGCCTGTACTCGTCTGTCTTAGAATATCAGATGCTTTGTAGGATGCAGGAAGTTTTCTTGTTAAACACAGAATTTCATGGATACATTTTCTTTGGTCGATGCATGGAGTTAGTTCTGAGATGGATTATTTTTAGATTAATGTTCATTTATGCCCTACTGGGATTCTTTCAGCGGGAGCTACAGTTGATTTGAATTGTATAAGCTATTGCATAATTGCTTAAGTGTCAGTCAATTTCAAATGCATAATTGTATAATTATCTATCAATTTATATCTGAATTCATGAGCTGTTTGCTTCCGTAAATGTGTATTTGTGCAACAGTGCTTATTTATGCATCGACCGACAGTATATGGATTAACGATAAGATATGAATTATTTTATGACTAAATGTTTATTCAACTCGAAACGTAATTAATTATAAAATCATTTCTTTTCATTTATGTAAACATAATCCTCAGTTATTGCAGCTATATTTACTTTCTCATACGTAGTATTAAGAAATTAGTCTTTACATAAATGTTTTCGTGTTCGAGATTGTCATGCCAATCTATGTTACTACCTCCTGAATATATATAGGCCTCCTGAACGTTTCGACTATTTTTGAAGTAATGTCCGTCTGTCTGTTTGTCTGTCTGATGTCCGTGGTCACTCTCTTGTGTTCCCGGTAGTTGCTACAAATATTATTGGGTTTTCACGAAGCTTTATATCCGGCTTTGTTATTGCAAAATCTAGATAAAACAAAATTTTTAGATACATTTTTATCTAGATAAAATATTTTTAAATTCGAGCGAAAACATCAAAATGTATTCAAAATTTTCTATTTATTAAACATGGCAGCAGCATAGAACAAAATTTGATATAATCATGCATAAAAGGGATTACTTATGGCTCAATGATTACGACACTCAATAGCTTCAATCATTGAGTCAGAAAGCAGGAAATAAAACTCCTATGGATGAAACGCTTGAAAATGCCATAATGCTTTGAGAATTATATCTAGGCGTCGCTAGTGTTTGTAAAGTAGTTGCTATTGTTAGTTGACACTATAGAAAGGCGTATTATTTAGTATATGTATTTTTAATAATTTTTAAATTAAGGATTCCTTAATTATGAGTATAATTATCCAGTATTTTTAGTTTCCTTATAAACATAATGTATAAGAAAAGTATTGTGACGGGGTCGAAAATTCGAGCTGAGAGCACGTTTCAAGCATCCCTAATCACGAATCAAACATTTTTGATGTGATGTCTGTGTGTGTGTATGTGTGAAAGTATGTGTGTGTGTGTGAAAGTACGTGTGTGTATGTGTGTCAGTGAGTCTGTGGAGACGATAACTGACGAACGAATGGACCGATTCGAACTAAATTTGGTACAAAAATCACAATCCGTAAACACTGGACGCCTATTGTTTTTATACGCAATCGAATGGTCAGAACCCCTTTAAATTTTCGAGTGAAATTTTGAAAAAATTGTCAAAAAATCAAAACCGCTAATAAAATTACACAAATAGACATTTCTTATGTAATTTTTCATTAGAAAATGATTGACATAAATTTTAGAACGTTAACATGAACTGTTCTAGAGATTTTGCACATTTTTCAAAAAAATTATCAAAAAGTCATATAAAATAAAATAGAAATTTTTCCTATTGAGAAACATGGTCACTTTTCATATGTAATACCATGCGATAAATTTGGTGACATCATTCTCGTGGATCTATCTCATTCCATTCATGAAAAAAAATACTTTGAGTAATACTTTTCTATTTGAACTCCAATATTCATTTCTCTGCTGTAAGAATAACTTATTTCTTAATCCATAACGCTTGGCGAGATTTTAGCGACGAATTTGGTGGAATGTCGCCAACTTGGCGACATTTTTCAATGTTGCTAAATTAACGAAAAACTCGCCAAATGGATAAAGATGACGGTAAATCAATAAAAATGACGACTCATTGACAAAAATTCAATATCTTGGAAAGAATGTAAATATCTACTATAATAATAATATTTTGTTTACTGTAGAAGTAGCAAATTCATTGCTTTATATAAAGAAAGTAATGTGCTGACCACATCAGATTTTTTCATAGTTGTAGGATAGAGTATAGAATATGCGGAGATAAAAATAAATTGGAAACTAAAATAATTTTGAATACGTAGGAATATTCTGTATTGCTTCAGTTATTTTTTTCGTTGCACTAATAATTAATTTATATAAAATTGACAGTTTAAATAAATATTTCAGATCTTTCGCTATAGAAATGCATACAATGCAAGACTACTTATCTTATCCCAGTGCCACCTGAACTATTGTCTCAAACAATATTGGCGTTTTCTTAATTTGGAAATTTAACTCCTTATTTTTACCTCCATGGTTTCAATCATTGTTCTAAAAATAACCGCGGTACAATTTTTGCTTTCATTACGTCATTGAACTCCTCGTGGGGTGCAAGTTACACCCCCCCCGGGTGTACATTTTGCATTTTCAAGTATGATGTCAATCGAAAACTTTTGCCAAGCCCTTAAAGTGAAGGGTAATATGCTATAATCGTAATCATTTGGATCAACGATTTCGATTTTAAAACTTTTACATGTAAAAGTTGAAAAAAAAGAAACACTAAACCTACAAGCTACTTAAAAATGGATTATGGTATGAAGAAAGTCGAATTGTCAAATTAAGCTATACACATGTTAATTTTAATCTGCATTTACGAATCAAAAGAAGTGCAGTAATTAAATATTTTTAAGCGAAAAGGTTAAATAGTTAAATATACCACACTCTCGAATAAGACTGCTTTAGCTTTCCGTTGTCTGTTACTTCTAAAAATAACCTCGCCAACAGGGAGTGCTCAAATAGCGTTTCTTCCAGCAGCCATTTGATTCAAATTAGCTCGATAGGAACCGCATGTGATTTGCATGGGCGAGCCGAAAAGAATAAATGATAGGAAATTAAGCAAAAATAGCACAGTACGGTAATTTGGACACATTTACATATGCTCTATGAGAGCGGTATGAAATTAGAAGGTGATATTTTAAAATGCAGAATTCATGCAGTTAAAATAAAAGAAATTGATTACTTAAGCATAGAGCTTTAGTTTCAAGAGAAATAATTTTCTAACATCGTTCAAAATGGAATATTCTTGATATACGCCGTATGCAAAGAGATGAAACTTAAAATAATATTTTAAAGCAATATTTGCACACTATTGAGCAAATTGCATATCTAATTACTCCATCACTTCTTTTGGATCACGTAGTTGCGTTCACAGTAAATTGTCAACACTGAACCGACAATTTGCTAACGAATAAGTATAAAACAAAATTCTTAGAGCAAGTATTGGATACATTTACATATACTCTATGAGTGCAGTATGAAATTAGAGGCTGATATTTTATAATGCAGCCTCTTTTCTGATAAACTCCAGCAACTAACATTGAAAAGTATAATTTTTCTCCCACTTACACTAGTAACACAATTCAAGGCACTTAGGATTACGGTAATGTACTTCATTCTAACAATTGGGCGTTATATATAAGCAAGAAAATACTCATAAATAAATATATAAAACGTTATATTAAAAAATAATAAGTAATAAAATTATGTAATACTAATTACCATAAAGAGTAGTCTTACATCAAAAGAAAAATTTGCATATTTGAGGTTTAGTATGATAGTTATTACAATAACCTAAGAATCGTTAGGCGAGTTAAAACATTCATTCGATGAACTATGCTGCTGGCCATCCAAAATGCAACACCATGACAGACAAGAGATATCAAGGCCAAATTTATTGGACAAAGTACAAGGATGAATTGATTGAAAATACAGCCCCGTTCGATTTGCGGAACACGAAGAAATCAGTATTTTGTGCAGCCGCCATGGTTGACAATAACTGCTGCTACATGCCTCGGCATTGAAAGAAAGAGACTTTGGATGTGTTCTTGGGGTATGTCAGTACATACTGCTTCCACACGTTTTCAAACTTCATCTGTCGTAGCAGCTGTTGGTGTTTGCTGGGCCAGTCGTTTGCCAATCATTAATCAGACGTGTTCAATGGGCGAAAGATCTGGAGAACGGGAGGGCAAAGGGAGCAGTGGAACTTGGTGGGCAATGAAGAAATGCGGAACGATATGTACCACGTGTGGTCTCGCATTGTTCTGTTGAAACTTGGCCGCAGGCAAGCCTTGAAGGTAAGGTAAGGCAACAGGCTCCAAAACTTCAGAAATGTAGCGGTGGTTGTTGAGTGTACCGGCAATGCGTATTAGGGGGGTTGCGGGAGTAAAACAACATACCTGTACTTAAAAACAGCCTTCTCTTCTCCACTTATATAGCGTTTGTAGGTGGCGCTACTGGCGCACATGATTTGCATATGAGTTAAAATTCTAATCATTTGTATTTCCTATCGGGGTCTACGTATGGTGCAAATTTCATACTTATTGGATGCTTCCTTCATGGTGTTGCATTTTGGATGGCCAGCAGTGTAATATCACGATTTTTGCATATTTGAATGTTATTATAGTGAGTTTGATTCCGCCATTCCCGTAATTCGTTCATTAATTCGATCATTAAACATTGGTCATAAACATAAATGGTCAATTGTAAATTCGACCATGAAAAGTAGATATAAACAGTAGTCGACAAAAATGATTAATAGGAAATCTTGTATCCAGATCAATATATATATATATATATACAGAGTGTCCAAAAACATTGACCTCGGCTTTTATTCCTTAAATATTAATCTTAGACATATATAATAAATTACAAAGTTGCGTAAAAAAGTACAGAATTTTATGATATTCATAAAAATTTTCAGGGGTTTAAATTTAAAGAAATACAAAAATTTAAATTTTTGTACGGACTCCGTACAAAAACATTGCCAATGAGTAAAATGTGCCCCATATACAAATAAGGCAATGTACAAATTTTCAGCATTTTTTCATAAAAAGTCCCAGTGATATGGTTAAACAAAGTTGGTGAGGAATTAATTACAAATAAAAAGGTAAATATTTACAGCAAGAGTGCAAATAACGCAACGCAGAAATGCATCATAGGCAAATAATACCTGCCTCTTATCTTTAATGGATCTTTGGCATGGATGGAAAACATTTTGAACAAGATTTGTAATCTTTGTGTAATGTTATTACTTCTACGCAGTGTAGATACTTTTGTACCAATAAATAGCAAAATTATTATTTATTTATGTAATCACTGCATTCTTTCGTAATTTTTGTATGACCCCTGAAACGCGATCGGTCGACATGATTTTTCCCTTCTGAGAACCCATGTCGATGCATCGAAAAGTGGTTTAAGTCAGCATTTTTGTCTTTTCATATCTCTGGGACATTTTATGATAAAATGCTGAAATTTTGTACATCACCTTATTAGTGTATGGGGCACATTTTACTCATTGGAAATGTTTTCGTACGGGGGCCGTATAAAAATTTAAATTTTGTATTTCTTAAAATTTCATTTCTTTGAAAATTTTAATCGATTTCATAAATTTCTGTAACTTTTTTTTTGCGCAACCTTGTAATTTATTATATATGTCTAAGATCAATATTTAAAGAATAAAAGCTGAATAAAAGCTGAAATATATATATATATATATAATCTCAAAATGAAAAATGGAAAAAAAGACGGACGAGGTAAGCTAACGAGCGGAATGGCAAAAAATAGCCGAAGGGGGATTGTAACCCCCCGTTACAGCATGCTGCTAGGCCGCGGCAAGTATTCCCGGTAGCAAGCACTCCCTCGAAGCAGACCCCGATGCATCACAAACAAAGCTGAAACGACCACAACCTGCCATCCATTAATAAAGACCAATACTTGAATCCTAATAAGTTTCATCTAAGACAATTAAAATACAATATGAACGTAAAATTGTAATAAAAATTACAAACACAAAACATATACACCAAGTCGCTCATTACGCCAACACTGACATACATCAAGTCCTCAAATTATAAAATTCAATATTCGGAACATGTTGCAAGATGTAAATCACTAATAAATATCCATCTCAACTTCCCAGCAAATCTTCAAACACTGACATTCCATCGATTTTGTAAATTCCCAAGATGTGTTGTTTCAAGAAAGTCCTTGGATAACCCTTTTTGATTGCCTCGCCAATAAAATTACGATCGTTAAAAATTATTTTTTGTTCATGAGAAATAAGTCGTTTATTTCTCAGAAATTGATTAATCACTAAATTACGGTAAATATTTTTGTGAATGTTGGATTCCCAACTAATTAAATAATTCACTTTTACGTCAAAGGTATTACTTTTATAGTAAATGTCAAAGATCATACCTCCTCCCGAATCATTATTATTAATGTTAATATCCAGGAAGTTAATGCTTCAATCTGCTTCTTGAGGTGGTACGATCAATTGCAAATTAACAGGATAAAAACTAAAATCAAACTGGAATGTAGTATCACTAGAACCTGTCAATAAATCATACACGTAACTTAGGTAAACGAGTTCATTATTAATATGTGATATCGATTCGTACATGTACAAATACAGGTCCGCCATAATTGACGAGCTACTTCCTCCCATAGGAATGCCGTTAAGTTGTCTATAAAATCAATCCCATCATAAAGAATATTATCAAACAATACCATTTTCACTAAAGATTTAAAATAACTGAGTCCAAATTAACATGTTACTCAAATTCTCCATAAATTAATTTCATAAAGCCATAAAGAACTTCCAAATCAACATTGTCGAAAAGATCTTTAAAATCAAAACTTCGTAAACACAAACGATCATGGTGTTGTAAAATCTTGATGACTTCATAACTATTAAATATCACACATGAACCCATATGGTTAATTCTCTTCATGGTGGGTTTTAGAATTTTAAGTAGTTTGTCATTAGCGATTTTCAAATATATACCATATCCCACAGTGACAGGTCTAAATTTTACAGGCTTTTTGTGCATCTTAGGTATCAGAATTATATACGGGAATTTAAAATTCCCTATTTCTATTTTGATTCTTTTATATAAAGCACGAATTTTATTTTCTATAACACTTCTAGGAGATTTCAATTTTTAACACTTTACAACATAGTTGAAAAGTGTTTATGACTTTGTTCATTCTGTCTGTCTGTCTGTCTGTCTGTCAGACTGTTAGCACAATATCAGCCGTAAAAATGACTTTATCAAGATGAAATTTTAGTATGTTGTTCAGATGGATTTAAAATTCACAAATTACTTCGAAAATTTATGGAAATATTCAAATTGTCGCATTAAATATATAAAAAAAATCCGCAAAATATATTCAGTAGTTTATTAAATAAAAATTAAAATAATAATTACATCCTTTATCTGAAGAGATCAGGCGATCATTATATGAAGAGATCACGTGACCCACTTCAAAATAAAATATGGCATCCATCTTGTGCCAAAATTGTGATTCTTAAAGCTCTTTTTAATTCATATTTAGTGCTGTATCCGTTCTAAAACTGCTTTATTTTTTTTTAATTCTGTGCATCTACATCCTGAAACAATGCAGCTACAATATAGTTGAATTTAAATGATCTTCCAACTTTGATTATTTCTACAACGAAGCATACGTTTTAATTATGGAGGATGTAAACAGCAAAATATGTAGAATGAGTTGTATAAGAATTGCTGCATTTCTTTAACGCAAAATTATTTAGCCCATGGAGTCTGCAATATAGCTGATATGAATGAAACAACCATTGATTTTACCAGAGAAGCAAACGATTTTTTGATGAAGTTTTGAGTATAGAGTTTAATTACTTGTACCTCCATGATTTTATGTTTTAAATAAAATTAATTATTATAGTATTGTGATGAATGAAATGAATGGGAAAATGTTTATGAATGAAATGCTGCTCTTATTTGAAGAGCCAGCCGATTTATATTTCGATGACGTCATTTGAAAAAGTTCATTTGTTTTCGATGAAGTTTTCAAATATAATAAATTAATGTAGTATTGTAATAATTTTTAAAATATTACCGAGGAATGTATCGCATTTTAGAGATGTTTAAATGAAATTGCATTGAAGTTGGAAAGTGTTTCATAATCAATGCTTTATGCATGATTGATCTTTCTTGTTGATACATAATATTATTGTTATAATGCTGATCTAACATTTGTTGATATAAAAGTTGATCTGTTAAAGTTGATCTATTAATCTCGTCAGATATATTAGTTTATATGCGACTAAGCAAGTTCGTAAGCAGGTTAGTTGTTGTTGTTGAAACCCAGACCGTCCGACTTACCAGAAAGGTGTAAGGTAACTGTTTGGACGGTCGGGAAGTGCCAGGCAAGTCGTAAGCAGGTTAGTAGAAGACCCAGACCGTCCGACTCGTCCAGGGTAGGGGGGGGTAAGTAGGTTAGTGTAATAACTAAGCAAGTTAGTAAAATACTTTGATATTTTGATGAGAAATTAAGTATCAAATTCTATGGTCCGGGTTTGCGGCTGATATCGGATGGAAAAGACAAGGCTGTAAAATAGCTTGCGTACTCGTATACCTTTTAGCCCTTTAAATGCGCTACAAGGAATTATAATTTTATCTCTGATTAGGTTCTTAGTTTTCGACATATAGTAGATATAATTTCGATATTTTAATATTTTGAACCATTTTGAAAATGTGGCTCTAATTTCGATGAATCTCCTTCTATAAATACCTCTACTTCGATGTATATTTTCAACTGTTTTGAAAATGAATAAAAATGCATACAGCCCACAAAGAAAAATATTTTCACGCAAAACCATTTCGGACATACTGGACTACTGTCGATTATTTCCCTTATGTTTAATATTCATTGTAGGACTATGCAGAACAGCATATATGTCATTTGGAAACATAACTAGAAGCTAACATAAAATAATTTACAAATAAACATAGAATGCTTACATTCGTTTCGTATGTACTGGAATTTCCTTCTGCGGCAGACAATCTTGAAATTTGAACCTCGAAATGGTTATTTGCATTTTACATTATTTTATACATTATTTTACGTTGTATTCTAGCTATTCATTACGTTGTTCATAAATTCACACCCTATATATCGTTTGATTATTTTAAAATTAAGTTGAGTGCAATAATATATTATTTAAAATTACAAAATTTATACAACTTACCCTGTATTTTCTTTGAGAAAAATATGAAAACACTCCATTTTGATTTCAAAACACGTGATAAAAATAAACGATGTATCCATTTTTGTCATACAGATCAAGAATAAAGGGGAAGTAGTTGTGCTTACCTGAAATAAAAGTAAAACATTTAATTATATAAATAAAAATGTCTATATATAAAGTGCTATTTATTTATTTGATTTAGTGGTCAGCACTTGTAAAATATTTCAAACATTTCTCTTATTTTCCTTATTTTCAAATACTCCTTTACATATCCACTTTTTACAACTTTCAATTTAACTTTAGTGTTAGTCTTCTGATGTCTGTCAATGCCATTCAAAATTTTGAAGCCCTAACTAATCAAGTTTCATTCATCACAGTAACATGAAATTTGATATGTCGTATTTTGTAGTATATATTTTTTTATTTTAAACCTTACTAGCACAGCGTCCTGAACCACCATGAGAGTGTTTAGGAAGAACTATAAACCCCGAGCAGTTAAAAATACCAATTTCAATTTGTGTTGTCTTCTGTGGTTTTTTTTTCTGTGTTATTGTCTTTTATAAATGTAAGGTGCATACAATTTAATACATACGTTTTTTACATCTAAGTAACATGCAAATAGAAAACCGTTTAATTGAAAATTTATGCTTTTACTTTTAATTGTTATAACTTTAATTTCACAATTTTCATATCCACCATCAAAATTAATGCAAATAAAATTTATAACGGAGTTTTTGCTATGGTTAATTTGGGCGAACATTATCTGTCAACAAGGAAATGCGTATTCATCATCTTTCCTACATGTATTTTGCTTTATCAATGTATTATCCCCATAATATGCACATAGGCAAAGGAAGCATTGTAACGGGGTCGAAAATTCGAATGCGAATTTTTAACGAATGTGGATGTTTCAAGCATGTTTGAACTCGAAACGAACGTTTTTGAGATGATGTCTGTGTGTGTGAAAGAGAGAGAGAGTGGCAGCCGGTGAACGCGGTATTTCATAAACAAATGGAGCGTTTATAATGTAATTTGATACTATTATTCAAATTAGTGAAGATTGGAATTTTTAACGCTATCGAACATTTGGAATACCCTATCACTTTGGGTGTCAATTATATTATGTATACAGAAAAAGTAAAAATGACTGGCAACAATACAATAAATTGACACTGTAATTATAGTCAACGATAATTAATATAATTAGCGTATACTCATTGATGATATCTGACCATTTCTAGGGGGACCCTTTATGGTTTTACTTTTAACTATTTTCTAGTTTTGGGTTTTATTATCACTATCTCATCATTACAATAATGTAATTATAAATAGCACGCATTACAGTATTATGCAGAGATAAGTTTATTAATTTTATATTCACAATAGAAATGGAAATTAAAAGTTCTTGAATTTTAAAATATGTGGTCAAATTTGGAAAGTTTGTTTTTAAAAGTGAGCCCAAACTCTCCTTTGGTCTGACATAGTTTTGCCTATTCGTTTATCTATCTATCGAATTTTTTTATCTTCACTGTTATCAATTAATGTTCAATTGCTTTAATTAATGCAAAAAGTTTTGAAATTTAAAAAAGTGTATTTACTTTGAAATTATTATGGGTTTTAAAATAATTGGTTTTGCAAACTTAAGAAGTCCGTTTCAAAATGGTTAGTCCGAACTCACCCTGGTACTTCATGGTTTCTTTTATTCGTGCACATAACAGTCGAACTTTCTATATCCACTACTATCAAAATAAGTTAAATTGTTTTAATAAATCCAAATAATTTCAACGTTTAAAAGATGTGTTTACTTTGAAATTATTTTCATTTACCAACAACATGAATTTTTGAGTGAGGGTGTCTTCTGAAGTAGGGGTGTAATTTGTCTATATTTAGAGTCCAAGAATCAAAACTATTGATATAATTTGTCATGATATATTTATATCGCAAAGCATGATAGTTTATCAAATCATTCCTTAAACTTTTATATGAAATAATTAAACACATTTTCACAGTGCAACATGTGGTCAGGCACTGTCTTACTGGAATATAGCTCCAGGCGTGTGCTGCTGAAGGAAGGATACAACTTAGGCCTCTAAAACCTTCCTGATGTAGATGTTGCTGTTGAACGTGCCCGAACTGCGTAGAAGCCGTGATCGCACACGATATCCAATGGCACCCTACACCATGACGCTTAAATTTCGTTTAGTATGAGGCTCTAAAACGCATGCAAGAAGATGACGCTCACCACAATACATTCTGACGTTTATGCGTCCATCATTGTAGCCCGGGTTGTAGTGAGACTCCTGCGGAAACACGACCAGGTGGCAATACTCATGTCATGTTCTGTACTCCTCCTCCCATTGAAACCTGAGATGTCGATGGTCCAGAGTCTCCGATATCCACCGCAAAGTAATACTTGCATGCAGTTATCTGTACAGTAGACGCCATTGAACCATAGAAGAATGCAATACCACACCTATAGAAGTGCTCCAGTGCTGTGCTAACACTCGCGAAGGAGCTGTACGGTCCGTTACAGCCATACGGATAAAATGTGTATCATCCCGTGTTGTCGTCACATTGCTTGGTCCACTGCCGAATTTTCGACTCGTCTGGTTGTTTGCTTCCATATTTTACTTCTTCTACATTAGCATTGCTGACGTGGCATTATCCCCCGTACGGGCAGCTATATTACGATGCGAAAATCCACCTTCCCACAGGCCGATTAAGATTTCCCGTTCGAACTCCGTAGTTTGCTTATAATGCGCCCAATGGCGTTGACGAGGCACAGAAACTAAACTAAAACAGCTTTCAACTCGCGTTTGCCGTTCATATGTCTGACTCTTCCACAGACCTATATTTATACTCCTCGTACGACTGTTCAAACGGCGCTGAAAGGCCCGGGCATGCATCACTCTGCATTTCTAATCAACTGTAGTATATCCTACCGTACATAGCATGTTCCGTACGTTTCATTCTAATTTGACAATTCCTTCATGGTGTTGCAATTGCCATAAGCACATACACACACACGCACACACACACATATATATATATATATATATATATATGCAAAAAAAAACGAAGTACCCCTAAAAAATAATCCGATCACCTCGAAATTTCGCATGTAAATTCATTTATACCAAGTACGCAAATGACTAAATCTACAAGGCCAATGAGTGTTAACTTCGGTCTCGCTGCTACTGCTCAACTAGCATCCTATAAAACAGTTTAAATTGGGGACGGTGTATCTGTGCTCGTTATCGGCGTTGCAGAACTGACCCCATGGCATTATTGTCCTCCATCCAGCATGCTACAGCCTTTTTCATACCACCATTGGTACTTTTCACCATCTCAGGGCGCTTGACTGAAGTGTAGTTACGCTCACGGTGGCCTTTTAGACGTCTGCCCATAACCCTACAACATCGACAGAGTCGTTTTGAGTGGTGTCGTAGCCGAAAATCATGGCTACGAGCAGACTGGCATCGCATAGTGTTCAGCGAAGAATCACGCTTCAGTCTTTCAGCAGATACCATAGGGTACGTGTGCCGAGGCGCCAGGGCCAGCGGTCCCATTCAGCTTTTGTTTTACACAGGCACACAGCCATACGACAGCAGGTCACCCCTAGACATCCTGCGTGCAACTTTAACAGCTCAACAATATGTTGATGAAATACTGCGGCCGTTTGCGTTACCCTTCACGGCATATCATTCTGGAAACATTTCCCAACAAGATAATGCCACGCCACATAGGGCCCGCATATCTGTGGACTGTCTCCGTGCTGTTGATACTGTTCCTTGGCCATAATGATCACCAGACCTTTCGTCAATCGAGCATGTATAAGATATTCTAGGCCGCCAGATTCGGGCACCCCGAAATGTAACAGATCTGGAGCAGCAATTGAGAAATACCTGGCAGAATGTATCGTCGGATGACATTACGAAGCTTTATCACTCCTTACCTAGACGTATACAAGCATGCATTATCGCCAAGGGGGTTTCACTAATTACTGATTTGAAAATTCAATGTGCCAATGAGTGTTATTTATTAAGCTAACCATTGATGGGTCCTGCGTCCTTGATTTTGTAATCATTTCATTACGTTTGTGTGAAATGTACGCATATTTAAATTCAATAAAAACAGCCACTTTCTTCATGGTGGTTCGTTTTTTTTGGCTATTTTTTGTTTTTGTATTTTCGAAATCACAGCTTTGTTATTTGTTGATTCTCTTTAGCTTGATGACTAGAAATACGCATTTTATTTTCCTTATGACTGATGATTATCTATTTAATATTTCTTTCTAATTTGTAGGCATATTTTAAGTTAGGGTTTTTTGAGTTATATATATATATATATATATATATATATATATATATATATGTTATTTACTTCATGAACTTCTTTTCCAAAAAAAAATATAAAGTAAAAATATGTTAAATGCGCAAGTATTAATCATTTGCATTTAAAGTCACGATACGTATTTTAAGACTGGTGTTGTCTAGACTAGTAGCCCCAGACAATGCCTTGTTTGCTCGCCCGGATTCTATTCCGGGAACTTTTGGGTATAACTTCGTATTGAAAATATTTCCGCGTTTAGAAAATTATAAGTTTAATACATGAAAGTTGTGCTTTGAAATATATTAAAATTATATATTATAATATCTACAATTTCTGTATTTAGGGAATCGACGTAATCTTTATTTAAAAATGGTGGTTAAGTTTTTAAAGTGCGAATAAATCTGATGTAATTCGGATATTAAATATTCCCCCAATTGAAATATAGGTGCTAGGAAGAAAAAATATAAATAAATTGAATTATTTTCCCTTTTAATGCGGTTATAACATGTGAAACGAAATGATGTTTCTATTTCCTATTATCTATCGGGTGGGTAAAAGAATATATGAATAATATTCTATTATTTATTGAACAGTCTCTTTGTTCCAAAAACGTGAATTAAAATCGGTTACGTAGTTCCGGAGATATTTCACTTTGTAGGGTGCATTCGTATATTTCCTTTGAAGTAAAAAGTTCACGTAGTACATCAAGTATATATTTTTAGTTCGAATTCAGGTTGAACTATTTATATATAGCAACTTAAGAACAAACCAATATTTTTCTAATGTTCTTTTAAAGAACAAAATAAGCCATTTTCCAGGCGCAGTCAGCGACCATGACCTTCTCCGGCACTTTGTTTAACGTCCTACCCCCAAATTAAATTTCAGACCCCCCCCCCCCATTTCCTAAGAGTTATCAGGTCAAAGCGTCTAGACGCAGTCGAATCTTTTTTTTCCGTTCCTATGTCGCGTAGTTTCCGGAGAAGGGTTTCTGTCCCGGAAGGAATAAAAACACAGAATGTGAAATCGCATTCCATAGATAAAATCGAACAATACTCATCGTGTTTTGAAACATTGTATATTAGATAACAGTTCGCGATTTCATGCATTTTTCTTATGTTATTGTCACATCTTATGTTATATATATATATATATATTATGTTATATATATATATATATATATATATATATATATATATATATATATATATATATATATATATATATATATATATATATATATATATATATATATATATATATATATATATATATATATATTCGCCAAGAAGCGAACATATGAAAAACCAGACTGTGCCTGTTAAGTAAGAAAAGGTGCCCATGTGCAAATTTCCATCAGATCTGCAGAAACTAACCCAATTCATTAAAGTCTCTCTGAAATGCATTGATAACATGTTTTTCGTTGAAAAAATAATTATAATATTTTTTCAAGAAGTTGATAAGGTATTTCTTTGTGATAGCATCCACTACTATTCCATTGTTACTTGAGAAATTGATATATTTGTTTAGAACTTTGTTACTTGGGATATATATATATATATATATATATATATATATATATATATATATATATATATATATATATATATATATATATATTTATATATATATATACATATATATGTATATATATATATATACATATATATATATATATATATATATATATATATTTATATATATATATATATATATATATATGTTTATATATATATATATATATATATATATATATATATATATATATATATATATATATATATACAAGATGATTAAAATGGTGGTTGTACACACTAAATCAAGAACTTTTCGTCATAGTTTACTGGGTCGGAGATGAAACGTAAAGGCGCCTGTGGGCGGTTAATAGTAAACAAATGGGGTGAGGCGGAAACACAAAAATGACTCAGACGTTATAAAATGACATTTAATAAACAATAATTACAGTAATGGCTGGAACGAGCAACCGCCAACCTAAATGCATGTCTCACATCGGCGATGGAGGGATTGGCGAACTCTCTCGATCAGACCAGGCATATCGCGCACTTCGGCAGCAGCGATCAAAATTCTGGCGACAAATCCCTCTTCAGATTCAAGGTGAGTGCCATAGACGAGACTCTCGAGAAATCCCCACAGAAAGAAGTCAAAACAAGAACAGATCGGATGATCGTGGCGGCCAAGCTTTGGGACCAACTCGCCCAATCCATCATCCCGGAAAATCCAGATAGTTCCTTACCTCTCGCCCAAAATGGACTGGTACTACATCTTGCTGGAACCACATATGCCGGCGAATGTCAGTTGAAACACCCTCCACCAATTCCGGCAAAACCTCCAGAAGGAAAATACGGTGCATTCTCCCATCAAGTGGAGAATCGTCGCCGATGCATGTGGATATGTTGCATATGTGCCGCCAACACATGTTCATTGTGAATGTTAAATCCAAAAACATTGACCTTGGCTTTTGTTCCTTAAATATTGATCTCAGACATATATAATAAATTACAAAGTTGCGTAAAAAAGGTACAAAATTTTATGAAATCGATAAAAATTTTCAGAGGATTAAATTTGAAGAAATACAAAATTTAAATTTCTATACGGCTCCCTGCATAAGTATTTCCAATGAGTCAAATGTGCCCCATACACTAATAAGGCGATGTACAAAATTTTAGCATTTTATCATATCCCAGAGATATGTTTAAACAAAGTTGGTGAGGGATTAATCACAAATTAAAATGCAAATGTTTACAGTAAGAGTGCAAATTACGCAACGTCGAAATGCATCATAAGTAAATAATATCTGCCTCTTATCTTTAGATTTATTTGTAATTTTTAAAAAATATGCCTCCTGAAAAATACCTTAAAATTTTATTTGATTAATTACAGAATAGAACTTGGAAATGGCACAATCAAAATGAACATTAAAACAGCTTAGAAATGTATGCATATGCAAATATCTGTCTCTGATCGATGCGTTACATGATCGCACCAGACGCATCATCACATGAGAAAGTTTTTTTCTTGCTCTGTCATTAATCAATAGCCTCGCTTACGCAAGCGTAGCGCGCGCAGCCAGGTAGTCTGAGTGACCCTTAAGTACTTCACATTTCTGCTATATTTTGAGAGTGTAGTTAGTCTGTATCGACCGTATGTCGCAATACAACAACGAAGAACTTTTTGAAATGCTTATGCTGTACAGTTTATGCAATCGCAATGCTAACGAAACTGCACGGGAATATCAACGTACTTTTCCCAATTCTCGACATCCTTCTGGGAGATTTATTTCCCGATTACTGCAACGAGTGCGTGAAAGAGGAAGCGTACATGGTGTAGGTGGACTAGGTAAGACCCATACTTCACTCAACTGTTGTACAAATTGGTATTTTGGCTTACTTTTGCAGTCATCCACATAGTAATGTTCGTACAGCTGCTTCAGAAATGAACGTACCACATGCAACAGTGTGGAGAATACTGAGACGGAATAAATGGCATCCGTTTAACATTCATGGTGTTCAAGGACAGGAGCCAACAGATTATCAACGTCGTCTAGATTTTTGTAATTGAGTTTTAAATTAGGAAGATGCAAATCCCTCTTTACTGAAAAACGTAATTTGGACTGACGACTGCTGTTTTAAACAAGATGCATGCATAAATCTTCAAATTGAGCACGTCTGGTCTGACACAAATCCATTCGTGGTACGTGATATTCATCAGAAGCAATTTTCTGTGAATGTATTATTTTCAGAAATCGTTTGCTTAGACCCATACTGTATGATGGTACGTTGACGGGTGACAAATATGTTAATGAGATTCTGAATGCGGTTATTCCTAATTTTATGGATGAACTACCCCTAACAGTACTTCCACATGGATGGTTTCAAAAGAACGGATCTCCAGCTCACCATACTACAGTTGTAAAACACTGGTTAAATAACGAGTTTCCAGACAAATGGATGGGCTTGCATGGGCCAGTCGAATTTCCCCCTAGATCGCCTAATTTAATGCTTATGGATTTTTATTTGTTGGGTTGTTTACGCACAACTGTTTATCTGTCACCTCCCTGAAATAAAACGGGGTTGCAACATCGCATTTAAGATGGTTTTCGAGGCATCACCGAACAAGTACTTAATCGAGTGCACAGAAGTGTTATCAGGCGAATGCAGGAATGGGTGGAAAACATTTTGAACAAGCTTTGTAATCTTTGTTTAAAGTTATTATTTCTACACCACGTAGATACTTTTGTAATAATAAATAGCAAAATTATAATTTATTTATGTAATCATTGTTTTCTTTCATAATTTGTGTATGACCCCTGAAACGCGATCTGTCAACATAATTTTTCCCCTCTGAGAACCCATATCGATGCATCGAAAAGTGATTTAAGTCAGCATGTTGGAATGTTTTTCGAATTTCTAAACAAATACTTGGCGAAGTGTTCTGTAACTTTGGCGACGTGAAGAACATGATTGAACGTAAACTTTCCAGAAAAGTTTCCGTGACTTGTGCATTTAGGAGACCGCCAAGATATTGAAAAAAGGGAAAATATATTTGATCACCCTGCATCATAAAAAGCTGGAAATAATTTGTAACGTGCACAAAAAAGTTAGCTAGCTTTGTTCAATGTGTATAAGCATTTTTGTAGAACAAAACCATATATTCATGAAGATATAAACGTTTCTTAAAAAAAAAACAAATTTTGTTACATGATTTTACTTACAATATCCATGGGTTTCAATCAAATTTCACGAAACATACAGAACATTTGTCAACGTCCAAAAAAAAACATTAACACTTCAATTGAAAATTAAATCATTATTCGATGAGATATAAGCATTTGAAGAAACTAAGTTTGAAGGCCCGAAACATAGTCTTCTTCTGTTGTGAATATTGTGGGGCAACGTCTATAAAAAATCCACTGGAATATCGTGAAAATTCACAAACATATCGATAATATAACGATCAGTTTTTCTCTGACTCTCTGAAAGTAACTGGATGGATGGATGATAAAGGGATTTCCACAAATTTCTTTATTTTATCCTGAACGAACATAGAGACTCTGTTTGAAAACTATAACGCAATATTTCATCAATTTAAACTTAAATTTCTTCCTGGAGACAAGCAATGTTTGAAAGGCCACTGTTTTTTACTTTCCTTATATACATAATGTATAAGAAAAGTATTGTGACGGGGTCGAAAATTCGAATTCGAGTTTTCGACGGGAGAGCACGTTTCAAGCATCCCTGATCACGAATCAAACATTTCTGAGGTGATGTGTGTGTGTATGTGTGTGTGTTCGTGAGTCTGTGGAGACGATATCTCACGAACGAATGGAGAGATTCGAACGAAATTTGGTACACAAATCACAATCCGAGAATACTGGAAGCCTATTGTTTTTAAACGTAATCGAATGTTCAGAACCCCCTAAATTTTCGAGTGAAATTTTGAAAAAATCATCAAAAAATCAAAACCTTTAATAAAGTTACGCAAATAAATATTTTACATGTAATTTTTCTTTAGACAACGATTGACATAAACTTTAGAAAGCTAGCATGAACCGTTCTCGAGATATTTCACATTTTTCAAATAAACTTAACAAAAAATCCCATAAATTAAAAAAAAATATTAACTGTTGAGAAACATGTTTACTTTTCATATGTAATATCATGCGATAAATTGGGAGACATCATTCTCGCGGATCTAGTCCGTTTCATTCATGAGAAAATATACTTTGAGTAATACTTTTTTATTTGAACACCAATAGTCATTTATCTGCTATAAGAATAACTTATTTCTCCGTTTATAACGCTTAGCGAGATTTTGGCGACGAATTTGGCGGAATGTCATCAACTTGGTGACTTTTTTAAATGCTTCTAAATTAACGAAAATCTTGCCAAATGTATAAAAATGACGTTAAATCAATGAAAATGACGACTAATTAACGACAATTCAATATCTTGGGAAGAATATAAGTATCTACTATAAGAAAAACCTATTTTTTACTGTAAAAGTAGTAAATTCATTGCATTATATAAGGAAAATCATGTGTTGACCCCCATCAGATTTTTTATATTATACTCGACCTATCTCAAAAACCATGGCGACCCATCTCAAAAACTGTAGCGACACACTTTTAAGTCGCAACCCAAAGGTTAAGCGTCTCCGCTTAACACTTATCTCAATAACCCCAAATTCCCAACTTGTTTGTTCACTGTTCAGTGACCGAGGTACCTTGGTATCCATTGGAAATTTTATTACCATTGTTCTATACTACTCATTTACTTTGTACGCTGCTGTCCCAACAGTGTGACAATGTTTTGGGAATAGCTAAAAGTTTTCTCATAGAAAATACACAGGGGTATCCGGGAACCCGGTTATTTATTAAGGGTATAAAATGTTTGATGTACGAAAATAAAATGATAATTTTTATAAAGATGTTTGAGACAACTACTCTAATCAGTTAGTCATCGTGCAAATAATGGATTAAAAACGATTTCGATACATTTCAATAAGAACCAATAAGTTTTCTCACAGAAAATGTTCAGACGTATCACCCGGTCATTGGTTAAAGATATAAAAATGCTGAATGCACGAAAATAAAAGGAAAATTTTTGCAAAAGGTTTGGACAACCACACTAATCAGTTAGCTGAAAATACCGGTTCTCGTTAGATCACCGAAGTCAAGCAGTATCGGGCGCAGTTAGTACTTGGGTGGGTGACCACCTGGGAACACCGCGTGCTGTTGGCACGTTTCGGGCGCGGTAGCCCGGTGGTTTGCGCGCTGGATTTACTCGCTGCCACAACTCCCGCCGTGTTCCTGCGGAGTACGATCACGTTAAACATGTGGGTCCGTAAGTCCTTCCGAGAGGTTGGTGGTAGGGGAAGGAGGGTACGGCCCCTATGGATGCCTCCCCCACTGGGTTCCGGTCTAAATTGGGTCGCACTTCCCGGCCGTCCAAACGGTTACCTTACACCTTTCTCGTAGGGCGGACAACAACAACACTTATCAGTTAGTCAACATGAAATAGTGGAGATTTTAAACAATTTCGATATATTTCACTTAACAAATATGGACAAAAAGATACCCGGAATGCTATGTCATTGACATAATGATTAATAATATGTGTATGTCTGTTTATAACATGATAATGTAAAAGTGGGAAACCTGAAGAGATAAAGACGGGAGAAGTACTATAATCTAACAGGACTTTCTTTCAAACTTCGTATATGTACGCATTGGCACCATTTTGCGCCATAGCGCATGGATGCAAATTTGCCGTACTTCGTAATAGGTCCGAATAAAAAGATCAAGGACGAATCAGTAGCCGAAACCAATATCGAAAGATGCGAAAACCACCGAAAATTTGGCAACATATCAAAATCTCTTCCCTTTCTCTCTTTCTCCGCGTTTAAGTTGGGACACATAAAATGCATGGCCGCCGATACCGATCTCGTGAAGTTTCATGCATAATTTATAGAACTTTATATACAGGCTCTGGGGAAAAGAAGGGGGAGGAACAAAATAATAAAAAAATACTTTTCCAACCAAAGAAAAACAAAAAGAAAAAAAAAGAACACATCGGGAGCTTCGATCGATTTCGGAAAGATCCTCCTTCTTAAGGCCTGGATGTTTTTGTTTACTTAAAAGCCGAGATTCAGATAGTGGTGAAAAATATGTGGGTGCAAATAAAATTTGAATGAACGAACTATTTTGAATAAAAATCAGCCATGGTCTAAAAAAGAATTGGCGTTTTTCTTTTTTTTTTGTTTTGTTTTTTTATCTTCTGTGAAGCAATTTCGGTAGAAATTTGCACTCGAGTATTACAAAATGGTTTTCAGATGAAAATGAGTTTCGAAATATTTTCTTTTATCGCGGCGAAGTTATTCCCGCAGAAATTAATATTCAAGGAGCATTTTTAATATATATTCATATTCAAAGTTACATTTATATTTTTGCAGATTTTATCTGAGTTTTTTCTGCTCTTGGATGGTTTTACAATTCCATATTTATGGTAGAGACAAATATTTAAGCATTTTAATAGGTTTTGAAAAAAAAGCATTAAAATAGGTTTTGAATGGATTTTTACTTTCCCTCTAATACATATCTATGTATAAGGAAAATATTGGAATCGTATCGAAAATCATAAATCGGTTTACTTTCCCTATAATACATATCTATGCACAGAGAACAAACACATTGGAATATTATCGAAAATCCTAAATCGCTTTCCTTTCCTTATAATACATATCTATGTATAGGGTAAATATTGGAAACGTATCTAAAATCGTAAATCGATTTACTTTCCATATAATACATAACTAGGCACAGAGTAAAACATTAGAATCGTATCGCAAATCCTAAATCGATTTACTTTCTTTATAATGCATATCTATGCATAGGGAAAATATTGGAATCGTATCAAAAATCGTAAATCGATTTACTTTCTCCTATAATACACAAAACTATGTATACGGGAAATATTGGAATCGTTTCGGATATCGTAAATCGATTTACTTTCCTTAAAATGCATATATATGTATAGGAAAAATATTGGAATCGTATCGAAAATCGAAAATCGATGTACAATCCCTATAAAACATATCTATGTATAGGAAGAATATTGGATTCGAACCAAAAATCGTAAATCGAATTTTCCACGGAATTGTTACGTTTCAATACTCCAAAATCTTAAAAAACTAAAACCTTTCAAAAACCTTTAATAAAGTATACCTTTCAAAACCTTTCAATAAAGTTACATAAATAGTCATATCTTATTTTCCCTTAAAAAACATTGACATATACTTAAAGCGCTAACATGAACAGTTCTTGAGATATTGCACATTTTTAAAATAAATTTCTCAAAAATTAATAAAATAAAAGAAAAAAATCTGATGTGGGCAGCATGACTTTTCTTATATAATGCAATAAATTCGCTACTTTTACAGTAAAAAAATAGATTATTTTTATAGTTGTTATTTATATTCCTTCCACGATATTAAATTTTCGTCAATGAGTCGTCATTTTCCATATCGTCATCATCAATGAGTCATTATTGATTTAGCGTCATTTTTATCCATTTGGCGAGTTTTTCGTTAATTTAGCAACATTTAAAAAAGTCGCCAAATTGGCGACATTCCACCAAATTCGTCGCCAAATTCTCGCCAAGCGTTACGGACGAAGAAATAAGTTATCCTTACAGCAGATAAATGACTACTGGCGTTCAAATATAAAAGTATTACTCAAAGTTTTTTTTTTCATGAATGGAACGAGCTAGATCCACGAGAATAATGTCACCAAATTTATCGCATGGTATTACATATGAAAAGTGAACATGTTTATCAATAGGAAATATCTTTTTTATTTTATATGACTTTTTGAAATTTTTTTTGAAAAATGTGCAATATCTCGAGAACGGTTCATGTTAGCGTTTTAAAATTTATGTCAATCGTTTTCTAATGAAAAAGTACATAATAAATGTCTATTTGCGTAACTTTATTAGCGGTTTTGATTTTTTGACAATTTTTTCCAAATTTCACTCGAAAACTTAGGGGGTTCTGAACATTCGATTGTGTATAAAAACAATAAACTTCCGGTGTTTACGGATTGTGATTTTTGTAGCAAATTTCGTTCGAATCGGTCCATTCGTTCGTCATTTATCGTCTCCACAGACTCACTGACACACACACACACACACACACAGACATCACTTCAAAAATGTTTGATTCGTGATCAGGGATGCTTGAAACGTGCTCTCCCGTTGAAAACTCGAATTCGAATTTTCGACCCCATTGCAATAATTTCCATATACGTTATGTATATGAGGAAAGTAATAATAACTATTATGAAATGTGCTCACTTTTCATATGTAATATCATGCGATAAATTTGGTGGCATCATTCTCGTGGATCTAGCTCGTCCTATTTATGAGAAACTTTGGGTAATACTTCTATAGTTGGACGCCAAAAGTCATTTAGTAGCTATAAGAATAACTTATTTCTCGTCTGCTGGCGATATTTTAGAGACGAATTTGGCAGAATTTCGCCAACTTGGGGACTTTTTTAAATGCCGCCAAATTAACGAAACTGCCGCGAAATTGTTAAAAATGATGCTAAATCAATGAAAATGACGACAAATTGACGAAAATTTAATATCTTGGAAACTATATAAGAATCTATATAAATAAAAATGAAAATCTGTCTGTCTGTCTGTCTGTCTGTCTGTCTGTCACACCATCACGGGAGAACGGCTGAACCGAATTTGATGAAATTTTGTGGGTAGCCCAGAAATAGCCCCACTAAAACTATATCCGTGTTTTGAGTTTCTACGACCAGTGGTTCTCGAGATATTAGTAAAAAACGAAATTTTCGTTTGTCTCATCATCACGGAAAAACAGCTGAACCGAATTTAATGAAATTTGGTGAATAGCCTTGAAATATCCCCCCATAAATTTTGTCCAAGTTTCGAGTTTCTAAGACCTGGGGTTGTCGAGATATTAATGAAAAACGGAACTTTTTCCTAGGAGTTCTACTCCCTAACTCCGTGGTTTATCCAAACGAAAAGCTTGAAAATCGTTTGAAAGTGAATTAAAATTTAATCTCTGAGTTTGATGGGAGATTTTTTGCGTTAATTAGTCACTTTCTGATAACATGAATTGTTTGAAACATGATTTAAAGGGGAAATCTATCTCCATGGTTCATGGTTTATTTAAAACAAGCTTTTACGGAACAATAAGAAGTATAGAGAAATCAAAATCGTTATTTAATTTCGGAGTTTATGTTATAAGACATGACATATTTAACATGTTATAAGATTCTATCTTATATCATGTTACTCAGAAACGCAATTAAATTAAATCTGTCTGTTAATTTTAATAATTATTTTTTCGATTTGAATAATAAATAAATGGATATAAAAATATATTTTAGAAAAGAACGATTTGAGTTTTCTTATAGCATTTTTGAATGGATAATATCAATTACGGTCTTCAGGTTTAAAAATTATTATTATTTATATTTTCGGGGATTATTGATTCAAGGATTATTGATATTTTCAAGTTATTATGCAATTATTTTATTATGACAAAAATTGTTTAAACTCATATATTGTATGTTGTACGAATCTTCTACAACTACACGTGTATATCTTTTAATCTACGAGAATATAAGTAGTACAGGTATATTGACATATGTTTTGATATATATTGGCATATATTGGAATCAATTACGACCTTCTGGTATAAAGAGTACGGATATTATTGATGTTTTCAATTTATTACGTCATCTCTTTTATTTTGGCAAATATTTTTGAGACGCATATTGTAATACGGTTAATCTTCTACTAACACATTGGCATATTTTCTGATCTGCGACAATATAATTAGTACGGGGTTGCATATATTCATTCAATTCCTATTTTTTCTTCTGTAAATTTGCTTACAAAAGGGGGCAGGATGTTTTATTCTTCAGATCTGATCGTGAAGATAATTTTGCATAGTGAGAACATATATTCATAAACTTCGCTTTAGGAGCAATAAATTTAATATTTTAACAGAATTTGCACATGATTGCGAACTTTAAGTTTCTTTAAATTATACACTCCGTACGAATAACTGGTGTGCTGTTAGTGGTTAATAAATTTTAACATTTTAGGAGGATATATCATGTTGCTCGGCATCGCAATTAAATTAAATGTGTTTGTTAATGTTTTTATTATTTTTTTTCGATTTAAATAATAAATAAATGGATATAAAAGTATATCTTATGAATGGACGGTTTGATTTTTCTTTTAATTATATTAATTGCTGACTGCGTACATCAATTTCATTTATTTTGGCAAATAGTTTTCAAGCTTATATCGTATTTAGCTACTAAACTCATATATTGTGTTTAGCCAATAAATTCATATAGCCGATTGTTGAAACAGAAAAAGAGTAGCGCGGGTATATCTTCTAATACAATTGTAGTGTTTTCATTTAGTATATTGAAACGGGATAAGAATGTTTCACTCAGATCTGCAAATTCAAAGCTACGAATTTGGAGGGATATCGCTAATTTGACAACTTTTCTTAAACTTTGCCAAATTGACGGAAATGTCGCCAAATTGATATAAACGACACACAAACAGCTGCCATAAACCTTCGGGTTGGTCGTGTGGCTTGGGTCTTCTACATATCAATGAAATTTTTTTTTGTTTTGTTAGAAGAGAGTACTGAAATGATGTTTGGTTAGCATTTCTCTGTCACACCAACCATCCTACTTAGTAATACATTTAGCGAATTTTTAAAATGTCACCAAATTGATAAAAATGTTTTCAAATCTATAAAAATATCTTGAAATTGATAAAATTGCGCTACATAAATGATATTAATTGTGTTTTGTTAGGGGATAGTATTGTGATGATATTTCGTCAATTTGTCGCAAAGTGGAACTGTCAGTTCTACAGTCCCACTTGGCGATAAATTTGGCGATTTTTTAAAATGTCGCTAATTTGACGAAACTGTCGCCAAATGTTCCATAGAAATATAACTATTTAGACTATATTTTTTCTACCAATTTATTTGAAGCAAATGATATCATGTCGCTTAGCAACGGATTTAAATCCAATGTGTTTATGCGGCAGACGATTTTTATTAAATCCTTTCCGATTTGAATAATGAAGATATGTATATAAAATAAATTTCATTGCCATTTCGTTTTGGACTGGATAATATCAATTATACTCTTCAGGTTTAAACATTATTATTTTTGATATTTTCCGGAATAATTGATTCAGAGATTATTTATATTTTTAAGTTATTACGCCATTGTTTTATTGCGGCAAAAATTGCTGACACACGCATATTGTACGTTGTACGAGTAATCTTCTAGGAATGCACGGGTATATCTTCTAACCTACGAGAATATAAGTAGTACAGGTATATTGGCATATATTTTGACAAATATTGGCATATATATTGGAATCAAGTACAGTCTTCTGGTATGAAGATTAAGGGGATTAATTATATATTCAATTTATTACGTCGTCTGTTGTATTTTACCAAAAAACATTTGTGACTCATATTGCAAAACGGGAAATCTTCTACTAATAATCGGACATTATAAGTAGTACGTGTATATCTTCCCATATAATTTTAGCACTTTAATTTTGACATATATTGGAATAAATGACTGTCTTCAGATTTAAAGATTACGGGTTTATTGGTATTTTCAATTTATACATGTAATCTACTAATACAGGTTATATTTTCTAATATTCGCGTATATAATTAGTACGGGTCCCATACAATTTTAACGCTTTTATTTTGCATATATTGATTCAATTCCATATTTTTTTTATATTTGCTTACATAGGGGGTCCAAGATGTTTTATTCTTCAGATATGTCCATGAAGATAATTTTATATAGCGAGAACAGAGATTCTTAAACTTCTTTTTAGGAGCATTATATTAAATATTTTAACAGAATATTTTGATTAAACATGTCATTTAGTATACTATAAGAATTTGGGCATGATTATGAATTTCAAGTTTCTTTATATTATATACTCCGTACGAAGAACGGGTATGCTGCTAGTCTACTATAAGAATAACATATTTTTCCGTCCGTATAACGTTTGGATAAAATTTTAATGATGAATCTTTCTGACTATCTCCATCTTGGTGACTTTTTAAATTTTGCCAAATTGACAAAAACGTCACTCAATTGATAAAAATTCGCCAAATTTATGAAACTGGTGCTAAATCAATGAAATGACGACCAATTGATAAAAGTTCACTATCTTGCAAAGAACATAAGACTAGATTATAAGAATAACCTATTTCTCCGTCCGTCCGTTATGGTTGGCTAGAAATTTAGCGGGATATCGCCACCTTGGCGACTTTCAAAGCGACAAAAATGTCTCCAAATTCATAAAAATGACGCCAAATGTGAAGTAATGTTTCACAAATTCTCATTTCCGTCATATAACTGGTATACATTCAAATATATAAGAAATGCTTTTATCTCGGTTTGTCTGTAAAATAAGTGATGTATTTGGCATATTTGGCGAATAATCTAGCAACGTATCGCTAATTTGGCGATATTTCACCCTAGATTGTCAAAAATATTGTCAATATTGTAAAAATAGCGCTAAATTAATGAGAATGACGCCAAATTGATGAATTAATTATTTAAAATATTTTAATATATGGACTATATCGCTTACTGAAGCTGCAATCAATATTGATAATTGTTAATTTAGAGTAGTGTGAAATATAAGTTAATGGTGATCTTGGAAAAAGTATTATATGTTGTCATCTGGAAAATGTCAAATGTACAAATTCGACGTAAAAATACAGTACCGTGTATCTTATATATAATTATTTTCCTTATATGCATAGTATAATGTACACTCTTTTGCAAAAAAATAAGAAACACCCCTAAAAAATAATCCGATCATTTCGAAATTTCGAATGAAAATCCCTTATCCCAAGTATACAAATGATTAAATTTGCAAGGGCAATAAGGGTTAACTGATGTTGTGAGATGATGTGTGCACGAATGCGAGGCAAGATCGGATGATTGTGTGACTGGCCCAACGCCATCATTGCCCGCTATCAACGTGCTGCAGCCTCTTCCATACTACCCGTGGTACCTTCCACCTTCTCACGGATCTTGACTGAGGTGGGGTTAAGCTTACGGCGGTCTTTAAGCCGTCTGCTCACAGCCACACAAGACAGGGTCGTTTGGAGTGGTGTCGTAGCCGAGCATCATGGCGTTCAGCAATGAATCATTCTTCAGTCTTTCATCAGATGACCATCGGGTACGTGTGTGGAGGCGCCAGGACAAGCGGTTCCAATCAGGCTTTGTTTTACACAGACACACATCCATTACCCTTGGTGTGATAATGTGGGGTGCTATCTCTTACGACAACAGGTCGCCCCAGTCATCCTGTGTACAACTTTAACAGCTCAACGATGTGTTGATGAAATTCTGCAGCCGTTTGCGTTACCCTTCATGGCATGCCATTCTGGGGCCATTTTCTAACAAGATAACACCCCTCCACATACGGCTCGCATATCTGTGGACTGTCTCCGTGCTATTGATACTGTTCCTTGGCCAGCAAGTTCACCAGACCTTTAGCCAATCGAGCATATATGGGACATGCTAGGTCGTCATATTCGGGTGTTCGGTAGAAAAGAGCATTTATGAAATGACTATAAAACATTCTAAATGATTTTCAAAACATTTTGAATTCTTAAAACTTCTAAATCATTCTTCTGAAAACACTCAAAAATATCTGAAATATTTACTCTGAAATTTGTAAAGTTCATCTAACCTGAAAACATTCTAGCAATAAATTGAAAGTCTTAAATTAACTGAAAGTGGACCTATTGACCAGTTTCCCTACGTGTACAAATATGTACTCCTGTAAAATATAAGAATTGACACTTTCCTAAAAATAAAAATCCATTAAAATAAAAGAGAGAACACAGATTTTTAGGTTTTCAAAATCTAACGTTTATTAAAATTTTAAACTTCACTTTTAAAATAATTTTTAAAACATTTTACATCTCATTAACTAAAATCAAACATCTTAAATAATAAAAATAAATGGAATGGCCGGTCGTATAGTGGTAGAAAAAACGTTAGAATATTAAATTTTAAAGTTAACAATATTAAACTTATTCAATTATTTATCAAAACTAGAATTTGGAATAAAAAGAACATAAGTTAGCCAAAAGGGAAATTTAGAACAAAAGTTAAACCTAACCTCAGGTTCAGGTGACCTAAAATATATAAGTCTAAAGGGGTCTTATTCTATGCTAGTTCAATTAAATTTTAAATAATGCAAAAGTAAATTAGCCTGAAATTTGAAGAAAAAGAATTATATCACCAAGGCTCCAAGATAAGCTTCTGAGAACTGCAGGAAAGGACCCAACAGCAAAAATGTCACCAAAGTTCCCAGAGGACACTTCTTGAAAGGCAAACACGGCAAAGGAGGGTTATGTCCATCAGAGGTGAGGAAAATCTCCGGCCGGATCCGAATTCCAAAAGATTCCAAATAGGACGTTTAGTAACGAAGAAATAAATTCTCCACACAGCTACACCGGATCTTTGACATCAGGACTGAATGCATAGCATATGTCTGGTGCTTTTCACCAAAAATGACGCTCCAGTTCTTCATAATAAGAGCAGCATAACCCGGGAGAACCAAACACTTAGTTGACGTGTTAACTCATCTCCGCTGACATCGCAGAAACTCTATTTAGAGGATAGGAGACCAATAACACCTCCAATCGTTCCGTCCGTCTAGACATAACAAACGTCCGGCTCCCACATCATCCAGACGAAACATTTTCAGAGAGCACGGAAGGAGGAATCAATTAAACAAAAAAAAACAGAAGAAGAATGTTGATTAAACAGTAAACACAGAGGAATTCATCTCTGAGAAATCTCAACGCAGGTTTAGCTGAGAATAAAAAAACGAAATTCGCATTTCGAATTCGCACTTCGGTTCGGCTCGCGCCGAAACGCTAAAAACAACAGCTTATTAGATCACATCTTGAGTTCAGAGGGAAGAAAAAGAGAGCGAAAAAACGCGCTATTTTACTTATATACTGCGAAACATCGCTGCCACAGACTGTCAACAAAATTATCGATGAACGATAAAATAATTAATGACAGACGATTTTAATATTACGATCAACCAATTAAAAACTCGAAACTTTAAAGAAGAGAAATGGAATTTCAAAGCAGACGAAAATTAAAAGGAAATGAAGTGAAACGATTTGGAAATATACGAATTCGGCAATAATTTAAATATGGACGATTCTGAAATATTTAAAATGCTGAAAATAGAATAAAACCGAAAAACTGCAATGAATTAACGAATTTTTAACAGAGAGCAATAAATTTGGAATCAAATTAAAGGGAATAAAAAGGGCAATAAATGGAATCACAAATTAGCCAATTTAAATAAATTTAAATTGCTAAAACCTAAAAAGAACGAACTTTCGCCGTTTTTAACACAAAACCTATGGAAAAGAACCTATTTGGAACAAAAGAATATCAAAAACCTAAACAATTGGAAAATGGATAACTAAAAGAGAATGACTATGTAAATAAGACCCCTGAACACATTTAAACAAAAACAAAACCCCTAAAATAATTAAATATCCAAAGGTATAACCCAACACGGGCACCCCAAAATGTAGAAGATCTGGCGCAATAATTGAGGAATGTCTGGCAGAATGTAATGCAGGATGACATTAGGAAACTTTATCACTCCTTACCTAGACGTATATAAACATACAGTGCCGCCAAGGGGGGGGGGGGGTTCACTAATTAGTGATTTGGAAATTCAATGTGCAATTGCTAACCATTGATGGGTCGTGTGGCCTTGATTTTGTAATCATTTCATTACCTTTGCATGAGCTGCCTATGCATGTTTTATGTATTTTTTTACATTACCTATGTATTTTTTTGCAAAAGAATGTATACGGAAAGTATTGTAACTGGGTCGAAAATTCGAATTCGAATTTTTCGATAGGAGAGCCCCGTTTCAAGCATTCCTAAACACGAATCGGACGTTTTTGAGGATGTGTCTGCGTGTGTGTCAGAGAAACTGTGGAGACGATATCTCACGAACGAATCAAACGATCCGCGAACAAAATTTTGTAAACAAATCACAATTAGTGAGTACTGGAAGTCTGTTGTTTTTACACGCAATCAAATGTCCAGAACCCTCCTAAATTTTGAAATGAAATTATAAAAACATCATCAAAATTTTAAAACATTCAATAACGTTACGTAAATAATCATGTCTTATGTATTTTTTTCATTAGAAAGCGATTGACATAAACTTTAGAACGCTAGCATGAATCATTCTCGAGATATTGCACATTTTATAATAAATCTATCAAAAAATCAAATAAAAATTAAAATGAAAATATTAACTATTATGAAATCTGTTCACTTTTCATATGTAATATTATGTGATAAATTTATTAACATCATTTTCATAGATCTAGTTCGTTCCATTTACGAGAGAAGACACTTTAGGTAATGCCATGACGCCATTAGTCGTTTATCTGCCATAAGACTAACCTATTTCTCCACAAACAATGCTTGGCGAAATTTTGGCAGTGAATTTAGGAAAATATCGCTAAGCAGGCTAGTTTTTAGATGTTGCCAAATTGACGAAAATAACGCCAAATTGATAAAAATGTCACCAAATTGATAAAATAGACGCTAAATCAATGAAAATAAAGACTAATTGAAGACAATTTAATATCTTAGAAAGAATAAGAATTTACTGTAAGGGGAGATACTTTGGGTAATAGTTTTATATTTGACCGCCAGTAGTCGTGAATCTGCCATAAGAATAGCCCATTTCTTCGATCATAATGCTTGACGAAATTTTAGCGATGAGTTTGGCGGAATATCGCGAACTTGGCGAGTATTCAATATGTCGCCCAATTGATGAAAATGTCGCCAAATTGATAAAAATGTCGCCAAATTGATAAGAATGACTCTAAAACAATGAAAATGACAATTCATCGATCAAAATTCAATATTTTGGAAATATGTAATACTCTACCATAAGACTCCGTCTGTAACGCTTGACAAAATTCTGGCGACGAACTTTTGGCGGTATATCGCCAACTTGGCGACTTTTTTAAATGTTGCTATGTTGACGAAACTGTTGCAAAATTGATAAAAATATTATCAAATTAAGAAAAATGTCGCCAAATTGATAAAAATGAAGCCAAATAGGATGCAATATTTTGCAATTTTTTAATTCTGTCATATGATAGGCATGTCTTTTATTATATAAGAAATGCGGTTCCAAATATCGCTAACTTTGCGATATTTGGCCTCACATTGACAAAAATATCGACAACATCGCAAAAATGACGCCCAGTTAAAGAAATTGACGCTTAATTGATGAATTTATTATTAAAATATTTAACTATATGGACTACATTGCTTAGTGAGGATGCTATCAATATTGATAATTGTTAATTCAGATTTGCATACAATATAAGTTAATTGGGTGCGAAATAGTTTTAGATGTTGTCATCCGGATGTACAATTTACCGCGCCAAATGCACAACAATTGAACGTCACAACTGTACAGTGGGTCTTTTCATCAGTTTTTCAATGTTAAAGAAGTAAATTCATTGCATTATATAAGAAAAGTCATGTTCTGGCCACATAAGATTTACTTTGTAATAGCACAAAGAACAGCTAACTTGCAAGATTGTTCATATAGGGCAAGTAGAATAGAAATTGATAAATATAGCATTGAATAAGTGTCCCCTGTGTTCCGTAGCACTCATCTGAATCTATTAACTAAAATTACCATTATGTTTAAAAATCCTATAGAATTACATATACCCTTCAATTCAAGTTACTATAGTCTTTAAATCGTCTGGATTCTTTTCAGAACTGAACCTGGCGTCACTTTAGGTGACGTCAGATTTCTTACTTGATGATTTGAACTTAATCGAATTCCACCAATGACGTCACATTAACATTTTATTCTACGATAAAATGAGGAAACTTGCAGTTTTATTCTTATCAACTTTCATCTTCACTTGACTAATAATCTAAGCAATATCGGAATATAACAAGAAAGATCACTCATGCATAAAGCATTGATTATGAAACACTTTCCAACTACAATGCAATTTTATTTAAGCATCTCTAAAATGCGATACATTCAGCGATAATATTTTTAAAATTATCACAATACTACAATAATTTATTATATTTGAAAACTTCATCGAAATAAATGAACTTTATTCAAATGACGTCATTGAAATATACATTGCCTGGCTCTTTATGAAAAAACAGTAAAAACTTCATATATAAACATTTATTCTATACCCTTCATTCATCACAATGCTACAATAATTTGTTTTACTTAAAAATGTAAAACCATGAAAGTATGAGTAATTTAACTCTGTGCTTAAAACTTAACCGAAAAAGTCTGCTGTAAAATCGACTGTTCTCTATGTAAAATAAATGACTGTTTCATTAATATCAACTATATTGCAGACTCCAGGGCTATATAATTTTGCGTTAAAGAAATTCAGGAATTCTTGTACAACTCATCTTACAGCTTAATTTGTTTACAATCTTCGTAAGTGAAAATTAGGCTTCGTTGTACAAATAATCAAAGTTTAATGATTATTTAAACTCAAAGATATCGCAATTACGTTGTTTCAGAATATCGATGCACAGAAATCAAGGAAAAATAAAGCGGTTTTTGGACGGATACTACACCAAATATAAATTTAAAAAAACTTTAAAAATCACAAATCTGACACAAGATGATGTCATATTTTATTTTGAAGTGGGGTACGTGATTGCTTCATAAAATGGTCACGTGATCTTTTCATATAATGGGTGTAATTAATATTTTAATTTTAATTTAAAAAACTACTGAACATATATGTATCTGAAAAAATGTTTATATATTTTATGTGATAATTTGAATATTTCTTAAAACTTTCGAAGCAATTTGTGAATTTTAAATTCGCTTAAAAAATGTTTGGAAAATTAGGTCTTATAGGGTTCAATATATTTAATTTTTTCAACCCGGGTTCAATCCAAAACTAATTGGGTGATATTATTAATTTATATTGCCATAAGTCCCACAGACCGTCTGAACAACATACAAAAATTTCATTTTGATAAAGTCATTTTTACGGTAGTTATCATGCTAACGGACAGACAGACAGAAGGAGCAAAGTCATAAACGCTTTTCAGTTATGTTGTAAAGTGTTAATAAAAATAGGATTTTGCGATTTGTTTTAATAGTAAGCACTATTTTTTCTTCTTATATGGTACTTTACAGCTTTCTTACTACATTCTTTCCATCTGACATTTATCGCTCATATATTTAACTGTAAACTGTTTGAAAATGGAAACTTTTGATATCGAAAAGTTAAATGAAGTCCCCATAGTTGAGATTTATTGCCACCAGACACCCGTATTTAAATAAATCCAAGTTTTGAACTCCCCAAACAGATCCGGTTTCTTCTTAAAGTCTAAGGTGCGCTGTCGAAAAAAAAAGTATTTTCATTCAACTTTTTCGGTAGTATTCTTTATTCTGGATGAAGAGACTTTGCTCAAAAAGAATTTCAGGTCATACCGTTTAAGACGTTCCCTGGTCCTATTTTTCAACTTCCGCTTCCTTAGAGGAATTTATCTTTAGATTTTATTACTTAAGGGAAATAACAAACTTCTTCTGAATTAAAATTAATTTTAAATATATATATATATATATATATATATATATATATAATTATATATATATATATATATATATAATTATATTTGAAATGTAATAATAAGAATATGTAAAAATAAAAAAATAAAAATACAATTCAAGTAATATTAACATCACCATAGAAGCAAATTCACGGCCATAATGCCGATAAGAGAAAGGAACAGAACCTTCCCAAATTCGATGATTAATCAGAATTAAATTCCTCTTCAGGTCTGAGTATTTAATTCTAATTAGCCCAAACAAATGCCTGTTTCAGATTAAGCAATAGTACATTACTATAAATGCTTAAACTCAGACTACAGGCATCAAAAAATGAAAAAATGAAAAAAGGGTACATTAAGAAAATTGTATTACCATGCGGCATGAATCATTCCTCTTCTACCACGTGTATACACGATCAACCTCAACAACTTAATCTAGAAGCACCGGAATTAACAAGTCGAAATTCTACCAGGGAGGCAGTACGAACGTTCACGGAAATACTCCCAAACCCGTCCAGTGAGTCTAAGCTGAAGACTGGACAAGCAATTCAGAATACAATTTCCCAAACATGCAGAACTGAATATGAATATGAATCATAGATGAAAATTCCTACTAAACAAGAATTCATAGGAAAACTGGATAATCGAGATTGCTACTATACACCATTATAAGGGCGCACAAAACGTAGTTTCAATACTGACAAAAGTTACATTTTTTTGCAAAAATAAAATTCAAAACATTAATGTTAATGCATCTTATTTTCCGATTTTTTGATTTTTCTAATGTTTTTGACTTAGTTTCATTTGACTTTTCATTTTATTTATTTATATAATTAATAAATAATTATATATATATATATATATATTTTTTTTTTTTTTCTCCTGTATGTTAGTCACTATAATTGGGAATGTTTTCTAGGATGTTATCGAGTGAAATTTGATACACTGAGTTGATAATTTTAATAACAAAATAGGGGGGATATGCATTATTAGTCGCTGTACTCAATAATTCCATAAAGTGCGCTAATTTATAATATTCATCACAAATTTTATTGATTCTAAGAGCCTGGTTTATTATAATATTTCTAAAAACAGATATATGCAGACAAGAGTCAAAATGTTGAATTTTTGATGTATTAAATTTAAAATCCTGTCTTTTATCATACAAGTTTATACCCATATTACAATTTTGTAAATTTAAATTTAAATCTAAAAAGTTTGCAACATTTGTGTCATTATTACTTGCATTTAATTGTAAATTTTTTGGATAAAAGTTTAATACTATAGGGATATTATTATTTGGGGATACACATAAAATGTCATCTATATATCTAAACATGTGCATATTATGCAAGCTTGGATTAATGTTTTTTTCATAGAAGAATAAATACAGATTAGCTAACAATGATGAGGCACACCCCCCTTGTGGGATACCAACCTGTTGTTTAAAAATAGTACCACCATGTTGAATATAATTCTCATAAAGAGTGAAATTAAGTAATTTTTTAAAAAGAAAATTTGAATATTTTAGGTTGATATTATATTTTTCAAAAATTCCTAAAATAATTCTATACAGATCATCTATATTAATATTATTAAACAAATCTTTGAAATCAAAGGTATAAATATTACGAATATTAGTAAGAGTTTTCAATTTCTTAACTACTTCAAAACTGTTTTTTACAATATGACAATTATTTGAGATTTCATCTGACGAGGATACTTCATGTAATATCTTTAATAATAATTTTCCAGCATTAGTAATGTAAGAATTATGCCCACTGGTAATGGTTCGAAAAGCAACAGGGGATTTATGAAACTTGGGTACTAAAACAATATATGGAATGTTATTACAACTATTTTTTAGATGGATTTGCTTATATTTGGCTGATATTCTATTGTATAAGATTTTAAGGTTAGTTTTATGTAAATTATAGATATGATTATTAAGTAAGTGTGACTGAAGGGTATTTTTATAATAATATTTACAAATAATTGAGTAGTTTCCACTTGCCTTATCGACATATGTAATGACAAAATCATTTTGTATTTCTTTAATATCATTTTTAATTGAATTAAGTTTATATGAATTATTAATTTTCTGATTATATATATAATGATTTAAGTATTGCTCTATTAAGACTCTCCAAGGTTTAAAGGCTTCTACAGGGATTTGATATTTATAACTGATTTTATAAATAAATTTATTTAAGTCAAGAAATAAACCTTTACATATTAATTTATGTTTAAATTTAGTAGGTATACGGTACTTAGTACCCAGTAACATCAGTGATCTTAGTGCATCATAATTAATAATATTTAGATTTCCCGTTATAACATGCCCATGGTGTTTATCTACGAAGTCTTTGTATTTTTCTAAATGACAGTGGCAATATGACTCTTTATCCAATTCATAGTTTTGATTAATATCTACTGATTTGGCAATTTGATTATAGTTGAAAATATAACGTCCTAGCGGTTTATCATATTTATATGCAATTTTAGGATTTACATGTTTGACTGGAAAGTAATTGGAAACCGATTTTAAAAAATTATTTATCTTCAGATTATTTAATACAGAATTTGTAAAATTCAAGGTACTGTATTCATTTATTTTAGTATTTTGTTTTGATTCGTCATTAAAGTTTAAGTCTGTGACATAAAAATAACTATTAAGATTTTTACTTCTGGTAATGAGCAAATCATAGAATAAATGTTTAAAATGAACGTTATCAAATGCAGTACTTAGAAAAAGATTATATACCATATTTAATTGCTGTTTTTTAATTGCGAAAATCCAGTTTTTACATTGTTTCCAATCAAAAGTAATTTTAAAATTTGCATGTTGCTGAAGGATGGCATTTTTTAGTTCAGATAATGATGGCAATTTTTTATTATATTTACTTGCTCTTTTAGTTCTTTTTGATTTACTTTTATGATTGTTGAAGGAATTATAAATATTATGGTCTTCATTAGGAGAATTAAAGGACTTTTTAACTATATTATGATGGTTAAATATTTGATTGAGTCCATATGGAAAGATGGTTTTGTGTGCACAAATGAATTCATTTTCAAGAAACAATCTGTCATAGTAATTTTTTTGAATACACAGAATACTAATTTCAATGTTGTCGAACCCATGTTTAGAAAAATGTTCGTATTCAAATTTTGATTCATTAAAGGAAGATGCATTATTTGAAAATTTTTTTATGTGATTCCTGTGTACGTTAATTCGGAGATGCAGAGGGTTGCTGGTTTGACCTATATATGACATATTACATTTTTTACATTCAATTTGGTAGATACAATTATATGTTTTACAGAAGACAAGATTATTGTTACAATTGATCTGATTACTATTAGCAAACGGACAAGTTTTACATCTATTAGAATTACAAGATTTAAATTTAAGTGTGTTATTTAGTGATGCATGGCTGTACGATTGAAAGTTATATGAAGTGAATAAAGAATACTGGCTGGATGTACCGAATGAAGATGGAATAGTCATAGAGGATAAAGGATATTGTTGGTAGCTGGATAACGATCTAGGAGAACCCCAACAAGTTCTCGAATACCGAGCTTGGATGTCAGAAAGCATCCAGTTGCCAGTCGCTAATTTTTTATAATAAGACATCATGTAATAGGGAATGATAGTAACCTTTATTTCCCCAAAATAAAGGCACTTGCATTAAAAAAAGAGACTCTTTAGCCAAGAATGCACCTTAATTCAATTACAAAGGTGGAGACACAATTACAACATAAGAAAGGTACCATTATTTTTCAAACTAATGGATCATCTAAAACACTATGAAAATATATAAACTAATGTGTAGACACATTAAGACCCGGATTAAATAAATGCTTAGGAATAAGCAAAACTAGGATAGATAGTGGAAAAATATACATATACACATTGACTATTCCAGAATAAATTGATTCAAATTAACATCCATCAATACAACATGAAACACAATATTTTACTTCAGAACTAATATAATCTAAGAATAATACAACCATTGCTGTAAATACAGAATTCAAATTCTTCCAATAAATATGCATTTATTTAATGGTTCAACAATTCAGAGATTCAACGTATGAAAGGCTACGTACGATCACAAAAACAATAAGATATTCAATATATGAAAAACTAAGATCGATCACAAAAACAATGGCTAAGAATAGAATTATTACCTAGGAATTACAATTACCAGAAATTTTAAAATGATAAGATAAGGGATAATGAGATAAAAATAAAGTTAAAATTTGACACCAATTCAGCGCAAATGCAGCTAACTTTAGTGTAATTCAGTACTAACTAATTAAAAATGAATGTTACCACAGAAACTCGTAAACAACTAGACAGAAAATAAGAAACCAATATACAATACGCGCATAATGCAGCAGACAAGTATATGGATAAATATTTGAAATGTAATAATAAGAATATGTAAAAATAAAAAAATAAAAATACAATTCAAGTAATATTAACATCACCATAGAAGCAAATTCACGGCCATAATGCCGATAAGAGAAAAGAACAGAACCTTCCCAAATTCGATGATTAATCAGAATTAAATTCCTCTTCAGGTCTGAGTATTTAATTCTAATTAACCCAAACAAATGCCTGTTTCAGATTAAGCAATAGTACATTACTATAAATGCTTAAACTCAGACTACAGGCATCAAAAAATGAAAAAATGAAAAAAGGATACATTAAGAAAATTGTATTACCATGCGGCATGAATCATTCCTCTTCTACCACGTGTATACACGATCAACCTCAACAACTTAATCTAGAAGCACCGGAATTAACAAGTCGAAATTCTACCAGGGAGGCAGTACGAACGTTCACGGAAATACTCCCAAACCCGTCCAGTGAGTCTAAGCTGAAGACTGGACAAGCAATTCAGAATACAATTTCCCAAACATGCAGAACTGAATATGAATATGAATCATAGATGAAAATTCCTACTAAACAAGAATTCATAGGAAAACTGGATAATCGAGATTGCCAATATACACCATTATAAGGGCGCACAAAACGTAGTTTCAATACTGACAAAAGTTACATTTTTTTGCAAAAATAAAATTCAAAACATTAATGTTAATGCATCTTATTTTCCGATTTTTAACACTTTACAACAAAGTTGAAAAGTGTTTATGACTTTGTTCATTCTGTCTGTCTGTCTGTCTGTCTGTCTGTCTGTCTGTCTGTCTGTCTCTCTGTCTGTCTGTCCGTTAGCACGATAACTGCCGTAAAAATGACTTTATCAAAATGAAATTTTAGTATGTTGTTCAGACGGTCTGTAGGACCTATGGGAATATAAATAAATAATATCACCCAATTAGTTTTTTATTGAACCCGGGTTGAAAAAATGAAATACATTGAACCCTATGGGACCTAATTTTTCAAACATTTTTTAAGTAAATTTAAAATTCACGAATTGCTTCGAAATTTTTAGGAAATATTTACATTATCCCATAGAATATATATAAAAAAATTCAGTATAATATGTTAAGTAGTTTTTTAATTAAAAATTATTTTAATATAGGAAAAAAACAAATTCAATTAAATTCTGACTTTGGGATAACTTCCAGAAAGAAAAGAGAGATATATTATGTAATAAATATCTTTCCATTTGTTTAAACGTTTTGCATATGGGAGGGGCTTCACATTTAAAAATAAATTTGGTAGATAAGAATTTTTCATTTTTTTTAAATTTTATATAACTCTTCATGATAAATTTATTTGATGGCATTTTTAATGCACTTTCCTACGTCCTAGACAGTTAAAATTTGGTACACAGCTTAAATTTGTTGAACATTTTATTCGACAAAAATTTTATGGATCTTTAAATATAGATCATATATTTTTTTTCGAAATGGCCTGAAAATAATCCCCGTTCACTTCTATAAATCATTGTTGTAATATTGTTAAAAATTCTGATGTGGACAGCACATGTCTTTCCCTGCAGACTCATATTCGTTCTCTTTATTCAATAATAATTTGAGTTTATCTGCACAAAATAACAACCATAAGTATTTTAAATGACATTAAATTTAAACGTTAAACTTAGATTTGGTTCTTATTTGATAGCTGGACTTATTGTCAAAGGTGGCGTAGCGAAAACGCGAAAAAACTAGAATATCTCAACGGCTAGTCCTAGAGTAATGGGGTTAGTCTTATTATTTTTTTTGTCAAAAATCACGTACAAAATAGGAATTTAATTGATATAATTGAGCACACGTAGTCTTTTATTTTTATATATAACGATTTTTGCGGCCATTTCGCAAAAATAGCCCGTTCCTTTTTCCCGAATCCTACTAGAATGATCTACAAATGATTTATATACAAAATTTTGTTAAATTTGGTATATAAATCACTTGTAGGTTATTGAAATATTATACACCAAATTTTGTTAAATTTGTTCCATTAGTTTTTAGCTAGAGTGTATAATGGGAATTTCTGCCGGCCATTTCGCAAAGGAGGCAGATTCTTTTATTACGAATCCTACTATAATCTAATGAACATCAGGATTTCCCTCAAAAAACATACTTACCAAATTGTATGAATTTCGGTCCATTAGTTTTTCAATTAGAGTGGATGTAATATCCACACAGACACACAGAAACATACACACATATACCCTTACACACACAGACGTCTTCCTAAAAATAGATTTTTCGTGTTCTAGAAGTCCCAAAACGTGTAGATCCTTTGAAAATTCGTGTTCCGATCTTCGGCACGATTCCAATACTTTGAGTACATACACATACACACATATATTATCTGTGTATTATCTGTGTATCTAAATTCCATGACTATGCAATTACAATAGTTGTGATTTTAAATGATCCCTAAACTTTTATTATTTCTTCAACGAAGCCTAATTTTAACATATGCGGAATGCAAATATCTCAAGCGATTGTAAGATGAATTACATAAGAATGGCTTAATTTTTTTCACACAAAATTATTTAGCTCTGGAGTCTGGAATACAAGTTATATGAATGAAATATTCATTGATTTTGCATAAAGAATCAGATGATTTATATTTCGATACAGTTTTAAATATTTAAGTACAATAAATTACTGTAGTACTGTGATAATGTAAAAGATATCACCACTGAATGTATCACATTTTAGAAATTTTTAAATGAAATTACATTTCAGTTGGAAAGTGTTTCATAATCAATGCTTATGCATGATTAATCTTTCTTGTTTGATTTTTCTAATGTTTTTGACTTAGTTTATTATTTTTCATTTTTATTTATTTATATAATTAATAAATAATTATATATATATATATATATATATATATATATATATATATATATATATTTTTTTTTTTTTTTTTTTTTTTTTTTCCTCCTGTATGTTAGTCACTATAATTGGGAATGTTTTCTAGGATGTTATCGAGTGAAATTTGATACACTGAGTTGATAATTTTAATAACAAAATAGGGGGGATATGCATTATTAGTCGCTGTACTCAATAATTCCATAAAGTGCGCTAATTTATAATATTCATCACAAATTTTATTGATTCTAAGATCCTGGTTTATTATAATATTTCTAAAAACAGATATATGCAGACAAGAGTCAAAATGTTGAATTTTTGATGTATTAAATTTAAAATCCTGTCTTTTATCATACAAGTTTATACCCATATTACAATTTTGTAAATTTAAATTTAAATCTAAAAAGTTTGCAACATTTGTGTCATTATTACTTGCATTTAATTGTAAATTTTTTGGATAAAAGTTTAATACTATAGGGATATTATTATTTGGGGATACACATAAAATGTCATCTATATATCTAAACATGTGCATATTATGCAAGCTTGGATTAATGTTTTTTTCATAGAAGAATAAATACAGATTAGCTAACAATGATGAGGCACGTGTGTGTGTGTGTGGGTGTGTGGGTGTGGGTGTCCCAAAAACATTGACCTCTGCTTTTATTCCTTAAATATTGCTCTTAGACATATATAATACATTACAAAGTTGCGTAAAAAAGGTACAGAATTTTATGAAATCGCTTAAAATTTTCAAGGGAATTAAATTTTCAGAAATACAGAATTTAAATTTTTATACGGTCCCCTTACAAAACATTTCCAATAAGTAAAATGTGCCCCATACACTAATAAGGTGATGTACAAAATATCAGCATTTTATCTCAGAGGGGAAAATTCATGTCGGCAGATCGAGTTTCATGGGCCATACACAAATTACGAATGAAGACAATGAGTACATAAATAAATAACAATTTTGCTATTTATTGGTCCAAAAGTATCTACACTGTGTAAAAATAATAACTTTACACAAAGATTACAAAGCTTTTTCAAAATGTTTTCCATCCATGCCATAAAATCCATTATAGATAAGAGACAGATATTATTTGCCTATGATGCTTTTCTGCGTTGTGTTATTTGCACTCTTACTGTAAACATTTATATTTTAATATGTAATTAATCCCTCACCAACTTTGTTCAAACATATCTGTGGGTCTTTTTATGATAAAATGCTGAAATTTTTTGCATCACCTTATTAGTATATGGGGCACATTTTACGCAATTTCCATAAATTTTCATGTTGATACATCCGTAACAATTTAAGTTATCATGTTTACATCTCACAACTGTACACATATGTGGACGAAGTACCTAAACTAAAAGATGATTGAAGAAAACTAAAAGTATGTCAAACACGTACACGGGTGGAGTCTGGAATCTGCAAGTGGAACATGATTCGAGCAAAATTCGATGCTAATACGTGCATCCGTATTTGAGTTACCGTATTCATATTTCACAGGCGTGCAAATGTATGTGCAAACAGATATTTTCTCAAAAATATTTCTGAAAGCCTTCTTTGAAGCATAAACACTGTAATTCAGACAAAATACCAAATAAAAAGTTTGAAAAAATGTCATTTATGTTTTAAATGGTATGATTTAGTTAAAATCTCGAACAAATGATTTTGAAACAATATTTGGCATATAATATATAGTGCAAGAGTAACAATGCTCTAATTCAAGGACGTATATCGAAATTTCATTTCGGGGGGGGGGGGGAGGGTCTAAAGTATAGTGAACTTTCAATCCAAAACAAGGTTTGAAAAAAACTAACTATACTTGATTAAACTTGACTAAATTGATACTAGATCACAATTGAACGAGAAAACACGAGAGCACAGGCAAGGACGTATCCAGAAATTTCATTTCGGGGGGAGGGGGGTCCGGTGGGTCCGGATCCATCAGATCCCCTCTATGAATGCATCATTGGTCTAATTACATTTACTTCAAATTGTAAGCCATATCTCAGTTATCTTATATATTACTTTTCTAGTTTTCTTATTAACTCCTTTTCCTTCAAACAGTTACAACTCGCATCCGTAACTTTAAGCTGTTTTAAAGTGGAAAATTATAGTTTTGATATCGAAAATTCAAATGAAATCACCCTCCCCTCCTCTCCAAACTTGAATTTATCGGCAGAGAACACATATTTAAATGCATCCAGTCTTGAGCTGCTCAAACAGCTCCGTTTTCTTCTCAGAGTCTAAGGTGCCCTGTCAAAGAAATTTTTGTCATTCAACATTTTCGGGAAACTTTATTCTGGATGACGAGACTCAGCGCAAAAGAAATTTCAGGTCATACGGTTTAAGGCCTTCTCTAGCCCCATTTTCCAACATTTGCGTCTTTAGTCATTTTCTCTACTTTTTTTAATGGATGAATTATTTTTTACTAGTAATAAAAGCTCACAAAATATAAGATACTTTCAGAATGCCAATAAAATCTTTGCTTATGGGTACGTTTAAACATTTTTATAGGAGTAATGAATTTTAAATCATGAGTTTTCTTACATACCTTATATAATAGATTTATTTACTGTCTAAAATACAGAGGATTTATACAGATTTTAGCGCCATATAATTAACTCGTCGAATACCTGTTGAAAATCGACGTATATAAAATTTCCAATGCGTTTTATCGAGCTGTTAATCAATCCAACAAATGCCCAGTCTTTACCTCACTTACTGAGGAATTCTAATTTATTCACACAATCGAACATTTCAATGTAAGAATATCCTCAAAACACCAGATAGTGCAACACATTAATGTTCTTCTCTATTTACTTTCCTTACAATATATGGTAATGTATAGTGAAGGTATTGGAATCGTGACGAAAATCGCAACTCGAATTTTTGACAGATCTAAATGTTTTGGGACACCTAAAACACGAAAAAAAAATTTTTGCTCGATATCTGTGTTATCTGTGCGTGTGTGTGTGTGTGTCTGTCTGCTAGCGTGTGTGTGATTTTGTGCGTTTGTCTGTCTATACAACGTCTAAATCTAATCATATATATATATATATATATATATATATATATATATATATATATATATATATATATATATATATATATATATATATATATATATACATATATATATATATATATACATATATATATATATATATATACATATATATATATATATATACATACACACACACACACACACATATATATATATATATATATATATATATATATATATATATATATATATATATATATATATATATATATATATATATATATACATATATATATATATACATACACACACACACACACACATATATATATATATATATATATATATATATATATATATATATATATATAGGGAAAGCCTTGAACCGTATGACCTGAAATTTCTTTTGGGCAAAGTCTTGTCATCCAGAATAAAGTTTCTCGAAAACGTATGTATTTACTCTAACTCAACATCTATTTGACTGAACTTTATAAAATTATATTATGGGACACCCTGTATGTATATATATACGTATATATACGTATATATGTATATATACACCCTGTATATATATATATATATATATATATATATATATATTTATATATATGATTAGATTTTGGTACGATTGAGATAAAATAATCTTGCTTTAATTGCGAAATGGCTAGCAACAGTCGTATGTATCCCCTTTAGCTAAAGCACAAATTGCCCAAATTTGACAAAATTTGGTACATAGGTCACTTGTGGGTTATCCTGTTGGTGATTAGATTTTAGTATGATTCGGGATAAAAAATACCTGCCATTTTGGTGAAATGGACCCCAAAAGTCGTCAAAATCTAAAAAAAAAAACGCTGCGTATGCTCAAATGTGTCAAACAAATACTTGTATTATACTTAATTTTAGACAATAAAAATAATCAGACCAAACTTATTCCTGTAGAACTAGCCGTTCTTGAAATATTATATTCAATTTTGCAAATTCAATGTAATTTGAAATAATTATATGTGTTAGTTCGTGCAATTGAACTCAATTTAATGAACTATTTAAGAAATGAAGGAAAATCGAATTTTGGTCTGTTGTTGTTGTTGAAACCCAGACCGTCCGACCTACCAGAAAGGTGTAAGGTAACTGTTTGGACGGTCGGGAAGTGCCACCCAATTTAGACCGGAACCCAGTGGGGGAGGCATCCACAGGGACCGTACCCTCCTTCCCCTACCACCAACCTCTCGGAAGGACTTTCGGACCCACATGTTTAACGTGATCGTACTCCGCATGAACACGGCGGCAGTTTTGGCAGTGGCTGGAATCGAACCCGGGCCTACCGAGTGCAACTCCAGCGCGCTAACCAATGGGCTACCGCGCCCCGAATTTTGGTCTGTAAAGAAATTCATGTGTTGCCACATCAGATTGTTTCATCCTAGAGCCTGTGTGTTACAAAAGTTCAAGTCAATATCTTACGACAGAAGGCTTTTTTCCAAACAGTCCATATTTCGAATATTTTGTTGTCTAGAAACTTTAAACGCATCAAATATAAATATTAGAATAATTTCCGTGAGCTAAAGTCTATAACACTTAAAAGATAGTTTTTCACATTTATTCGGCAAATCGAACATTTTTCAGTGTGCGGCACCCCCAAAAGCAACAAATATTGGAAAATCGAAATTGATCATCTTCGCTTTGAGCAATCTACCGCATTTCTAGTCTCTATCTCATCGCGAAGTATGTTTGTCCATCATTTCTCATTTTGAATGTTTTAATGTGAAGCACCCCCAAGAAAGCATGTAAGGGTAAACTGAAATTTAAAACTTTCTCTTTTCAAACTATCTACCTTTACACCAAATTGAAAATGTCTATCTCATCGGAAAATCGGTTTTACTATCATTTCATATTTCGAACGTTTTGATGTAAAGCACCCCTCTATAGAACATTTTTTTTTCTAACTCGTTTTTTAAAGGGGGTTGCCGAACTATTGATCTGTGCACTAAATCGCAAATATCTATCTATACGGCAAGTACCTAAAACAGGCGAGACAGACGGGCGGACACTTGTCAATTAGTATAAATAAATGTCTGAAATTAAAATACTTATTTCTCTTAAATGTTTTATGTAGTACCCCTAGTCTGATCTATCCACCTGCATCCAGATTTATAAAAAAAAGGTATTTTCAAATTTAATAGTGGTATTTTACTCAATTCCTATTTCACTGATTTCCATAGTTCATCCAATACTTTAGACCTACATTTAAATAGTGCCCATTTGAATAATTCAAGGAATAAGGCCATTGGGGACAGACACATCAAGAGACTTTAAAAGAATATAGACAAAAGGTATAGCTTTTATGTTTGTATGTTTTGTCATTTTTTTTTCAAGAAATTTAGAGGTAGATTTGGATGCACGGCTGATAGCTAGTCCTAATGCAGTTCTACTCTTTGAAGGCTCAGTTCAGAACGGTTCAAACCGGTCAACGGATTCTAGTATCTATAAAAGGAACGTGATTACCATAAATTTTCTAATAGTTGCTGAAATCTAATAATCGCGCTAATTTTCTGCTGTACAAGGAACGGGACCAAGCTATTGGAACCGGTAGAAGTTATTGCTGGGTTGGAGATGAGGCCAGAAAACTATAAGTTAGAGGGAAGGAGCAGTCACAAGACGGCTTTGTAGTGAGTCAAAAGAGCCGATGACGTAAGGTGAGGCGACGTCATAGAAGCTTCGAAAATTAAATAACCATTTTTTCCTGGCGCCACCTCATACAGAATTCAACAAGTACACGTATATAATATAAATATAACTATCAGAAAGCTAACTTAAAATAGTAGATTAGTGCTCAACTAAGGTCACCAGTGTAACAATGTAAGTTGAACCACCAACTTGGCAGTGCTTGGTTTGATCCCAGGGCCAAAGCGTGGTAGGCTAACATTATACCATTGAATTAAATACGTCTCCAGCTCAAGACATTTTATATTTCTTATTAGAACGTTCGCTATAGTAGCATAAATTATTTAACTAGCAAGATTTTCTTCCACCTACGTGGTAGCTAAGCGGTTAAAGGCAACAATTTCCTAGTGCTCGCTCGGCTACCAGGTTGTGAGTTCGAGTCTTACCTGCGGACATGGATGTTATGGTGTTGGTCGCAGTGTATTACGCCCCCACTGGTGCACCGGTGCAACGTCATGTGGCGTCCAAATGGTTCATGATTCTGGCCGATGTATAGATGAATGACAGTGTATATACCTGGCAATTGTTTAAAAAATATTTTTCTTAATGTATAAGGTGATTGGGTTTCTTCATTCTCTAAGGAATCTGAAATCATACATCTTTTAGACTTGACACAAAACAATCTTAACTGGAAATGCCTCTTTTCTTTGCCTTATACGTCTTTGTTACTAAATAACAATTTAAACGATAGCAATCACACTCAAATACCAGTTTACCATACAAAATATTTACTTCATGCATTTTGATATATCTCCCTCATATTTCAAGATCCCAAATTACTTCCTATTGCACGACATATAGAAATTTGATTACTCAGAAATTCAGAAACACGGCATAACATATTACGCAGGAGCAAACAGCATGTAATGCGAATGGCTTTTTTTTTGGAAGGGGGGGGGGGATAAAATGCGAAAAAGAAGACGACTCCATTTATATTTTGAAGTACGTCCAACGCTGTATATTTTATCCACTTATTTATTTTCCCTTATAAGAATGTCCAGTATTTTTATGACTTCGTTCTTTAACGTTTCTTCTGACCTCCTCTCACAGTCTTTTAGTGTTAGATATACTAGTTGCGGATGAAAATGGGAAAGTGTTTGTGTCAAAACAAATGATCAGACATAAGGAGAAATATATCTTCACCCCATTTCAGAAAATATCTTATTTTCTTATTTACGAAGAACATACAGTGGACGTAACGGAGATCCTTTTCATAGACGATATTTTTAGAAATGGTGGAGTGTTTTAAAAATTACACATGTGTTTGGAAAATTTAGGTATTAGATTTAATATAAAAAAATCACCCAAACTAGTGACTTAAATAATCTAAAAACAAAAATATTTATTAGAAATAGGATAAACAGTTGGTTAAATGCATCAACTGGTTTCAAAGGTAAAAATTTATGAAAAAAACAAATGTTTCAATGCACAGTAGTTTAGGGAAAAGTAGAAAATACATTTTAATTTCACATCAAATGGAACCAAATTGGGGTGTCAGCAATTTGAAACAATATATTAATCTTATCGTTATCCAAATTGGTGTTTCGTAAAATTCTCGAAGGGAAGTGAAAGTGTAAGCAAATCAAAACAATACTATATGAATCTCATCCTTCTCCAAAATTGGTGTTTCGTAAAATTCTCGAAGGGAAGTGAAGGCGTAAGCAAACCAAAACAATACTATATGAATCTTATCAAAATTAAACACACATCCATAACAGAAGGTATCTATTTCACTTCCCCAAGACATACAAAAGTTTAAAACAGGCCATAGCGCTTTCGAGCATAAGTATGCTCTTCATCAGTGGCTACACGGAAATAAAGTTTGAATCGTTCATATATAGACCAGATATAGCGACAAAATTTGCATAAATACAATCCACAAACGAATCTACGTCTAGACAAGGATAAACCGTAAACAATTTTTTAAAAATTTTAGCAACAAAAGAACAGCATATTAAATTCCAATTTAATTACAGAAATCAAAAAGGGGGAGGGGGCATCAAGCATAATCCCAAAGAGGAAGACGTCAAAGATAACTTTGCAGAGACTTGAATTGCATGGAGTCGAGAATGAGTCGCCAAGCGTAACTCAAATTCTCGAAAATTGTAATTTAATATGCTGTTCTTTTGTTGCTAAAATTTTTGAAAAATTTTTACGGTTTATCCTTGTCTAGACGTAGATTCTTTTGTGGATTGTATTTATGCAAATATTGTCGCTATATTTGGTCTATATATGAACGATTCAAACTTTATTTCCGTGTAGCCACTGATGAAGAGCATACTTATGCTCGAAAGCGCTATGGCCTGTTTTAAACTTTTGTACGTCTTGGGGAAGTGAAATAGATACCTTCTATTATGGATGTGTGTTTAGTTTTGCTATTTTAACATCAGACGTGATGCCAAATTATTTATTATGAATCTTATCATTATCCAAAATTGTTGTTTAGTAAAATTCTCGAAGGGAAGTGAGGATGCAAGCAAATCAAAACAATGCTATATGAATTTTTATCGAAAATTTTTGCTTCGTAAAATTCTCGAAGGGAAGTGAGGAAGTAAGCAAATCAAACAATACTATATGATTCGTATCCTTCTCCAAAATTGGTGTTTCGTAAAAATTCTCAAAGGGAAGTGAGGTTGTAAGACAATCAGAGCAATACTATATGAATCTTATCGTTATCCAAAATTGTTGTTTCGCAAAATTCTCGAATGGAAGTGAGGGTGTAAGCAAAGCAGATCAATACTATATGAATCTTATCATTATCCGAAATTGGTGTTTCGAAAAATTCTCGAAGGGACGTGAGGGTGTAAGCAATTAAAACAATACTATAAGAATCTTACCGTTATCCAAAATTGATATTTTGAGAATTTCCCGAAGGGAAGTGAGGCTGTAGGCAGATGAAATGGTTTCCGCAATTTTGCATATTATGAATTGTAGGTAATAATAAAATCTATACAGTATTGTTTTGAATTGAAACTGCATAGACCTTCAATTTGGTTCAATTTCTGTGAGATTAACATTTTTTTCTACCTTTCCGCATTCCCCTATTATGTAAGAGAGGACATTGAAAAATTTGTTTTTCTTCATAATTTATTTTCTAGAATTTTGTTTTAATTTTTTTACGAAATTTGTTTTAAGAGGTGAATCGGTGAAATGTGATAGATGAAATTTAAATGATGGAATTCAGTGGAAAATATTCCGCGGTATGAAACTGGGCAATAAATGTCTGCCCTCTACGTGTTCAGGGAGCTGAGAACGCGTCTGTCAAATGCGTCGTAGTAAATGGTATAGTAACGTGAATTAATGACTTGTAAATTTGCTAGATGAAAATATTCTTTAGGATGAAACTATGTACCGAGATTTAGCTCTCTGTGTACTCTGGGAGCCGTGGACGAGACTGTCAAAATTGTCGTAATAAATTTTGAAACAACGTAAAATAATGACAAGAAAATTTGAAAGATGAAAATATTCAATAGGATGAAATTGTGTACCGATATTTAGCTTTCAACGTGTTCTGGGAGTCAAGAACGAGTCTGTCAGATGTGTAGTAGTAAATGGCTTAACAACGTAAAAAAATCTGATGTGAGCAGCACATGACTTTCCTTATATAATACAATGAATTTACTACTTTTACAGTTAAAAAAATGTTATTCTTATAGTAGATACTTATATTCTTTCCAAAGTATTGAATTTTCTTCAATTAGTCGTCATTTTCATTGATGTAGCGCTATTTTATCCATTTGGCGGGATTTTCGTTAATTTGGCAATATTTAAAAAGTCGCCAAGTTGCGACATTCCACTAAATTCGTCGCCAAAATCTCGCCAAGTGTTATGGACGAAGAAATAACTTATTCTTACAGCAGACAAATGACTATTCTCGTTCAAATACAAACGCATTACTCAAAGTATCTTTTTTCATGAACGGAACGAGCTAGATCCACGAGAATGATGCCACAAAATTTATCGTATGGTATTACATATGAAACGTTATGGACGGAGAAATAAGTTCTTACAGCGGATAAATGACTATTGGCGTTCAAATACAAAAGTATTACTCAAAGTATCTTTTCTCGTGAATGGAACGAGTTAGATCCACGAGAATGATATCACCAAATTTATCGCATGATATTACATATGAAAAAAGAACATGTTTCTTAAAAGTTAATATTTTTTTTTATTTTACTTGATTTTTTGATAACATTATTTGAAAAATGGGCAGTACCTCGAGAACGGTTAATGCTAGCGCCCTACAGTTTATGTCAATCGTTTTCTAAGGAAAAATTACATAAGAAATGTCTATTTGCGTAACTTTATTAAAGGTTTCGATTTTTTGAAGATTTTTTCAAAATTTCACTCAAAAATTTAGGGGGTTTGAACATTCGATTGTGTTTAAAACTTATAGGTTTCCAGTATTCACGGATTGTGATTTTTGAACCAAATTTCATTCAAATCGCTCCATTCGTTCGTGAGATATCGTCTCCACAGACTCACTGACACACACACACACACACACACACACACACATACTGTCACACACACACACAGACATCACCTCAAAAATGTTCTATTCATGATCAGGGATGCTTGAATCGTGCTCTCCCGTCGAAAACTCGAATTCGAATTTTCGACCCCGTCACAATACTTTCCTTATACATTATGTATATAAGGAAAGTCATAATGACGTGAAAATTTGATAGATGATGCTATTCCTTGGGATGAACTTGTGTATCTAGATTTTGCGCTCTACGTGCTGTGGGAGCCGAGGATGAGACTGTCAAAAATATCTTATGAGGCAGCATAATGACTTGAAAATTTGATTGATACATTTTTTTTCTGTCAACGCATCTATAGATGACAATGCATGACGAGTTTCAGATCTACATGTGCTCCAGAAGCCGAAAACGAACCGGAAACAAATGGCATACGTAAATCGTAAATGACGTAACAGTATAGCAAATTACGTGAACATTTAATACGCGGAAATGTTTCGCAAGATGAAACTGTGTGACGAGTTTCAGCTATATACGTACTTTGGCAGACGAGATTAAGCCCATTAAAAATGTTGAACTAATTGAAATGAAGAGTTGGTGTAAAGTAGGGGGAAAAAGAGGCTTGCAAGAGCCTTGAAAAAAAATCGTGAAATTAGTAAAATGTGTAGAGAACAGAAAATGAGGCAGAGCTGCTGGAACAGCAAAGCCAGAAAATTTTCTGATTACAAATTATCATTACCCTGGCCTAGAAAAACGGCGTGGCGTTGATAATTCGAAAAAAATAATAATAATGAAACAAAGAAAAACATTCAGGTATCATACAGAATGAAACGAATAACAAAATATTGTTCAACATTTCATTCCAAAATTAATTAAGAATCTACAATTTAATTGTACCAATTAATTTAGCGCAATTATTTAATTGTGTGTAATTTAATTAAGTATAGTTTAGAACTTATATAACTTTAATGATTTGAGCAGATTTTCTGCAATCTTCTGCTATTCGTTCCACACTAATTCATATCTATATTTGTTTTGTATTCATTATTATTATGTTTTACTTTCACTACAATATATCAAAATGTATAGGGAAATTATTGTAATCGTGCGGAAAATCGCAATCCACGTTTTCTGCAGATCTTCACGTTTTAAGCAATCTAGAACAGGAAATAACAATTTATTAATCAACTGAAAGTCTGGTAACTTAAACTAATGTGCATTACATTCCACCTTGCTTTATCATTAATTGCGCGCAGAATTATGCCCATACTAACATTTTTGTATCTTGATAGATCTTCCTTCAATTTTAAGATCGTATTTCTATTTCTGCCAATTGTATGACATACAAATCTCATTATTCACAAATATGGAAACAGAGTGATATTATCTGCTAACAATTTGTATAGAATACGGAATAGATTTGTGCAGGGAATATACGACGATCAGATTATCATTCAAGTTAAATTTAAAAGTTCATTCAATATTAAATTATATAATTTTCTTTACTTTCGTAGTAAATATATTCAGGATGTTTAAGATGTCTTATTTGGTATTTATTTCTCCAAACTATTTTAGCGGTAGATATATTTTTAAGAAGAAAATGTGTTCGTGTCAAAACAAATGATGAGCCATAAAGGAAAACATACGATATCTTGACTGTCTTGCTGAAAGTTTGTTTATTTGTTCTTAAAGAACACATTCCATAAATGCCTGATCTTCTTTTAGAGGACGAAGAACTATTTGGAATATACCGTTTTAATGTGTCACCTTGCTAAAGTTGATGCATATCATTATAAAGTATTGTATTAGGTCTTTAATAAGGCGAATTTTTATATTGTTTTTACCTTCCTTATAATATTACCTTTTTCCCACTACCATTTCTGAATTCGAAGTTACACAATTTCTACTAGATAAACTCTAAAATCCTTGCCTTAAAATGTTTTGTGCTAATTGATTATTTCATCGCCTGCAGAGTATTGGTGAGCGACAGTGACCGCGAAACCACATCAACGGATGGTTAAGGATAATTAATTGAAGCCTTTCTGGTATGTAACTAGGTTCTCCGCCCCCTGATCGCTGCACTCGCCAACCCCCGTAACTCTTATCGCATCTTCTATTCGCTAAGTTCGCTTCGCGAGCACTTTCATGCTACCTACTACGTAATACGCCCATTGGGCGAGCGCCCGACAGGACGTATTGCGCCCATTGGGGACCCTCCGTTGTTCACTGACGATCATTAATCCCCCAGGGTTTCCTTCTCGAGCTCTTCCAACCAGACCAGCACACATAGCGGGTGGTGTGTCCTATGCTCGTTGATAGTCACCAATTTCCAGTTCTTCGCCCTTTATTCGCTTCCTCTCATTAATCGCCAAACCTCGCTGTAGTCCTAATAAATTCATTGGGGCTCTGTCCAGATGGCGGGAGGTTCCGCTTTTGTAATCTATATCAAAGGCCGTCGGCAACTGAGGTCTTTACTTAATGTTGATTATTTGACCCTATACGGTGAATGGTTCCATTGAGAGTATCCCTGTGGCTGGGATGTAGTGGCGGAAGGGATAATGCCTAAGGAGTCCTCAAGTACTTGCCCGAGCCCCAAGCTCGTCGCGGCGGAAACATTCTTTCACTTGTCATTGCACACACATCGGCCAGTGAATTAAAATATCAGATCCAATATTTTATTGGACCACCTTTAGCCCGAATTGCAACACGGTTAGACATGGATTCTACAAGGTGCTGGAGTGAATACCAGACGTTGGACAAACAGACCTGTACAGTTGATTGCAGATGAGATTGTTGTCGGTTTCCACCATGTCCCAAATGTTCTCGATAGGGTTTAAATTTGGACTTTGCAGTAGCCAAGGTATATGGTGGAACTCAGAATTATGCTCCGTGGGCCTCTTCTGCACGGTTTCTGCGCGAGGGATGGTAGCATTATCGTCTATGAAAAACTCGTCGCTTGTGAGGTAAAAATGCAACATTGCAATGACATCGACAATGCAAATTCTATAAAATTATATGTAAAAAAATTATTTAACACACTGAATCTAGACAGAGGTTTTTATGTATTTTTTATAGTGATTATTTGAAATTTAAACTTTTTAGAGCATTATTTTCTAAAGAGAAACAGCATAATCCACATAACACTGCTAGCAGTGTTGTCCATACCATAAGATAATTGTTTGAACTATGTTATGGATATATAAAAATTGGAATAACATATGTTATTGTTGGTCAGTCAAAGTATCTAATTCATTTGCGTGACATGCATTCTGCCATCGTATAAAAACATTTTTAAAACATTCACATTTTTTATTAAACAATTTGTGACCAAAAACCGCTTAAAAGAATAAAAAAAATCTGATGTGGGCAGCACATGACTTCCCTTATATAATTCAATGAATTTACTAGTTTAACAGTCAAAAAATAATGTATAAGATCCACGGCGCTGTGTTTTTATCGTTAAATTGTACATTAGCCGATTTTCCGGATGACAACGTGAAAAACTATTTCAAAATACTCAATTAACTTATACTTCAGGCAATTCCAAACAGTCATCAATACTGATAGCATCCTCAGTAAGAGTTACAGCCCATATATTAAAATACCTTAATAATTACTTTATCAATTAGGCCTAATTTTCATTAATTTAACGTCATTTTTGCAATTTTGACGATATTTTTGTCAATCTGGGGCGAAATTTCGCCAAGGTGGAAATACTTCGCAAAATTATTCGCTAAGTTTGCCAAATGCATCACCAAATGTTACAGACAAGCGGAGAAGAGTATTTCTTATATACTAGAAGGTATGCCAGTCATATGACGGGTATCAGAATTTACGAGACATTACTTCCCATTTGGCGTAATTTTTATCAATGTAGTGACATTTTTGTCATTTTAGCAACATTTAAAATAGTCTCCAAGTTGGCGACGTCCCGCTAAATTTCTGGCCAAATGTTACGGATTACGGACGGACGGAGAAATGTGTTATTCTTATAGTCTACGCTTATGTTTTTTCCAAGATATTGAACTTTCATCATCTAGACGTCATATTCATTGATTTAGCGCTATTTTTAATTAATTTGGAGACATTTTCGTTAATTTGGCAGCATTTAAAAAAGTCACCAGGTTGGAGACATTCCGCCAAAATCTCGCCAAGCTTTATGGACGGATAAATAATTTATTCTTGTAGCAGATAAATGACTATTAGCGCCCAAATGCAAAAGTATTACCTGAAGTATCTTTTTCCATGAATGGAACGAGCTAGATCCACGAAAATGATGTCACCAAATTTATCGCATGATATTACTTATGTAAAGTGAACATATTTCATAACAGTTAATATATTTTTTTAATTCATGGGATTTTTTGATTACTTTTTAGAAAAATGTGCAATATCTAGAGAACGGTTCAAGCTAGCGTTCTATAATTTGTGTCAATCGCTTTCTACTGAAAAATTACATAATAAATGACTATTTGCCTAACTTTATTAACGTTTTAATTTTTTGATGTTTTTTTTAAATTTCACTCGAAAATATAGGGGGATTCTGAACATTCGATTGCGTATAAAAGCAATAGGCTTCCAATATTCATGGATTGTAATTTTTGTACCAAATTTCGTTCGGATCGGTCCATTTGCTCGTCAGTTATCGTCTCCACAGACTCACACACAAACACACACACACACACACACACACACACTCACAGAAGTCAAGCAGGATCGGGCGCGGTTAGTACTTGGGTGGGTGACCACCTGAGAACACTGCGTGCTGTTGGCACATTTCGGGCTCGGTAGCCCGGTGGTTTGCGTGCTGGATTTGCACGCTACCACAACTGCCGCCGTGTTCATGAGGAGTACGATCACGTTAAACACGTGGGTCCGTATGTCCTTCCGAAAGGTTGGAGGTATGGGAAGCAGGGCACGGTCCCTATGGATGCCTCCCCTACTGGGTTCCAGTCCAAATTGGGTGGCATTTCCCGGCCGTCCAAACGGTTACCTTACACATTACTGGTAGGTCGGACGGTCTGGGTCTTAACAACAACAACAACACACACACACACACATCACTCCAAAAATGTTCGATTTGTGATCAGGGATGCTTGAAATGTGATCTCTTGTCGAAAACTCGAATTCGAATTTTCGACCCTGTCACAATATTTTTCTTCCTTTCTGGTAGGTCGGACGGTCTGGGTCTCAACAACAACAACAACAATATTTTTCTTATACATTACATGTATATAAAGAAAGTAATAACTTGCTTCATCACGCCGATTAAATGTAGACCTAAACACTGTGGAACATAAATGTATAAAATTTTCAAGTAAAGACTCAGTCTCAAATATTTTAAAATATATAAAACATGAACAAATATTTATGTGAAAGTATTATATTTTTCCTCTTTTACTTTATCAATAATACATAGCAACATTAACAAGAGCAGCAAAACTAAAACAGCAACTTATCACTTTCAATTCGAGCTACATGCTTTTTGATAGATCATCCTCATACTTCAAGATTCAGTATTACTTATTATTACATGACATATAGAAATGTGATTGAGAAATTTAGATATACCGCATAAAATATTACGCCAGAACAAACAGCATGTAATGTAAAATGGCTTTTTGCGGGGAACAAACTACGAACGGAAGACGACTCCATTTGTATTTTAAAGTACGTTCAACACTGGATATTTTATCAATTTATTTTTTTTCCCTTGTAAGGATGTCCAGGATTTTTATGGCTTCGTCCGTTAGCTTTCCTTCCGACCTTCTTCCACACTCTTTTAGTGGTAGATATATTTGTCAAAAAAAAGAGAAAAGTGTTTGTGTCAAAATAAATGATCAAAAATAAGGGGAAATGTATGGTATCTACGCTCTTTTCCAAGTTTGTTCTTTTGTTATTTGAGAACATATATTGAAAGTAGTAGAGGATTTTTGTTGTAGACGTAGTTATCTGAAATGTAGGAGTTTTATGTTCTGTTTTGAAAGTCAAGGAACTTAAAGAGAATGTATAGTTGTATATAGAAGTAATGATATCCCCTAAAGATTTTATGAGAAAAAGTTTATGTTCTGTGAAAACTGATTGTTGTGACAAATGATTAATTGGTGGATAGAAGTAATTAGTAATTAGTTAAATAATTAATTATTTAATAATTAATTATTTAATTAAATGCCAAAATAGCAATCATCATATGTGCCATTAAATTGTGCTTAACCCTCTAATTTATTGCTGCACGAAATACATGATTACTGCCAGATCTTCTGCAAAGAAATGCATTTAATAGGGAGTTCGATAAATGCACATAATTTAAACCTTTATATTTACATTATAACTTATACATAGCATATTCAGAAATTCATCTTGGATTCATGTATCAATTAAATTAGCGTTCTAAATTTGTTAAATACTTAATATTCATAAATTTATATGATAATAATTCCAATAAATCGGTACTTGCACCGTAAAATATAACCGTCTAAATATATCTATTTAAATAATTAATTTTACTTCCAGAAAATCGAAATAGACTCTAAATGAGATAGTTTATGCTTTCAAAGCCCGTTACATCATATACAAAACACTAACATCTTATTGTATAATAGGACTGTTATATGGTAAAATATGTAAAGCGTCTTGATGTAAATATTAATCAATTCAATACACACTAAAATTACCGTAGTTATTTAATTTAACTAATTAATTTATCCGTGGTTAAGTTAGTTACTAACTTAATTATTAACCCATTAATTTATAATTTACTTAGAAGTTGTGCTGCAGGCAAATTGCACACATTTTTTTATGCTTGCTAAATTGACCCTTGACAGAAATTTTGAAACCAATATAATTGTATTATATGGATCGTTTCCTGTAAACGGTAGTTTTACATGTCCCAGGTGTTTTAATAAAAGTTAGCTTGACTTGGGACAGATTTTGGACACTGATCAGTTTTACTATGATGTAGTTCATATTTGTCACCCATTAGATAAAGTAACAATTTATATTTTCAATAACTAAAAATGTAGTTTTTTTAATTAAATATTATCCCCCTGTGTGTCACAGCAGCCAAATAATAAAATCACAACTTCATTTACAAGCCTTCATTTTCGAGTTTTCTTTTAATTGCATTGTTTTATATTAAATTTGACAGTTTAAAATACAAACAGTAATAAAAAACCTGATGTGGGCAGCACATGACTTTCGCTGCAGACTTATATACACATTCTCTTTATTTTAATTACATTTAATTCACTTTTAATTCAATTTTCGTTCTCATTTGATAACTGGACTTATTTTCAAAGGTGGCGTAGAGAAAAAACGAAAAAACAAAATTATCTCGAGAACGGCTAGTCCTAGTGTAATGCGGTTGGTCTTATTCTTTTTTTCATTAAAAATTACGTATTAAACGAGCATTTAATGAATATATTTGAGCATACGTAGTTCTTTATTTTAAATTTTGGCGATTTTTACGAGCCATTTTGCAAAAAAAGGCAGGTTATTTTTTTCCGAATCGTACCAAAATCTAATCAACACCAGAGTGATTCACAAGCAACTTATCAACCAAATTTTGTGAAATTCGGTTCATTAGATTTTTAGCTAGAGTGGATACAAGCCTTTGCGGGCCATTTCACAAAAAATGGCGGGTTCTTTTATCCCGAATCGTACCTAAAACTAATCAGCACCAGATTCGCCCGCAAGTGATGTACATACCAAATTTTATGAAGTTCGGTCAATTAGTTTTTTAGTTAGAGTGGATACAAAATCTGCAAATACAGACAGACAGACACACATACAGACACGCACACAGACACATAAACACACACACAGACGTCTCGCTAAAAATAGTTTTTTCGTATTCCAGAGGTCTCGAAACGTGTAGATCCGTCGAAAACTCGAGTTGCGATTTTCGACATGATTCCAATACTTTCCCTATACATTACCATGTATTGCAGAGAAAGTAAAAAAATACACTATGCATTAGAGCCATATTGTAAATTATTTTTTTTTATAACTGTCCCCTAGCTTTTTTGTCATTCACCTGTCTTTAAATTTTAACACCACTTTCAGTACATAGATGACAATAAAATATAATTGAAGTAGTATTCTTTTTTACTAAAGTCCATATTTACCATTTCAAAAGTTCGGCTATGTTCTAGTTATCATTCTGTGCTGGGAAATATTATAAAACTAAACAATTTTGGGTATGTAATTTTATTCCTTGTCTTTCACCTGTCATTAATTATTCTCAGAATAAAAAAGTAAATCGTTTTTTTTAACCTGTATGTGTGCCTAATTAGTGTAGCAAACTGAATATTAAGCTAGACCTAAATGCAAATAAAACTCATATACTCAGAAAGTAAAATCACATGATTTGTCATTCCCTTGTCGTCATTCACCTGTTTTCTTGGTAGACAAGGGAATGACATTAGAACAAGTGAATTACATTATTAAAACTAGATTTTCATTTTAGAAGATAAAATAAATAAGAAGTTAGTTCTAAATACAAAATAGCAAATATATATATATATATATATCGGGTATCTATATATATTACTAGATCAAAATATTTAAAAATAAAACTTAATCAATTTCATCATAATAACTGTTCCAATTCTTATTGTGTAATATCATTTAAGCATCCTATTTATAATTCCATAAACTTTAAGAATTTATTTAATCAATTTCATCATTTATTGCCTGTAAAGGATTTGAATGTTACAAAAACTTTTAAATATAACAAGCCTATTGGAAGAACCATTTTTAATTACAATGCAATTTCAAAATCTCTCTCAGTCGACATAGATTCCTCAACAAATTTAGATGGTGAATGTATTTGTAGTGCTGATAATTATGCTGAATTTATAAATCCACAATTGGGTCATATAGTTACTGGAGACTTAGCCATTGTAAAAGATAAATCTTTAAGAACTATAATGTCATTTGGCACTAAATTCAGGTTACCTTCATGTAATAATTCTAAACAAGTGTTAAAGTCAATCAATCTGGACCTTGATAAATTTATTTATGGATTAGCTTCTAAATATGCTCAGCCTTTAGAGGCATTTAATATGTGGAAATTTACTATTTTAAGATCTATTAAAAATACCATTTGTAGTATTAATTTATCTAGATCCATATATAATATGGATAATATAAAGCATTCTGTTAATGATTTACATAGATCTTTTGTTATTACTTATGTAGATAAAGCCTCTAACAATTATGCTATTATTTGTAAAAAATTCTATATCCAATATCTGCTAGATTATTTAAAAAATAATAGTCTATTTAAAATTGATTCACACTCTCTTAATAGTATCAAATTGAAAATTATCAATATGTATAGTGATTTAGATATTAATAATAAATTTTTGACATTTCCATATATTGTGCTTATACCTAAATTTCATAAAAATCCTATTAAATTTAGAACTGTTACTAGTGGTCATAATTCATACTCTACCACTGCTAGTAAATTATTACTAAATTATTTAAATGTACTAAATAGCAATTTACGAGATGATCTGGTGATTCTGGTGATTTTCTGGTGATAGCTACATTATTCTAAATAACAGTAAGGAATTAAAAAATAAATTAAAAACGCATGGTAAAATAATAGGATTTCAAACTTTTGATTTTAAAGATCTATTTAATAATATTAAGATCACTGATCTATATGATGTCATTTTAGCTTTATATAATGCTTATATTACTAAACATTCTAATCTTACAAAATTTACCAATTTTCCTAAGCTTCTCCATTTTGTTCTTTTCAATAATTATATCTTTCAAGGTAATAAATTATACTTACAAGTCTCAGGTGTTCCACAAGGTGGCTGTAGTAGCAGTATGTTAGCTAATTTATACCTATATCATTATGAAAAATTCTTTACTTCAACTGATTATAAAATTTATAGATATGTAGATGATCTGATTTGTCTTGTATTTACTGATAACTATGTCATAGATATAGATTTCTATCCGGATAATTTGGAATTAATACCTAATGAAACTTCTATTAGTAATAATGTTTATTATTTGGATTTAAATCTAATTATAGAACCTGCTCATGGGATAGTTACTAAATTATATGATAAAAAAGATTTTTTTAAATTTAATATTAATAAATTATTACCTTTTAATTCCTGCAACTCGATTCAATTGTTTAGAAATATTATACTTAATCAACTTTTTAGAATTTATAGATTATCAGATAAAAAATTTCATGCTTTGCACATTAATAACCTCAAAATTACCAGTAAAATGTATCAATATCCTGCATATTTAGTCAATAGTATAGTTAATAAGTTTCGATTAGCCTAAAATTCTCATATTCTCCCCTTATTATCTTATTTTAGCCGTACTTCTTCATTCTCCTGCAATTATATTTTCATCTTTTTATCTCGAAGCTTTAACAGTTGAATAACTCATTTTATTGCTTTTGCGCAGTACTGTTTTTATTACTCTCTTTGGCAACAGCAAATCACATCTTTTCATTTTGGCATATGGCAACGATGATCCAGTCATATTTTGCTCGTCATGGTTGCGCTGAAGAGGTGCGTTTTGAGGTATTTATGTTTCCTTTATTGTTCCAATCTTTATGCTTGTCGTCCATATAACACAAGTTTATAGATAAAATCTATCTTGTGTTTCAGAAACAAGCATTTTTGTGTTCATTTCGAAAAGATATATGGACCCGATGAGAATTTTTTCGAAATGAACTTTTCGTAAGCCTAATCTCGTAAGCCTAAATCTCCTCCATGTGCAAGCTTTTTTGCTTGATTTTTTTGTTTTCTTATTTGCATTCCTCATTTTTGAAATTTGTTGATTGTCTTTGTCCTTATGACTTGCATTATGTTTTATTATTTCCTCTTTTTGTCTTAATTTCTTTGTATTTGTAGAAAATTTTGGAATAGTGTATTATGAGTTACTACATACATTCTAACTTTGGATTTAATAATTTATTTTTATATATATATATATATATATATATATATATAATTGAAGATTTTTATGATTACTTGTAATATATAGATACCCGAGAAATACCAAAGAAAATTGCTTGTAAACTGTAGGTAAAGGTTAAAAAATTGCAAATCAGAAGCCTAGTGTAGCACGATGAGCTATGCAAGAAGTTTGGAAATTGAATAAATGGAATCTAGTGAATATAAAAGGAATAAAATGAATATGAAAAGCATTTCTGAAACCATGTACGTTATCAAGGGCCATACATGTTTCATTAATGCTGATTCTACGTTTTATATATATATATATATATATATATATATATATATACTCACAAAGTATTTGCTTATATTAAGTGTCATTCCCCTGTCCTGTGTATTTACTTGTCTTGAAAATAAAAATTTGCATTTTCTATTTAATTTCTGCAGAATGATCCGTGCTACTATTTTTTTTTCTTTTTTAGTTTAAGCCACCCATATTAAAATATAAGGCAGAAAATATGCTGCAACATAGAAAGAAATATACAGAAACAAGACAGATGAAAAAGTCCGTTTACAGAAAATGGCCCATATCACTTCATAGTATATTGGAGAGCATTCCTAATTATTTAGTTTAAGTGACATTTGCTACTAGATAGGACGGGGAGTGTGTGGCGGGGTCATTGCTACCAAAGACATCACCTATTATACATTCTGGGCCCGAAGAATTCTTTTGGGTCTAACTATATAGCGGAGGATCAGCAATCTAAAGGTTCCGAGTTCGAACATATCCCCCACCAACGGGAGTTGCAGGGAGGCTCAGAACAGTCTGAACAGAGGTACCCAAATTATGTCGATCTTGTATTTAAACCTCACTCGCTGTTGCTTTTATGCATATAAAAATATCTATTTACAAGTTTAACCTCTCAACTTTTAAAGAAATATCAACAAGTTATTCAAGATTGCAGAAAATTAAGAAAGAAAATCGCCATAGCCGTTTGATTTTTTCCTCCTTCTTCGTCACAAAGCTTAGAATAACCCCCAACAATACAGCGCCACTTTGGAATAAACGACTTAATTGTTGAAAAGTGTTATTAAGATGAATGAACGATGAACGCACGCAAGTCCCCGCCGTATGATTAATGGTTCGTTATTGTTAAAGAGAGATACGAAAAATGATCCGTCCCTAATCGTTTGAATTTAGATAATGGTGTTTTAGGGTATGATCAAAAAGTGTTGTGATTTTGTGGGTGTGGGGGCGGGGGGATTTACTTTGAGTTTATGCATTGAAATAATGTCAGTCTTTGTATGGAGAGATGAGTGTTTTGTGAGAGCATTAGAATGCGGATGATTGAAGATTAGTATGTAAATAGAAATATCCTTCAAATTGAGCAAAATTGTATACTCACTTTATTAATTAATCAGATGAAACAAAATTCTCTTGATTATAACTAATGATCACAGGAAAAGTTGTAGCGCCATCGTGGAATATTGTATGTTGTTATAGAAATGTAAAATTTAAATTTATTATGACAGAGCACTTAAAGTATCAATAAATTCTTAAAACCCAGATTATTGGACGATTTTAAATTTAACGCCGTCACAAAATATAAATTCGGGCCGGGGTGCTTTATTTTTCAAATAACACTCTAGATGTCGCCACCAGCAAGATTTAAAACAATCAAATAAGTTGTGGTGTCTTACGACTGAAAAGTGTGCCTGACGACTGAGCTCACAATTGAAAAGTGTGCCCAGCTAGGGGGGATTGGTAATGATTTCCAGGTACTACGAGAAAATTTTTGTCTTCATTAATAATGTGTACAATGGGGCGAAGATGAAAGCGACGTTCATGACCTTTTTTCACTATATGCAAATCTAAAAATGGTTTTAGTTTTAGCAATGTACAATAGATGGCACTACCGATTGAAACTGGCCGCTGTACTGCAATCATAGGCGGCAACTTGAAGAATTTTTGGGGTTCCGGAACTTTTAAATCGAATGACCGCATTTTTCAAAGGATTTAAGTCTACTTTAAATTTCATTCAGTCAGATTGATTATCTGGCATAATTAGACGTCTTAAATGCTAAAATAAAAAAAATATTTTTTTCTCCTCTAGATAATTATTTATTTCATTTATTTTGCTTTTGTGGGCGCAACATTATTATATTACAATATACAGATACTGTGTGAATTTCCTACTCAATTATATTTATAAAAAAATCTGATGTGGGCAACACATGGCTTTCCTTATAAAATACAATGAATTTCCTACTTTTACAGTTAAAAAAATGTTATTCTTATAGTAGATACTTATATTCTTTAAAAAATATTGAATTTTCTTCAATTAGTCGTCGTTTTTATTGATTTGGCGTCATTTTTATCAATTTGGCGAGATTTTTGTTAATTTGACAACAATTAAAAATATCGCCAAATTGGCCAAATTCGTCGCCAAAATCTCGCCAAGCGTTATGGATGGAAAAATAAGTTATTCTTATAGCAGATAAATGACTATATTGGCGTTCAAATACAAAAGTATTATTCAAAGTATTTTTTTTCATGAACGGAACGAGCTAGATCTACGAGAATGTCACCCAATTTATCGCATGATATTACATATGAAAAGTGAACATGTTTCTCAATAGGAAATATTTTTTATTTTATATAACTTTTTGATATTTTTTTTAAATGTGCAATATCTCAAAAACGGTTCATGTTAGAGTTCTAAAATTTATGTCAATCGCTTTCTGATGAAAAATTACATAAGAAATGTCTATTTGCGTAACTTTATTAGCCGTTTTGATTTTTTGACGATTTTTTAAAATTTGAATCGAAAATTTAGGGGGGTTCTGAACATTCGATTGCATATAAAAACAATAGGATTTCAGTGTTTACGGATAGTGATTTTTGTACCAAATTTCGTTCGAATCGGTCCATTCGTTCGTCAGTTATCGTCTCCACAGACTCACTGACACACACTTTCACACACACACACACAGCCATCACTTCAAAAATGTTTGCTTCGTGATCAGGGAGGCTTGAAACGTGCTCTCCCGTCGAAAACTCGAATTCGAATTTTCGATCCCGTCCCAATACTTTCCTTATACATTATGTATATAAGGAAAGTAATAACAAAAAATATAAAATGTACTTTTAGGTATTTTTACCTATGTTAAAAATGTCAACACATTTCTCTTTAAATCATTTGAGTTAAAATCTTGTATTCAGAATACAATAAATAGTCTGTGAGGAAATTTTCTATACACGCGACTTTATAGAAATGAGGAAAAACTTAAGAAATTAATAACAAAAAATGTTTGTGTACATTTTCCCCACTGAATAGGCACAAAATATTAGGGGTTAATGTATCTCAAAGCCGTGTTTCAACTAAAATAACTAAAAAAAATAATTCGCATTTAAGAAATTCTCTCCCAGTAGAAATTTCAAAGGTTTTGGATGCAACACCAAAATTGTTTCATTTAATTACTTAGTTAGACTTAAACTAAATTACACTGCAATTATTTGGGATCAGTTTTACTTTTCTTTACATAGCATAATGTACACGGAATGTAGCTAGTGAATAATATTGTGGCGAAGTCGAAAATTCAAAATCGAGGTTTCGACCGAAGAGCAAGTTTCAACCATCCCTGAAATCGAATCGATCTTTTCTGAGGTGATATCTGTGTGTGTGTGTTTATAAGTATGTGTGTGCATATGTGTTTATAAGTATGTGTGTGCAGTCTGTGGGGACGATATATCACGAACGAATGGAACGTTTCGAACACAATTTGCTACAGAAATTACGATCAGTGAATAGTGAAAGTCTATTGATTTTAAACGCAATCGAATGTTCTTAAGACACCCATATTTTTGAATGAAATTTTGAAAAAATCAGAATCTTCACTAATGTTACGCAAATAACACATACACTTTTTTATGAAAAAAAAAGATTGCTATAAATTATGGAACGTTAGCATAAACTGTTCTCGAGATATGTTCTCGAGCACTTTTCCAAATAATTATATCGAAAACATCATATAAAATAAAAAAAATAACTATTCTGAAATACGTTCAATTTTTATATGTAATTTTATGCGATAAATATGTTAATATTATTCTCGGTACTTTGGGTAATAGTTTTGTATTTTGACTCCTAACAATTCGCCAACAGCCATTTACATATAAGAAATGCTCTTGTTTCCGTTTGTCTGTAACGCTTGACGAAAAAATTTGGCGAACTTGGGGACTAATTTAACGAAATATCGCCAACATGGCGATATTTCGTCCCAGATTGACGAACATGTCATTAAAATGATTATAAGTTAACAAAAATGTCAACAAATTGATGAATTAATTATTGAAATATTTTAATATCCATATAAATAAAATTGAAAATCTATATGTGTGTTTATTTGTGTATTTATTTGTATACTTGTTTCATCATCACGTTAAGTTTCTTTATGTTTGTTTCATCTTCACGTTAGAACAGCTGCTTCGAATTGGACGAAATGTTTGGGTAGACTTGAAATAGCCTCACTTAAAAGTTAGTCCATGTTTTGAGTATCTAGAACCCTAGATATTAATTAAAAACGCACAATTAAATATTACATAGGAATAGCATTATGCAGACGATATATTTTCTCCACCAGGTTATTTGAAGAAAATTATATAATGTCGCTTAGCAACGGATTTAAGTCCAATGTGTTTATGCGGCAGACGATTTTTATTAAACATTTTCCGATTTAAATAATAAAGATGTGTATATAAAATAAATTTAATCGATATTGCGTTTTTGATAGGATTATATCAATTACGGTCTTCAGGTTTAAACAATATTATTATTGATATTTTCCGGGTCATTGATTCGGGTATTATTGTTATTTTGGCAAAGATTTTAGAAACTCATGTGTTATAAGTACGAGTAATCCGTACTGGGGTTATTGATATTTTCAATTCATTACGTCATCTTTGGCAAATACTTTTGAAATTCATAATGTAATACGGCTAAACTTCTAGCATAAGGGCATATCTTCCAATTTACGACAATATAAGTAGTACGGGTATATTTCCATATAATTTTAGCGTTTTTATTTTGACATATATCCATTACAGCTTTCAGATTACGGGATTATTGATATTTTCAATTTATTACTTTATCTGTTTTATTTTGGCAAAGATGATAGAAACTCATATGTGTTACATGTAATATTCTAATACACGGGACCAGGATGTTTTATTCTTCAGATCTGCTCGTGAAGATAATTTTGTATAGCGAGAACAGATATTTTAAAAATTATTTTTAGGATCATTAAATTAAATATTTTAATAAATTATTTTGATAAATAATATCGTTTAGTACACTATAGGAATTTGCACATATTTGTGAACTTGAAGTTTTCTTTTTTTTTTTTTTTTTTATTATCATATACTCCGTACGAAGAACGGGTGTATTGCTAGTATGAACTTGCTTATTGCGTATGCAATCAATATTGATAATTGTCAATTTAGAGTTCAGCGAAATATAAGTTGTTTAGGATCTTCGAAATAGTTTTACATGTGGTCATCTAGACAAGCGCCAAATGTACAATTCAACATTAAAACATTGTATGCAACATTTTTTCACTGTGAAAGAAATACATTCATTGAAACTACGAATTAGGGAAAGTACATTAGGGAAAGTACATTATTACAATTAGATGAAAGAGATCAATCGATGTTTTTAAGGTAATTATTCTTTCTGTTAATGGACTTGGTTATTATGGCTGTTATGATTATTCGAGCACCAAGTTGAGGAATTTGTATTGCTGAACACACAAGATATTAGAAGAACTATTCTGATGATTGTTTGCTACGAAGAAATTAATAATCTTATATTGTCAACAAAATTAAAGCTATATATAGTTTAATCTTCCTAATACGTGTTTGAAGACAGTATCATAGGTATTTAGTGAAAATATTAGTAGGGTAAATGTCATCATGAACTTTGCTGTTAATAAATTTTATAAGATATTTAATAATTATTACAGTGACATTGATATATTTTTACTTTCCTTATATACATAATGTATAAGGAAAGTATTGTGACGGGGTCGAAAATTCGAATTCGAGTTTTCGACGGGAGAGCACCTTTCAAGCATCCCTGATCACGAATCAAACATTTTTGAAGTGATGTGTGTGTGTGTGTGTGTGTGTGTGAAAGTGTGTGTGTGTGTGTGTGTGTGTGTGTGTGCGTGTGTGTGTGTCTGTGAGACTGTCGAGACGATAACTGACGAACGAATGGACCGATTCGAACGAAATTTGGTACAAAAATCACAATCCGTAAACACTGGAAGCCTATTGTTTTTATACGCAATCGAATGTTTAGAACTCCCCTAAATTTTCGAGTGAAATTTTGAAAAAATCGTCAAAAAATCAAAACCGCTAATAAAGTTACGCATATAGACATTTTTTATGTAATTTTTCATTAGAAAACGATTGACATAAATTTTAGAACGCTAACATGAACCGTTCTCGAGATATTGCACATTTTTCAAAAAAATTATCAAAAAGTCATATAAAATAAAAAAAAATATTTACTATTGAGAAACATGTTCACTTTTCATATGTAATACCATCCGATTAATTTGATGACATCATTCTCGTGGATCTAGCTCGTTCCATTCATGAAAAAAGATTCTTTGAGTAATACATTTGTATTTGAACGCCAAAACTCATTTATCTGCTGTAAGAATAACTTATTTCTCCGTCCATAACGCATGGCAAGATTTTGAGGACGAATTTGGCGGAATATCACCAACTTGGCGACATTTTTAACTGTCTCCAAATTAACAAAAATCTCCGCAAATTGATAAAAATGGCGCTAAATCAATGAAAATGGCGACTAATTGAAGAAAATTCAATACCTTGGAAAGAATATAAGTATCTACTATAAGAATAACATTTTTTGTAACTGTAAAAGTAGTAAATCCATTGCATTATATAAGGAAAGTCATGTGTTGCCCACATCAGATTTTTATTACCAGAAGCGACTTTAAGTCTGTGTTCCATACTCGTTTGGGGTCGTACAGGGGTAATTGGTACTAAGCTATTTTTACTTTCCTTATATACATAATGTATAAGGAAAGTATTGTGACGGCGTCGAAAATTCGAATTCGAGTTTTCGACGGGAGAGCACGTTTCAAGCATCCCTGATCACGAATCAAACATGTTTGAAGTGATGTCTGTGTGTGTGTGAAAGTATGTGTGTGTGTGTGAAAGTATGTGTGTGTGTGTGAAAGTATGTGTGTGTGTGTCAGTGAGTCTGTGGAGACGTTAACAGACGAACGAATTGACCGATTCAAACGAAATTTGGTACAAAAATCACAATCCGTAAACACTGGAAGCCTATTGCTTTTATATGCAATCGAATGTTCAGAACCTCCCTAAATTTTCAAATGAAATTTTGAAAAAACGTTAAAAATCAAAATCGCTAATAAAGTTACGCAAATACGTATTTCTTATGTAATTTTTCATTACAAAACGATTGACATAAATTTTAGAACGCTAACATGAACCGTTCTTGAGATATTGCACATTTTTCAAAAAAATTATCTAAAAGTCATATAAAATAAAAAAAAATTCCTATTGAGAAACATGTTCACTTTGTATATGTATTACCATGCGATAAATTTGGTGACATCATTCTCGTGGAACTAGCTCGTTCCATTCAGGAAGAAGGATAATTTGAGTAATACTTTTGTATTTGAACGCCAATAGTCATTTATCTGCTGTAAGAATAACTTATTTCTCGGTCCATAACGCTTGGAGAGATTTTGGCGACGAATTTGGCGGAATGTCGCCAACTTGGCGACATTTTTAATTGTTGCCAAATTATTAAAAATCTCGCCAAATGGATAAAAATGACGCTAAATCAATAAAAATGACGAATAATTGAAGAAAATTCAATATCTTGGAAGGAATATAAGTATCTACTATAAGAATAACATTTTTTTTAACTGTAAAAGTAGTAAATTCTTTGCATTATATAAGGAAAGTCATGAGTTCCCCACATCAGATTTTTTAGTACGTCATGCATTTCTGTGGATTGCTTCTCTTGTGTAGGTATAATTAAGCTCCCGAGCCTGTTCTGTACATATTTTCTCAAATAAATAAACGTAATTTTTTATCCAGCTTAACATTGTATTCATTTAAATGAACTCTCATTTTTAAAACAAATAATAATAAGTTATTTCTGGTAGAAGAAACCCTAAAAGGGATTTGGGAAGGAGATCGATTATTTACTGTCCTCACAAGGCTCATCATACTATTCAACAATGCAGTGAGGCTTTCAACTAAAAGTCTTAATCTTTGAAGAATGTCATTATGGTCGATGAACGCTGAGCCCACACAAGAACGCCACCGAATGATTGATGATTAATTATTATTCGTAGTATTACGTAAAAAACCCGTTCCGAATTAATCACATTTATTTAATAGTGATTTTGAGAAGGGTTTGAATGTGTATTTTCAATTGTAGGAGGAATTTCCTGAAATGGTGTATTCAAGTGATGCCAGTTATTACAAGATATTAAAAGGGGAAGGGTTTGCAGAGGAGCATTCATAATGATGTTTCATTAATAATACGCTAATAAAATGCTATTTATGTTTACTATGTGTGTTTTTAATATTAACAGCTCCACAGAAGAAACATATGTAATCGATATTTTTTTTGAGTATGAATGAAAATCGCCTGATCGAGTATTTAAACTATTTTAATGTACTAAGTAAATCAAGTAAGCGAGAAAATAATTAATTATTAGTTGGAAAATTGGAATGCTATTCATTTTTTACTGTCCCTGCATTACATGGTAATGTATAGGGACAGTATTGGAATCATGCCGAAAATTGCAACTCGAGTTTTCGACGGATCTACACGTTTCGAGACCTCTAGAATACGAAAAAACTATTTTTAGCGTGAAGTCTGTGTGTGTGTCCGTGTGTCTGTCTGTGTGCCTGTGAGTCTGTGTGTGTGTCCGTGTGTCTGTCTGTGTGTCTGTGAGTCTGTGTGTCTGTGTGTCTGTCGGTCTGTGTGTCCGTCTGTGCAGATTTTGTATCCACTCAAACTAAAAAACTAATGGACCGAATTTCATAAAATTTGGTAGGTAGGTCACTTGTGGACCAGTCTGGTGCTGATTAATTTTGGGTACGATTCGGGAAAAAAAGCCGTCTTTTTTGCGAAATAGCCCGCAAAAGCTTGTATCTACGCTAGCGGGAAAACTAATGATCTGAATTTCACAAAATTCGGTTGATAATTTACCTGTAGGACAATCTGGTGCTGATTAGATTTTGGTATGGTTCGGAAAAAAATAACCTGCCTTTTTTTGAAAAATGGCCCTCAAAAATCGCCAAAATCTAAAATAAAACACTACGTATGCTCAAATATATCCATTAAACACTTGTTTAATACGTCTTATAGTGGATATTTATATTCGTTCCAAGATATTGAATTTTTATCAATTAGTCGTCATTTTCATTGATTTAGTGTCATTTCTATCCATTTGGCGAGATTTTCGCTAATTTGGCAACATTCAAAAATTCGCCGAATTGGCGACATTCCGTCAAATTCGGCGCAAAATCTCGCCCAGCGTTATGGACAGAGATATAAGTTATTCTTATAGCAGATAAATAACTATTGGCGTTCAAATACAAAAGTATTACTCAAAGTATCTTTTCTTATGAATGGAACGAGCTAGATCCACGAGAAGGATGTCACCAAACTTATCGCATTATATTACATATGAAAAATGAACATGTTTCTCAGCAGTTAATATATATTTTTTTTAATTTACAAGATTTTTTTAATAAATTTACTTTAAAAATGTGCAATATCTCGAGAACGGTTCGCGCTAGCGTATTAAAATTTATGTCAATCGTTTTCTAAGGAAAAATTACATAATAAATGTTTATTTGTGTAACTTTATTAAAGGTTTTGATTTTTTGACGATTTTTCAAAATTTCAATCGAAAATTTAGGGGAGGGTTTCTGAACATTCGATTACGTTTAAAACAATAGGCTTCCAGTATTTACGGATTGTGATTTTTGTACCAAATTTCATTCGAATCGCTCTATTTGTTCGTGAGATATCGTCTCCACAGGCTCACTGACACACACACACACACACACACACACTTTCACACACACACACACAGACATCTACTCAAATATGTTTGATTCGTGATGCTTGAAACGTTCTCTCCAGTCGAAAACTTGAATTCGAATTTTCAACCCCGTCACAATACTTTCCTTATATATTATGTATATAAGAAAAGTAATAAAAGTAAACGTAAATTTAATTATTAGTATAAAAACTGGAATGGCATCCGTGTATTTAACCATGGCGACTTCATTACGAATAAAATACAAATAAACCATATTTCTACTGAGTATGATGGAAAGTCAATTGCATAGATTACAGAGTCCACTTCGATAAGAGCTTGCGATGTCGTCCCAATAGCTCAACAGTAGAAAGGCGACTAGTCAGTTTGGAGATCCAGGGTTCGATTCCCGGTTAGGGCATCAAGGGTCTTCACAAAGGCTCTCTTAACAAACGAACCCTGTAGGTTAGTGCAACGATGCCGGAGGAACTGAAACTGACCCTAGTACAATTAGTACGGATTTTGTGGTCTCTGGAAGCTCGCTGATTTCAACTTGAGGGGATAATAACTACGCAGGATACTAAACTGGGTAAAATTAGTAGAAGCAGGAGGTTAACCTGAGGTAAAAATAGCAAGAGGTAGTCAGGACGATTGTCAGTTGCCCGCCAATCTGACATTAGTGGGTGGGGAATGCAGAGTCCATTTCGACGATAAGAGCTTGCAATTTTGTCCCAGCAGCTCAACGGTAGAGAGTCGGCTAGCCAGTTCGAAGATTCCCGGTTGTTGCAGCAAGGCTCTTTACAAGATATGTAAGCAAATTTTATAATTTAAAATCCCTAAAGCAGGTATTTAAACATTGATACACTAAGTAAATTAAAGTAAGCATAAATTTAGTTAATAGTTGAAAAATCGGGTTGGTATTCAAGTGTTTAACAGTGGCGACTTCATTATGAATAAATTATAAATAAGCCGTATTTCTCCTGGGTATGATAGAAAATCGATTTCATACATATTTAAACAAATTTCATAATTTAAAATCACTAAAGCAGGTATTAAAACAACTTTGATATACTAAGTAAATTAAAGTAAGCGTGAATTTAATTATTAGTAGAAACATTGGAATGGTATTCATGTGTTTAATCGTGGAGACTTCATTAAGATTAAATCATTAATAATCCCTATTTATGCTGAGTATGATAGAAAATCGATTGCATAGATGTTTAAACAATTTTAATATCATAAGTATATTATAGTAAACAGGAATTTAATTATAGGGAGAACTGAAATCCTATTAATTTTATTTTATCAAACCGATATATCTATGAATATAGCAAATATGATGAACATTTCTGCTGAGTACGAGTGAAAATCTCTTGGAAAAGTATTTAACCAATTTTATATACAAAATATAGTAAGTGTAAATTTATATATATAAAGAAGAAAAGTGTGTATGTATGATCCACCACAACTGGAGAACGGTTGAACCGAATTTCATGAAATTTATCTTGGTAGTCCTGAAATTGCCGCACAAAAAACATAGGCTATGTTTCGAGTTTCTACAGCCAGTGGTTCTCGAGATATTAGTGAAAAACGACACTTTTCCATGGAGTTCTACTCTCTAACTCCATGATTCACAACGAAAAAGGTTGGACATTGTTGGTTTAAAACGTGAAAGTCAATTAAATCTCTGAGTTTTGTGGGAGTTTATTGAACGTATTAGACACTTTTGAAAATAACAGGTTTGAGATATGAATTTAATTGGAAACTTTCACCATGGTTTATTTCTCACAGGCTTATTCAACACTGAGTTTTGTGGGAGTTTATTGAACGTATAAGACACTTTTAAAAATCGCAGGTTTGAGATATGAATTTAGATGGAAACTATCACCATTGTTTATTTCTCACAGGCTTACTCAACAACGAAAAGTATTAAGAAATCACAAGAAAGATCAATCATGCATAAAGCATTGATTATGAAACACTTTCCAACTTTAATTTTATTTAAACATCTCTAAAATGCGATACATTCAGCGGTAATATATCACAATCGTCCCTATATATTCCGGTGTAATTTTTATCATAGTTTTGCGTGGTAAATTCCGAACAACGCCGGGTAATCGCTGCTAGCATAACTATAAGTATGAAAATTGAATTTCTATTCATGTTTTCCTTCGTGTTTAAAGCATATATAAAATATATTTATGCTTAGTGTGGTTAAAAATTACTTGAATCAGTATTTAATCAATTTTAATGTAGTAAATTGAAGTAAGTATGAATTTAATTATTATCATGAAAATTAAAATACAACTCATGTTTTTGATAATAATAGCTCTGTGAAAATAGCATCAGTTGAACTTGATTGGAAATCATTCAAACGTATATATAATGAATTTTATTATATGAAATAAATTAAGCTAAGTGCGAATTTGGCTATTAATATGAAAATTGGAAAACTATCACGTTATTTTATTATAGTGAAATCTCTGTAAATACAGCAGATATAATCGATATGACTGAGAATTTCTTCTTAATTTTATACACTAAGTTAATTTGAAGTAAGTGTGAATTTAATCATAAGTATGAAAACTGGGATTATATCCACACTTTCTATATTCCCAACATCTGTATGATTAAAACATATACAATCAATTTATCTGTTGAGTATAATTGAATATATCTTACGGAGTAAATCATGAAAGAAATGGGACGAATAAAACCGGATTATCCGGGTTGCTTTACCTTGGGGGCGATGGCTAGTTTTAGAAACTTCGAAAGCTTTGTAGTTAGGCTATGAAATTCACAAGTTAAGTGTTTTTTTGCAGAACTATTTACAGAGAGTATATATGCTGGTCGTCACTTCCTTGGGCTGTTAATGTAGTACGAATAAAATTATCTGTCAAACTTAAAACATAATCAATTTTTTTAATATTTTCTGTTGGTTATATATACCTTTTTAAGCCGTATTAAAAATAAATTCTCGCACAAAATAGTTATATTTAGGATGTATCTGTGCATTAAATTGTGCGCTATACGCTAGTATGCAGTTATCACTTGCGCCGACAGTATGCTGGGTGAAGTGACAGCTAACGTTACATTCAAACGTTTCATCGTCTATAGCTTCGCCAGTTCTATTATTCAATCAAAACTCTTTAATTAAGATAAATAAATAAATAAAAAATAAACGAATTAAAAAAAACTTTATCGAAACTTATCCCTAGGTATTTTGGACCTAGGTATTTTACCTAGGTGACATAGATAACACACAACAACATTTTACCATTCGAAATAGAAGAAAATAATAACGTTTCACATTAATCTATAACGAGTATTAAAGCTACTCACTACTTTTTTTGAATGAAAATGTTTTTAAATAGTTTAAGAAAACGCGTTAAAACTCGTTAATAGTGTAGCTTTAAGGAATTTCGTTTAGAACACATTTAGAACAGTGAGGTTTAGATAAGGTTCCTTAAGATATAGAAATGAGGTTTAGAACCTTATTTGATCATCATAAAAGCGATTCAGGTAACTGTAAATAATATGAGGCCTTGACATATTTCACACGAAAATATTTTTAAAAAAAACTATGCTATTGATAATAACAGTACATAAGAAATTAATCGTTTAAATTAATCGATATGTTTCAAACATTTTTTCTAAAAGCATCAGTTGCCAACTATGTAATTTTAATTTAAGTTCAAGTTTCATTCCTTTCAAATGTAAGCATAATCTGCATAGAATCGTGCTTCGTATATTATTACCGTAAAAAAATTTTGAAAATGTTTATTATCATTATATTTTAATATTCTTATATTATTGTCTAAGGCTAATATCGTTTTCCAAAACACTTTTTAATTGGAGATTTGACATAAAAGCACATATTGTTGAGCTCTGAATACATTTTGAACAATTTTGGAAGATTTTCTAATATCTGTATATATGCATTATGCGTATTCATTCGGTAAAGATATGAACTAGAAAGTATTTTGTACCATTTGTATGATTCGAACACATATTATTAGATATTTAAAATTTCCATAGCAATACATCCTACGGTGAAACAATAATAATATTCAGATAAATAGTTGTACTATATAGTCTATGGGGTAAAATGATAGAGTGTACTACAGTGTAAATGGTAAAAAAACAGTATATTTTAACATAAACCATCTCCATACTTACAAGATAATGCATAACGGAACCTTTAACGGAAAATTAAAACCTTTAATAGAGTTACGTAAGTAAGCATTTCTTATGTAATTTTTCCTTAGAAAACGATTGACATAAACTTTAAATCGCTAGCATGAACCATTCTCGAGATATTGCACATTTTTCAAATACATTTATCAAAAAATCCCATAAAGAAAAAAAAATATTAATTGTTGAGAAACATTTTCACTTTTCATATGTAATGTCATGCGATAAATTGGGTGACATCATTCTCGTGGATCTAGCTAGTTCCCTTTATCAGAAAAGGTACTATGAGTAATACTTTTGTATTTGAACGTCAATAGTCATGTATCTGCTACACGAATAACTTATTTCTCCGTCCATAATGCTTGGCGAGATTTTGGCGACGAATTTGGTAAAATGTAGCCAACTTGGCGACTTCTTGAAATGTTGCCAAATTAACGATAATCTCGCTAAACGGATAAAAATGACGCTAAATCAATGAAAATGACGACTAATTAACGACAATTCAATATCTTGGAAAGAATATAAGTACCCACTATAAGCAAAACCTATTTTTTACTGTAAAAGTGGTAAATGCATTGCATTATGTAAGGAAAGGCATGTGCTGCCCACATCAGATTTTTTAAAAAATATGTTTACTTATATGGTCTTTCATCTTTTTTTTAAAGAAGTATCAACAAGTTGATTCAAACAGCGAATATTAACAAAGAGATTCTCTATCGTGGTTTGATTTATTTTTTCATCATCGCAAAGATTAAGATATTTCCCAACAATGCAGCGTCACTTTCGAGTAAACAACTTAATTGTTAAACGCGTTATTAAGATGAATAAATGATGATCATACTCAGGGGCCCAAACATTTGATTAATGGTTTGTTATTGTTCAGATATACGACAAAAATGATCCGTCCTTGATCGTTTGAATTTAGATAATGGTGTTTCAGAAAATGGTCGAAAATATTCTTTTAAATTCTAAGTACTTTAAATTCTAAGCCGTGAGTTTGTATTTAATGAAGTAGTATCAGTTATTTCAGACGAATTAAAGGCAAATATTATTTGCAAAAAAGATGAATATTAAACAGTATAAAAAGTTGGGTGTGATAAAACAGGGTAAG
>OX578149.1:86889157-87204157 GCA_951213105.1 Amaurobius ferox | reverse complement strand
TAAACGTACCATGACCAGTCAAATGCCCAGTTGTAAACCTTTGATTAGAAAATTCGCATATAATGCTGTCGCTTGTTTTCACTTGACTTCATGAATTTTTTCTATTAAATGTATACAATCAATTTTCCAATATTTATTTTTCTTCTTGTGTTTATATGATAAAGATACATAGTCTGCCTTTATCTACCACGACTGGTCATTTGAGCGGGAGAAACTTTTATTGCATTATAAGGTTATTGGGTAAGAAAATGTGATGTAGTACATGTACATTCCACATATTTTCTTCAGGTTCTTGCACATTTCTGAAAAGACTGTTGCGTAGTAAGTTCAGTTTAAAATAACTGTGTATAAAAATATTTCAATAAAGTGCGTAAAATTTCAAGTTGCAAGAAAAGGTGACAAAAACTAAAAAGTATTAATAGTTAGTTTATATTTTGCTTTTACAGCGTTACTCCGTTCCTAATCTTCACCCTGAAAAAATGTCCAAACATTCAAGACACACCAAGTTCTTAGAAGAAATAAATAACATAGAAGAATTTTCGTAAATTGATGAAGGTTAATTTTCTGAAAGTGAAGATATATTATTTGAAAATGATAATTATCTATTAGACAATGAGTGTGAGCCTACAGATACCGACGATGAAGAGGAGAATGTTGTGAATATAATACGTAGTAGAAGGAAAAGGAGATTGCTCTCAAGTTCTGAAAATGAGAAGTAGAAAATAAGCAGTATATTTCGATTGATGGCACTGTTTGTGAAGAAAAGTAAATGTGTGCTACATCTGGGGGAGAGAGCACTTCATACCATTTTCAGGGAAATATGGGGTCCAACGGCATATATGCAAAATGTAATATTATAAAGGGTGAAGAGAAGACTGCATTTTCATTGATAATTGACCACCATATTATGAAACATATAAGAACATGGACAATAGAAGAAGCAAATCGAGTTTCAGGAAACGAATGGAGTCTATTAACTTAAAGTTACTTTGCTTAATATTTCCTTTATAAAATCGATATTACCTGCATTCAATCAGAAAACATAAAGTTTTTATCTATAAACTGACCATTTAACCGGTTACGGAACTAATAGGTATACAGATAAATGATCTTGTTGCATTAAAAATAAAAAAATATCTGATTGACCCAATTTGTCTAAGGGGGGTCGTATAAAAATTTAAAAAGTGTAATTTTTTGAAAATTAATGGAGGACTATTTCATTAACGTAGTCATATTTCCTACCTTATTTTCACCTTTTTGCAATTTACGTTGCCCACTTACCTCCAACAGGTAAAGAATTAATTTTCAATCTTTTTTGGGATACCCTGTATATTGAATTTCGGTACGTTTTGTGTTAAAAATGTTTTAATATATACTAACTGCAGTGCCGGCAAATAGCGGTAAATTTCCTAGCTTTCACTTTCTCAGGAAGATATTTTTAACAGGCACTTTTATAGGAACCACAGCTAGCCATAGATTTCACGTTGCGGGGCGCAAGAAATCCGCAAACAATAAATGCTTCACCAATTCATAAAAAATCTGATGTGGGCAGCACATGTCTTTCCCTGCTGACTTATATCCACGTTCTCTTTATTTGAATTAAATTTAAATCACTTTTAATTCAATTTTCGTTCTCATTTGATAACTGGACTTATTTTCAAAGGTGGCGTGGAGAAAATAGGAAAAAATTAATATTTCTCGAGAACGGCTGGTCTTAGTGTAATGGGGTTGGTCTTATTCTTTTCTTCGTTAAAAATTACCTATTAAACAAGCATTAAATGGATATATTTGAGCATACGCAGCTTTTTAGTTTAGATTTTGACAATTTTTGCGGGCCATTCTGCAAAGAAAGGCAGGTTATTTCTTTCTGAATCGTATCAAAATCTAATCAGCACCAGGGTGACTTATACGTGACTCATCTACCGAATTTTGTGAAATTCGGTCCATTAGTTTTTTAGCTTGAGTGGATACAAGCCTTTGCGGGCCATTTCGCAAAAAAAGGCGGGTTCTTTTATCTCTAATCGTACCCAAAACTAATTAGCACCAGACTCGCCTACAAGTGACTTACCTACAAAATTTTGTGAAATTCGGTGTATTAGTGTTTTAGTTAGAGTGGATACAAAATCTGCACAGACAGACAGACACACAGACACACACACAGACGTCACACTAAAAATGATTTTTTTTGCATTCTAGGGGTCTTGAAACCCGTCGAAACTCGAGCTGCGATTTTCGACATGATTCCAATACTTTCCTTATACATTACCATGTATTGCAGGGAAAATAAAAAGGAAGATTGTATTTTCAATACGACCGTTTTATACTTTAGGTAAAGTAGTCAAATGCTGTAGCCCCATAATTGCTAAGATACCAATACCCCATCCCTATTACCTGAAATTTTTATTTTCTCATGCGTAGTGTTGAAAAAGTATTGTTTTTACGAAAAATTTCAAGCGAGAAAATTTGATGTCAATATATGTCTTAAAACATCCTGAACAAGTTTTAATTATTTTTGGAGTGATGTCTGTCTATCTGATGTCTGTGGCCGATTTCTTGTGTACAGTATAGCAACCACAAATATTAATGGATTTTCACGAAATTCTATATCCGGCTTTAATGTCAAGAAATATAGAACTAGATACAGTTTTTTTTTTAAATTCGAGCAAAAACTTTGAATTTTATTCGAAATATTATAATTTTCAAACATGGCAGCATAAGACAAAATCTGATGAAATCATGCATAAAATGGTTTATCTATAGCTCAATGATAGCGAAACTTCATTGTTTGAGGCACGATGAAGTGTCAATCATTATTGTGAAAAATAGCAGCTATACAAATGTTCCTTTGTTCGGGACGTCATTAGCTCCCCTTGGGGGGCAAGTTACCCCCTTCAGGGGGTTGCAATTTTACATCATTGCATTACATTCATGGGGTTACAAGTACAGTATCTATCGAAATATTTTGTCAAGCCCTTTAAAGTGAATGGTAACACGCTATAGTTGTAATCATCTCTTCTTTTTCGTCTTCAACTCAGACCGTCCGATCTACCCAAAGGAGTAACATATCTGTTTAGACGGCCAGGAAGTACTACCCAATGTAGACCGGAAGACAGTTGGGAGGGCATCTACAGAGAAGTACCCTCTTTCCTCTACCACCAACCTCTCAGATAGACTTACGAACCCACATGTTTAATGTGACCGTACACCGCTTGAACACGGCGACAGTTTAGGCAGTGGCGGCAATCTAACTCGGATTGTCTGAGTGCAATCCCCTCACTCTAACCACCGGGATGTTGCTGTAAGTTGCAATCATTGGGACCACCGATACCGATTTTTCAATTTTTTTTCTTGTAAAATTTGAAAAAAAAAATAGGAAATGACTTCTTTATGAGGAAGTGAAGTTGCGCCACACTCCAGTTCATTTAGGCCAACGACCCTACCGTGCTGAAAACACCGGTTTTCGTTAGATAACCGAAGTCAAGCAGCATCGGGTGCGGTTAATACTTGGGTGGGTGACCACCTGGGAACACCGCGTGATGTTGGCACATTTCGGGCGAGTTAGCCTGGTGGTTTGCTCGCTGGATTTGCACGCTGCCACAACTGCCGCCGTGTTCATGAGTACGATCATGTTACGATGACGTGATCGTTCATGAGTACGATCACGTTAAACATGTGGGTCCGTAAGTCCTTCCGAGAGGTTGGTGGTAAGGGAAGGAGAGTACGGTCCTTGTGGATGCCTCCCCCACTGGGTTCCGGTCTAAATTGGGTGGCACTTTCCAGCCGTCCAAACGGTTACCTTACACCTTTCTGGTATGTTGGACGGTCTGGGTCTCAAACAATCAAACAAACACTCCAGTTCATTTGAAAAGTCTTTTATCCTTTCCTTTTCAGCGAACTCAGCTATATGCTGCCTTAAGATATTTAATTCCCAATATTTAAAGCATTTTTTCACAATATTATGTTTATAGAAAAAGTATTGTACGTCGAGTATTCGAAATTGAATTTTTAGATTTACACATTTTGTAGATGTTAAAACACGATTTAACTATTTACAAATTCCATGGATTAAGCTGTGCCTATTCGTGCAATTGGAATGTAATTTGCGTATATGTCAACTATAACTAAAAGATCTGATGTAGGCAGCACATGACTTTCACTCCAGACGCAAATCCATATTTTCTTTATTTCTTTAATAATTCATTAGATTGAGTTTAATTGCACCAAATAACATTAAATTTGCATTTTTTATTTATTTTTTTTGATTTGGTAATTCGACATTTTTCCGATAGCGGCGTAATAAAAATACATTAAATCTCAAATATCTTGAGAACGGTTGGTCCTAAAGTATAATGGAGTGTGTTATTTTCTTTTTCTCGTCAAAAATTGCGTATAAAACAAGAATTTAATTGATATATTTCAGTATACGTAGTCTTTATTTTTTTTAGATGTTTGCGGGCCATTTCATAAAAAAGGCAGGATGTTCTTTTCCGAATCGTACCAAAATCTAATCAGCACCAAAGCTTCCTTCAAGTAACTTATCTACCAAATTTTGTGAAATTTGATCTCTTAGTATTTTAGCTAGAGTGGATACATGAAATCTTGACATTTCGCAAAAAAAGGCGAGTTCTGTTTTTACGAATCCTACCAAAAACTAATCAGCACCAGGGTCTTACCCAAGTGACTTACATACCAAATTTTATGAAATTCGGTCCTTTAGTTTTTGAGTTAGAGTGGATACATACACTGCACAGACAGACAGACACGCAGGCAGACACACAGACAGACACACATACAGACGTCACGCTACAAATAGTTTTTTTGTATTCTAGAGGAGTGTAGGTCCGTCGAAAACTCGAGTTGCGATTTTCGGCATGATTCCAATACTTTCCCTATGCATTACCATGTATTGCATGGAAAATAAAAATCTGATGTGGGCAGCACATGACTTTCCCTGCAGACTTATATTAACGTTCTCTTTATTTTAACTAAATTTATTTCACTTTTAATTCAATTTTCGTTCTCATTCGGTAACCGGGCTTATTTTCAAAGGTGGCGTAGGGAAAGTACGAAAAACTAAAATATCTCGAGAACGGCTAGTCCTAGTGTAATGGGGTTGGTCTTATTCTTTTCGTCGTTAAAAATTACTTATTAAATCAGCATTTAATGGATATATTTGAGTATACCCAGTTCTTTAGTTTAGATTTGGACGATTTTTGAGGGCCATTTTGCAAAAAAAGGCAGGTAGTTTTTTTTCCGAATCGTACCAAAATCTAATCAACACCAAGGTAACCTACAAGTGACTCATCTGCCGAATTTTGTGAAATTCGGTCCATCAGTTTTTCAGGTAGAGTGGATACAAGCTTTTGCGGGCCATTTCGCAAAAAAAGGCGGGTTCTTTTATTCCGAATCGTACCCAAAACTAATCAGCACCAGACTCGCTCACAAGTAACTTACCTAACAAATTTTGTGAAATTCGGTCCATTAGTTTTTTAGTTATTTTGGATACAATATCTGCACAGACAGACAGACACACAGACAAACAGACAGACACACAGACACACACACAGACGTCACGCTAAAAATAGTTTATTCGTATTCTAGAGGTCTCGAATCGTGTAGATCCATCGAAAACTCGAGTTGTAATTTTCGGCATGATTCCAATACTTTCCCTATACATTACCATGTATTGCAGGGAAAGTAAAAAGTATCAGATTTCTATGAAATCAGATTTATATAATCTGGTGCTCCTTAGATTTCCGTAAAAGTTAAAACATTGAAGTAACTATTTTTGTATATTATGACTCGAAAAAATTCGAAATTTTAAAATAAAAGGTAAAATATGCACATCTGTATTTAGCGAGTGATTGATTTCTTTCTTGAGAAAGCAGACGGGGTCAAATCCGACATACTAAGATAAAGTGTTTTAACGAAGTTTCCCGTTTATTGTTGTTTTAGTTATTCGACGTTAATAAAATCAACACATTATAAATTTAAACGAAATAATTGAAAATCTGGAAACTCATTGCAATTTTAAATAAACTTCAGTTTTATATGAAACATGGAAATAGATTCTAATTCAATTATTAAAAATAGCAAAAGAAAAAGAGAATAATATATTGGAAAATTAAATTGCTGCTCATATAATATAGACTTTATTTTGTAGCTAAATCGTTTGAAAAAACGTACACTACCTCAAAATGGGTACATTCCAGAGTTATCAAAGTTTTAATATTTTTCCACAGTAAAATTGAACATCTAAAACGATTGCTTATTTAACATGTTTCATTATCATTATTTAATTATATTAATAAAACTGTGCCGATTTTTAAATATTACCTTTACACTAACTGGGAGAATCAAATAAAAACTTTGTTTGGACAGGTTTATTTATTTTTAAGATAATATTGTGCATATACTCACATACACAGGTACATCGCTTCGATTTTTGTTCAATCGTTCCCAAAACATATATAATTCTCAAAATTTTAAATTACAACTTTTGACCGGGTCATAATATATTTTATATACATATATTATGCATGTATTAAAGGTTAAATTCATTTCATTAAACGCTATATATTTTCTTTTGAAGACCCTGATAATACATTCCATATAAGCCAGTGGTGATGAACATATATGATACAGCTACGCAGATGAACAAAATATTTCCAAATACTCTCCATTTTTGTCCAAAAAGAAATATATTACCATTATTTATTTGTAATGTCACATCTAACCTGTATATGGGATAATCAATAAGCAAAATACACTTGATTCAAGGGATAAGGAAAACTAGAGAAAAGCAAATAAGCACAAATAACACAATAAGCAGCATACTGCTGTTTCGATGATACATTGGGTCTCCTTCATCAGTGCAAGAGAACCAAGAAACTCTATACCCAAAAGAGGAATGGGCGCGGAAGAAAGAAGCAGGCGTGCCTGTAAAAAATCCACTTTCTTATTTATATTCTTTTTAGGCTCTTATGTATCTCTTTAACCTATTATTCGCCTTGCTAAGTCTCATTTATTATTATTCAGACATGATTTGTCTTGTCGAGATATTCTTGTTGTGTTTGGGGGCAAGCCAATTTTGTGTTGTTGCTTCTCATTTCTGATTAGCTGGACTATTCTTCACGGTGCTTACTGGTTGGCCCTCTCTTAATAGAGGTCTTGGGTATATAATCCCTTTGTTTCTTCCATTTGCGCCCATTCCTCTTTTGGACTTCGGGTTTGGACTTCGGGTATCCTCGAAACATCTGCATGTTGCTTATTGTGTTATTTGTGCTTATTTACATTGCTCTAGTTTTTCTTATCTATATATGTGATGATTTACAAGTAATGAGTCCAATTGTCGGTAATTTTACTTCTGAGATAACGGGGTATACAGACAACTATACACTATTTACTTTTCAATGGATTTAGGTAATTCGCCAATACAGGAAACGTTTTCATTATGCTCTGCGTGTTGCCATTTCCGAAATATTACTTTATCTTTTACCAAACAGGGTTAAAAGGACGAAAAACCTTGGCTTAAACAATAGTTTAAAACAAGAAAAAAATGGCTTAAACAAATAAAATCATGGTTTACACCAGCCTAACATGCTATCTATTCGAAAACGATCAAGCTGTTTTTCTCTCCTTTAATGTTCTAGCTTGGTTAGGGTTAGTAATGACAAAATTATAAGACTTTTAATAGTCATAAAGGCATAGGGTTTTATTTTTTAGAATCAACCTGAAAATCTTTAAATTCAATGTAGAATTTTTTGATAACTGGATATTTAAATATTATTTAACAAACAGTAAATGATTATTTTAGTTTCGAGTCAATTTATATCTTGATATTTTTAAACTTACCGAGTTCATTCTCCGAAAATAGATTGCAGCAGAAAAAATCTGATGTGGGCAACACATGATTTTCCTTACATAATACAATGAATTTACTACTTTTACAGTTAAAAAATGTTATTCTTATAGTAGATACTTATATTCTTTCCAAGATATTGAATTTTCTTCAATTAATCGTCATTTTCATTGATTTCGCGTCATTTTCATCCATTTGGCAAGATTTTTGTAAATTTGTCAACAATTAAAAATGTCGACAAGTTGGCGATATTCTGCCAAATTCGTCGCCAAAATCTCGCCAAGCATTATGGACGGAGAAATAAGTTATTCTTACAGCAGATAAATGACTATTGGCGTACAAATACAAAAGTATTACTCAAGTATCTTTTCATGAATGGAACGAGCTAGATCCACGAGAATGAAGTCTCCCAATTTATCGCATGGTATTACATATGAAAAGTGAACATGTTTCTCAATAGGAAATATTTTTTTTTATTTTATATAACTTTTTGATAATTTTTTTGAAAACTGTGCAATATTTCGAGAACGGTTCATGTTAGCGTTCTAAACTTTATGTCAATAATTTTCTAATGAAAAATTACATAAGAAATGTCTATTTGCGTAACTTTATTAGTGGTTTTGGTTTTTTGACGATTTTTTCAAAATGTCACTCGAAAGTTTAGGGGGGTTCTGAACATTCGATTGCGTATAAAAACAATAGGCTTTCAGTGTTTACGGACTGTGATTTTTGTACCAAATTTCGTTCGAATCGGTCCATTCGTTCGTTAGTTATCGTCTTCACAGATTCACTGACACACACACACACATACACACATACTTTCACGCATACACACACACACACGCACACAAACATCACTTCAAAAATGTTTGATTCGTGATTGATCAGGGATGCTTCAAACGTGCTCTCCCGTCGAAAACTCGAATTCAAATGTTCGACACCGTGACACCTTATATATTATGTATATAAGGGAAGTAATAAATTAATCCCACATTGCATGCAAATGAAGATTAATAGATAGATAAAATTCACCCAAAATTTATCATATTTCTATCCTATTATAAAATATTTGAATTCAATTAAAATCATGAACAATGCAATTTTTACATGGAAACTCTAATCTTTACATAGAAGCGTTTATCTTTACAGTAAGCGCTAACCTTTATATGGAAGTACTAATCTTTACATGGAAGCATTAACCTTTACAAGAAAGCGCTAGAATCTGAGCTTGAGAGATCGTTATCGATTGTTAACTAACTCTACATTAAAGAAAAAAAAAAAAAACCAGCAGTGGCTCCAGTCCAATGAAATCGAAATGGTTTTGCTTGAAGAACATTTGTAAAAGTAAACTTCATCAGAGTTCAATAAACTTATTCGACTTTTTGAGACTAATTTGTTTAGTTTACAGACTTTCAAAGCGCCACAAATTACACGATAACTATTTATATATATAGCAACTTTAGTTTACTCTCTAGTTATGTGGATGCTCCGAGTTGGAGTATCCAAATGAAATCGGAGAAAATAATAAATATGTCTGAATGAAAATTTAAATTTAAACACAAGCCTCTCTTACGGACCATTTGTGATGTAAAACTGTCTCCAAATTCAATTATCACTCCTTTATTTATGATAACCCAGAAAGAATGGTCATATTTTACATCATTAATGTGTTAGAAAAGATGAAAAATAAGCGAGTTTCACTTACATGTAGTGACAAGATTTTTTTCTCTAAGTTCCATAAATAATAGATTAGTTGAACAAATCCTTACCAGCATATTTATGCACTTTCCACGTCTGAACTCTACAGTCATCTGGACAGCACAATAGAGCATATAGTGTATAGATTTCCACCCTCAAGACTTTGTCCTATCCGAGCAACCACAGAGTCTGGCTGCGGCAACTTCGTAGTTGACGAATAGACCACATAATCATCTATTGTCTGGTGGTGGTGATGTGACCAACAAATAGCCAATTTGTAAATGGTCTAGTTGTTGGACGAATGAAACTGAAAACTATATGAATGCAAACTATAAACTTACCTGGCACTAAGTAAATACGTACTTGAATATGTACTTGTCATAGAACATCTTAATCTATTTATATGTACCAATCATTAAACATCATTAGAATCCTCAAATTCACTTAACCCCCCCCCCCATATTTTATAAACAATGTACAATATATCGTGCATATACGCAGTCTATCTTTTACAGTTTCGTATATATTTTGAGTGAAAGTAATAAAAAGAAAAACACAATCGCTCGGGCAGATACTTTTTAGAGTTTTTCGCAAGAATTGTTCAAAATTTTAAAATTACTTTTATATATTCATAATCTGCACTCTATTTTAGACAAAGTACGAAAAAAATTTTACATTTTTATCTAATAGGTTCGGAGGTACAAGCGTCCAAAATGTTTACATTTTTCGTAACGCTCCTATTTCCGCTCCATAAACCCCAAGCATATTGTTATTGACATCAAAAATCTGCAATGAAATCGAAATGGCTTTGTGTAGATGATACCCTCCTTTGCGGATAGTTTGCTTTATTTAAAGATATTGAAAACCAGTTTAAAATATTAAAATATCAAATATAGAACCACCTTTTCCGAAAAGGTCAAAATACTAAAATATTGAAATTATAACACCTATATTTCGAAAACTAAAAATCTGATTCAAAATCCAATTATGTATCTTTATGCGTATTTCAAAGAATTTATGCTCCAAATTACTCGCAATCTGTTTATAGCTAATGTGGCGACATATAAACTTGTCTGGAGGGACATAAAAACACATTAAAATTTCATATCTCCAAATATCTCTTTAAATCTCACAAATCATTAATCAAATTTAGAATCGCCAAGTGCACTTCACTCCCTAATTTCGTTAAAACGAAACAAAGTATTTCGTACTTGTGCACTAATATTTGAATTTGACCAAGAAATTCTGGAAACCTTTTAGTTGACATACTTTTCAACATTTTAATGACTATTTTATATTATTTCTTCCACATACTTATAAAAAACGTAGTACCTTTAAAACAGAGATAGAAGCCCTACCATGGTGACCTGCATAAAATCATGTATTGTATTTTTTTGTTCATTTTATCAAAATGTGTTATATTCAAAACAGAAAGCATTTTTCTCCCTTAACATATCACATGCAGTACCTCGCTAATGCTCTTATCAATATTCTTTCTCTATATGTCCATATCAAGTCGATAACATTCGACCTTGCATGCCACAAAGTGTTGCCACAAAGAGGCAAAAATGTATTACAGCTGTAGCAGATCTTTTTTTTTTCTTTTTGTACTTGATAGGATCCTCTAAAATATATTGAAAGAAAAATACTGGACTGAAACTGTATTTATATACTTTGTGAAAACGCTTTAGAGAACGCTTATACGCAAGAAATTAAATATGCTGAGAGTACTAAAATATTTTTGATTTCGCTTATAGTATAAAGAAACTAATGATTTCCTAAACATTTTCAAATGCGGACGAACATGTTTTAAGACACTTCATCTAATTTCGAATAATTGGAAAGATATACATGTGTGGATTAACGCATGTATGTGGACATGTGTCTGTGTGACAAAAACGAGTGTACATGAGATGAAAATGAAATACTGTATTTTGATATATTTTTTCGAGCCTGTAACGATACAAACTATTTTATAATTTATGTTCTATAGAAAATATTCAGTAAAAAACACGTGTAGATAAGAGTAAATAGAAAATAAGAACTGCCTACAGGAAGTAATATCATGAATGGCTGAGATAGAGTTGATGATGTGCCAATCATTAGAACTAGGATAGCGTCATCAATACCTCGTTATCTAACCCCCGATTAACGTTGCATTACCGTCTTCTTAGGCTATAACTCTGCTCATCATATTAACACGAACTGTGAATGACTTCTCTATGAAATTATATACTCCTTTATGGTTTCGCTCCTTTATGTTTTTGCTCCTTTACGTTTTAGCTCCTTTACATTTTCGCTTCTTTACGTTTTATACCTATCAAGATCGGCGTTATTTAACATTATCCTTTTTTTGAGGAACACTTAAAACCCAAGTAAAAATTTACAGCTGTGAGATCAAAATTGTAAAATTATTAAAGTAATGAAAGTTGCAAGTGTTTGCGCATGGGTGTAAATAGTGATACAGAGTACAAAAGATAGGCCTGGTTAGCACTATTTTGCTGAAAATGTATGATGGAAAAATAGAACAAAATTAGTTTATTCGAAGCCTCAGGTGTAAAGCAGAATTTCGTACGTCACATTGAACCGAAGTTAGAGAAAATCAAATGAAGGAGATGGCTCCAAACCTCTCGAAATGTAGGCAATTCGGGGCATTTTGCATGTTCCGATTTGCCAGATCTTGTCTAACGCAAAAATATTGCTACTGAATATTCATAATAAGATAAAAAATATTTATAAACGCAGAAGAGATGAACAGAAGAAAAAAAGGCGACATGCGCTGGGAGTGCAGGTGAGTCTTCGCGTGCTCAAAATCTTACTATACAAATACTGAAAGTACGTGCTGAAAAATAAAGTTTTCTAGATACACAAATATTTATCAAAAATAAAAGTCAGATTTATTAGGGTAGGAATTGGTACTTCGTGTATGTTCACATAAAGGCATTCATAAACGAATTTTTTATGTAATTGTGAATTGTATCGCTTAGCTGTTAAAATCAAACGTTACTGTTACTTAGATCACTGAAAATGTTATCTTAGTCACGAAGTCTTCCTTATGTCATGTAGCTCAGGATTGCTCAGGATTACTAAAGATTGCTCAGGATTACTCAGGATTGCTCATGTTGCTCAAGAAAATTAAGGATAAAATTACTGCTTTGGGCATTTACATCGTTGATAAAAAACGTAGAAGTGTTATCTGGTGATAAATATTGTTCACATATTGATTCAAAACAAAGAAATCAGCATTATATGAATGTGATGCTGTATTTTCTTTAAAATAATTTTTCATCATTTCAAAAATCTATACAACCCGTATTTCTAGCTATATTATTTTGGTACTATGGGCATTCCTGATCACATTACCTCTTATATTGAGAAATTATTTGCATTTTCAGAATTTAGATGAATATCATATATATATTTACTGGAATTCACAGTGCTAAGTAAACCTAATGAAGCATAGCTGTAGCTGGAATCTGAAAAGTATATGAAATGCGATAAGGTATAAATAGTACTTTGAGAAAATACCCAACCGTTTACTCGATAAAATTGTAAGCCCGAAAAAATGAGCACAAAAATTTGATAATAATAATCTGCTAGTAAAAGAAAAGGGGAACAAGTCACAAAAAGTCAATTCTGGAATAACCATAACACTCCACATCTCAGATAAAGACAGATTCAAGCAACTATTACCCTCAGCAACTTTTGGTTCCTCCTACAAAAAAAAAATTACAATAATAAAATAACACTGCAAAGAAACACTTTTTGGCTTACGTTGCGAAAATTTCCGGTACACAAAAGAATATCGTGCTTCCTCTTATTTATTTTCCCCTCCTTTTCCCCTTTCCAATAACAACAAAACAAAAGAAGTATTTGTCCCTTCCTTACTCAGCTTTCGCGTTATGGAAAAAAGCCAAAAAAGGGAAAAACACCTTCCGACTTCTCTGACAGGGAAAGCAAGGACAAAATAGGGAGAAACTGAAATTAAAAAATTCCAGGTTCAAAAGTCTGAATCCTGACCTAGTTACAGGAGACGTATCAACGAAAGCCGGATACCTCCATCCCAGTATAACAAAATTTTATTTCCGGTGGAAAAAACTTGTATGTGAAAATGAAGATATAGGAAAAGCTTTGAGAAAGAAGAGCACTAAATTAAGACCATACCGCTGCTGTATTACTTCCCTTATTTTGGCATGTTATAAAATTTACGAAACGGGGACATCTGAATGTCAAAAATATATTTTTTTAACATGATTAACGCTTATTGTTGCAGTATACGATTAAAATCGAAGCGTTACGAAAAATGTGAATACTTTGAAGGCTTCTATCTCACAACCTAAATGATAAAAATATAAAAAAAATTACACTTGTTTCGTCTGCAATACAATAAAATATTTTATATTTAATATTTTCATATTTTAACTATTTTTTCAACAGTTATTGAATTATTTTTGAACAATTATTTTGAACTATTTTCTCGGGAAAAAGATAAAAACTATTATTTTGAACTATTTTTCAGGGAAAGTTTTTGTCTGAGCGAGTTTCCATTTCACTTTACTTACTTTCACTCAAAATATCTTCTAAACTATAATATATATATATATATATATATATATATATATATATATATATATATATATATATATATATATATATATATATATATATATATATATATATATATATATATATATATATATATATATACATATATATATATATATATATATATATACACACATATATATATATATATATATATATATATATATATATATATATATATATATATATATATACATATATATATATATATATAGGTTGGAGTATTTATAGTAATGTACTATTGCTCTATCTGAAACAGGCATGTGTTTGGGTTAGTTAGAATTAAATACTCAGACCTGAGGAGGAATTTAACTCTGACTAAACATCGGATTTGGGCTGGTGCTGTTCTCTTCTCTTATCGGCTTTATGGCCGTGAATTTGCTTCTATGGTGATGTTAATATTACTTTATTTATTTATTTTTTTATTATTACATAATTTTTTTTATTATTACATATTTCTGATATATATACATATATATATATAAACAGTAATCAACAATGATGTTAAGTAGGAAGATATGTTTCTAGATTAAGAATTTGTCTTTAGAAAGCTTTTATAGTTTTCGAGCACTTGTTTAAATAACTTAAAGAAGATAAAATATTTTCGTCTTTGAAATTTGAAATGCTTTCTTTTCAAAAACTAAACGCTATAAACAGTAAGCTAATATTTTGTGATTCTTTGAAAGCCTTACAGGAATATATAATTGGATTTTGGATCAGATTCTTAGTTTCTGAAATGTAGTGGTTATAATTTCGATATCTTATTATTAACTATTTTGAAAGATGGGTACAATTTTGATATTTTAATACTTTGAACTATTTTGATTTTATGTTATTTAGGCAAAACTTTTTCGGCTTCATCAAACTACAGCCATCGCCTTTATTTTATACTTTCAGTACTACAAATCCAGTTTATGTTACAGAGAATATTATCTGTAGCATAAACTGGATTTGCTTCCTACCTACTTACGTCAAAATAAAATATATAAAAATGGTGTGTCCAAATACATCCCCTTTCTTACTGATTAGAAGCATTTCGATGCTGTGTGGATAGCAATAACACAAATTAAAATTTTCTTAAAACCTGTTCTGCACTAGTAAATATCTCGATGAGATGTGCTTCTTATTGTGGCCGATAATGAAAGACAGATCAATGTCATAATAATTGTTTGATCCCGCCAAGACATATAGCTCTTTCTAGGGGGAAAAAACTCCAATAGTCTTACGTGCTGGTAGTCCCTTGTCACTGTTCTACACTCTATGAATAAACTGGAAGGCATGGGTAATAAATGCCTTACAAGTTGCTCATAAAAAATTCTAAACAATAGTTGTTTCATTTAAGCGACAAGAGATTTCAATTTCGTTCCAGTATAGCAATTGGGACAGCATCAGATATTCGGTGTGAAGAACCGTAGTTCCAATCCCGATTGAGGCAGCAAGGTAATTTACAATGGTTCTCGAACAGCTTAACCATGCAGGTTTGTGATGTAAAATTGGAGATTTAAAAGTAGCCCCTGTACGATTAGTATGGATTCCGTGGCTTCTGGGATATTGGGCACCGATTTCAAATCGAGAGGTCAACGACCACGCAGCATACTAACCTGGATAAAAGTAGTATTAGACGAACTTGCGGTAAAATAGCAGGAAGTAGTTAGACTGCCAAATAGCGCTTCAGTCTAGCATTATGGGGATGATAATACAATGTCTATTTCAGCTATAAGAGCTTACAATTCCATCCCAGTAGCTCAATTGGGAGAGCGTCAGCTAGCCAATTCTGAGATCGAAGGTTCCAGTCTCGAGTGGTATAGCATGGATATTTACAATGACGCCCGAACAACTTAACTATTCAGGTTAATGATATGATGTTGGGGATTTTTTTTCGTCGATCCAGACTATCGATCGACTTGAAAGTGTAAGGTATCTGTTTGGACAACCAGGACAGTGCCACCCAAGTTAGACCGAAATCCTGTGGGGGGGCGACATCCACAAGGATCTACCCTCCTCCCCTACCACCAACCTCTCGTAATGACTTCCAAACCCACATATTTAACGCATCCGTACTGCGTGTGAACACAAGGGCAGTTTGGGTAGAGTCGAGAATCGAACTCGGGTTCTCTAAGTGCACCACCGTGCCATAATCAATGGGCAGTCCCACGATGTTGGGAGTCTAAAAGTGAGCATGGTATGATTAGTAAGGTTTCAGTGAGAGTATTAGACGTCGATTGAAAATCGGAAGGTCAGCAAACACCCTGAACATTAACCTGGACAAAAATAGTATCAAACTAATCTGATGTAAAAATTACAAGACATATTTAGTCAGATTGTCAAAATGCATGTCAAGCTGACATTAGAAGGAGAAGAATACACAATCCATATTCACGACAAGTCCTTGCAATTTCATTTCAGAAGCTCAATTGAAAGAGTTCCGTCTGGCCAGTAAGGATAGACGTGGTTCGAGTCCCATCCGGGGCAGCAATGTTCTTTTCAGGGTTCCCATTTCTTTAAATGTATATGAACGCCAATTGGAGATTTACACTCTAAATATTTAGGTACGGGTTTTCAACGTTGTTGTAAATTAGTGAAATTAAAGAATTTCCCCTCAATTTATCAGAAAAAATGTCGACGTTGTTCATGAAAAGCCATTCTGCTCATAAAGTACTTTTCCTTCCTATGAATTACGCATAAAACGCATAAAATATGCCATAATTAGTTATAGCATAGTTGAATTGGAACAGTCACAGCCAACAATTAACTAAAACTTTTTTCACTTAAACGCCAACAAAATATAATAATATTAAAAGGAATAATTAATTAATTAATTAGTCACTTCCAATTAGCCATAAAAATATCCTCTGTGGGATAAGAACGAAAATAGCTACACCAGTAAAAAAACATTTTGCGCATCCATTATTATATCATTAATACACTCAGTGTAATTGGCCCCGTCAATTCTAATTCAGCTTGCCCTCCATTTGCTAGAGCTTGTCATCGCAAATGACATGTTTGGGGTTGCTCCACCCTCGAAGTATGTACAAGCAGAATTGGTATATTTGGAAGAGTAAAACGAAAGGAACCTTTTAAAGAAATATTTAGGGAATTATATATTTAGCAATGGGGAGGATATGATTTGGCTGTTTATCACTATAACAGTCGTGGAGAAATGGTTTGTAACGAGATTGTTAAATATTTAAAGTTGATTGTTGTTGTTCTGACAGGTAGACGGGAGTGAAAAGTGTGTATTTTGTTATGAGAAGTCTGTAGTCGTGATTGTAAAAGTACGTTGTGAAATATGCATTTAGCTGTCCTGCATGAGGGGAGCAGAAATCAACATGTTTGGTAGGAAGGAGAAAGTATCTTTGTTACATAAATAATTTAACATAAAAGGTTTATTCTGTCCATACTTACAGTTCTATTTGATTGGATTGGATTTAGAGTGTCAGAATTATCCAATCAAATCAAATCCAACAGCTGTAATTACTATCATAAGAAAACTGTGCTGTTAAATTTTTATCTTTATTTTATGCTCTCCCCGAATAATTTGACCAGGACCTAAAGTTTAAAGTAGATTCCCAACAACTTCTCATCCATATACAAATTTTGAAGAATCAACTTCGACTATAAGTGTTAGCAATGTCGTCCCCATTGGAAGATCTTCCTCTGGTTAGTACTAAGATCTGGGACAGCAGGTTTCTTTACAATGACGCCTGAACGAATCAACACTGCACATGAGTGCAACGATGTATGTGGTGTTAAACGTGCATTAGTACGTCTAGCACAGATTTGGTAGGTTGTGGGATATTAAATGACTATTTCAATTTGGGAGGCCAATGACTACACAGTAAGCTAACATGGATAAAAATAGCATAAGAAGGCAAATATGAAGTAAAAAGTCGCTGGTGGCTCCCGTCTGATGGAGTCGAAATGGTTTTGCGTTAATAACATTTTTTGACACTCAATCCCAGGAAAGTTCTATAAGTTTATTCGATTTTTTCATATTCATTTGTTTTGTTTATAAGCTTCAAAGCACCACAAGTTACTTCCTAACTGTTTATAGCTAGCGAGCGCTTTTAGTTCTTGATATGATATCATCTGGATACGCCGACCATAGACTTCACGTCAAAATATAACATTATTTTACTTAGAGGTATATAAATGAAAATTATACAATATATCTTACGAATTTTTATATTCAAGTTATGCTATAAACTTGCTTTACGGTACATAAATAAGTACCCGAATATGCATGCAAATGCATATTTCAATGCATACTTAAATGCATATTTGACTATGTACTTGGATACATACCTGAAGACGCCACAAAGTGGTGATCCGGCAAAAGAATACGAAGTGGTGTCACAAAGTGGTGACCTGGCAAACAAACACGAAACTTCAAAAATATCACGGTTAAATATGTACCCGATCTAGATTCGACTGAATGGTGGTAAGTTAAAATAAATACAGGTAAAGGAAAACCCTTTCATTTACTCTGTGATCGGTGTGATTTCTCTTGTAAAATGAGTCCCGTTAAGTTTGTTGTAGATTATTTTCTGGGGTATTATGTGACCCTTATTGAAGTTTGATTTAATATACTTAACGAAAATAATGGTGTATTTTGGTGCAATTTTAGTACATTTACATACATACATTTTTATTCCTAAACATAGGATTTTATGCGATTTCATAGTATAAATTAATGTTTTTGTGAATTAATTGTATTATACAAAAATTGTATACTAATGATTGTCAATAATAAATTGCAGAAAATTTCTAACATGGAGAAAGAAGCCGCTGTTGGAAATTTTCAGGGTGTGGATACGGAAGTACATCAACACATTAATAGAATTTCGGTGAAAATTCCTCCTTTTCGGCCTACAAACGTTGAGTTATATTTGGCCCAATTAGAAGCAAACTTCTTTGTTTCAGGTATAACTAGTAATAACACAAAATACTATACTCTTGTATCTGCCCTTGATTCGCAAACCTTAAATTATGCTTCGGACATTGTATTTAAACCGCCTATTGGAGAAAAGTATTCGTTACTCAAGAACCGTCTCACTGAGCAGTTTCAAGCTGCACGAACTAGAAAAGTAAAAATGCTCTTACATGAAACAGATTAGGGATTCAAGAAACCGTCACTATTGCTTTGAAAAATGCTCGAATTATGTGAAGAACAAACATATCGACGAGGAATTCTTGAAAAATATGTGGCTAAACAAATTACCGAGAAATGTTCAATCAATACTCGCAACCAGTTCTGAGGGCTTAAGTAAATTAGCCGACAATGGCCGATAAAATAAATGAAATAACTCATGGAGAACATTCCGCGTGTACACTAAGTAGTGAACCTATCGAGAACCAAACTGAAAATGTAGATAAATTAAGAAGTCGGCAAACTTAAAAATATGACTCAAGATTTATTGGTAAAGAAACCGAAATTTGAAAATATAACTTCTAAGACATCAAGTTTTGCTCGTCAAAACCGAGATCGAAGAAATTCGTGATTTTCTCCGTATCGTAAATCAGAATTCTGCTGTTATCGTGTAAAATTTGGCGAAAAAGCTCACAAGTGTACACCGGCATGCAATTTTCATTAAATAAAACGAGTAGAATCGGGGATTACTACTGCGATTTTCAGTTTACCGGTTACTAGACGCAGTAATAGATTGTATGTTTTGGATGAAATTTAACAGTCGAAATTTCTAATTGATACAGGTAGCGACATTAGTTACTTTCCAAAATCATATATATCATCAAACTTGAATAGTAATGGCATTAAGCTCACTGCTGCGAATGGATCTGTAATTGAAACTTATGGATATAAGCTATGCACTTTAGACATAGGATTAAGATGATCATTTCAGTGGCTATAATAGCTGACGTTAACAAACCACTAATTGGAGCCAAAAATTTGAATTAAATATTGACATAAAAAATAAATCTATATTGGATTCTCTCACAAAAATAAGTAGTAAAAGACAAGAAAGATCAATCATGCTTAAAGCATTGATTATGAAACACTTTCCAACTTCAATGCAATTTTATTTAAAAATGTCTAAAATGCAATACATTCCTCGGAAATATTTTAAAACTTATCACAATACTACATTAATTTATTATATTTGAAAACTTAAACCTTCATTGAAAAAAATGAACTTCATTCAAATGACGGCATTGAGATATAAATTGCTTGGTTTAAATATCTCTAAAATGCGATACATTCCACGGTAATATTTTAAAAACTATCATAATACTACGATAATTTATTATATTTGAACACTTCATCGAAAACAACTGAAATGCATTCAAATGACGTCATAGAAAAAATAACACGCCTGGATCTCTCTATAAAAACGGCATTTCATTCATAGCTTTCTCCCATTTATTTCATTCATCACAATACTATAATAATTTATTTTATTTAAAAATTAAGACCACGGAGATACAAGTAATTAAACTCTATGCTTAAAATTTCTTCGAAAAAATCGTCCTTCTCTTTATAAAATCAATTAATATTTCATTCATATCAGCTATGCAGACTCCGTGGGCTAAATTATTATGTGTTAAAGAAATACAGCAATTCTACTACAACTCACTCCACATAGTTTGCTGTTTACAATTTACATAAGTGAAAAATAGGCTTCGTTGTAGAAATAATCAAATTTGGATAATTATTTAAACTCAAATATATTGTATTTGCGTTGTTTCAATATGTAGATGCACAGAATTTAAGCAAAAATAAAGTAGTTTTAGGACGGATACAACACTCAATATGAATTAAAAAGAACTTAAAAACTCACGATTTTGAAACAAGATGGATGCCATATATCATTTTGAAGTGGGTCATGTGATATTTTCATATCATGGTCACGTGATCGTTTCATATAAGAGGTGTAATTATTATTTTAATTTTTAATTAAGAAACTACTGAATATATGTCGCTGAATTTTTTTTTATATATTTTATGAAACAACTTGAATATTACCTAAAATTTTCGAAGCAATTTGTGAGTTTTAAATCCGCTTAAAAAATGTTTGAAAAGTTAGGTCCCATAGTGCTCAATGTATTTCATTTTTTCAACCCGGGTTCAATCCAAAACTAATTGGGTGATATTATTCATTTATATTCCCATAGGTCCTACAAACCGTCTGAACAACATACTAAAATTTCATTTTGATTAAGTCATTTTTACGGCATATCGTGCTAACGGACAGACAGACAGACAGAATGAACAAAGTCATAAACACTTTTCAACTTTGTTGTAAAGTGTTAACAAGTCGTTAAATATGAAGTGGAAACTATAAAGATTGTCAGCGGAATTTCAGTATATCATGAATTGTTACGGAAATATCGTGACATTACACTACTGCATTCCGAAGTATCGAGTACAGCGAAACACAATACAGTCCACTTTATAACCCACTCCAGTAAATGCCAGACCGCGAAGATTGCATCCTGCAAAGTTAGAAATCGCAAAACGCGAATTTTCTTACATGCTAGAAAAAGGCATATGTAGACCTTCTCTACTTAAAAGATTTTACCCAAATGTTAAAAGGAAGTACTGTATTTTCGAAGATTGATTTGTTAAAAGCATTCCACCAGATACCAGTAAATCCATAGGATATACCGAAAACAGCAATTATATAAAGGCTTTTCGGATTACATGAATTTCCGTATCTGAATTTTGGTCTATATGGAGCAGCTCAAACTTTTCAAAGATTTATTACGGAAGTTTTTCATGGATTAGAATTTTGCTTACTTTATATGGACGACATACTGATTTTTAATAAAAGTTCGGATCAGCATAGATATCATTTAGATGAAATTTTCCGGAGATTTTCAGAATATGGGGTAACTATCAATGCTTCGAAATGCATTTTCGAGGTTGAAAAAATAAATTTCTTGGGCCATGCAGCAAAAAGAATGGGATGTACATCTCTTAAAGAAAGAGGTCAGATGATACTAGATTATAAATTATCAAATGATGTCCGGCAATTAAGAAGATATCTTGGTACAATAAATTTTTCTTGCAGATTCATCCCTAACGTTGCTGTTATTTTGGCACCCTTAAATACATTTTTAACTAAATTACAAAGAAAGAAAATAAAATATTGAAATGGAACCCTGAAATGGAGAAAAGTTTCGGTGAGCAAATATAATTTTATTAAATACTTTAAAATTTCGTTCGATTCTAAGAACTCTTTCTTGGTGTTCAAATTTTTATGGCAATGAGTGTATTTGGGACGCTGAATAAAAAAAATGTCCTCAGTTTTTCCCTAAAAGCTATAGTTTAGGAGGTAACAACATAGCCACCTTATTTGTTGGTTTAACCGGTCGTCCGCTAAAATTTGGGATCTTTAATCGCATAATATGTCATGTTTTAAATAATTTTAAAATAATATAGACGCTATTCATGACATATAATTAAAACGACTGCATATTACTTTATCAGTTTATTTAAACCCGAAGACACGTGAAATGGCCATTCATTCAACATACGTATAAAAATATTCTTTTATAGAGCTTTCTAGAATAAATCTACCAGGACAGCCCCTCTGAAACTTTCAGCAGTGATCTGCCTAAATGTGAGCATCTCACCATCTCTGGTGTTTCTATTCTATAGTTTTTATGTCCTGGTAATACATTTATCCTTGCTTTTCGCTGAAATTACAAAGCGTTTTCGGAAAGCGATCCATGTGGTTGTGTAGGTAATGGACCTTGACACTCATATTGCAGCCAATCTTATGAAAATTAGAGAACATGTCTTTACGAATTCAGAGTCGTTGTATGCATTATCTGTCTGTATTAAAAAAAGTAGCTGCTACCGCCGCCGTTGCCGCTATTTGACAAATTTCGCATTTCTCAAGTTTCTCTGTCACGTAGCGCAAAATCTATAGCATATAGCATATGAAATTTGTTACATTTGTTAGAGAAATATTAGAGGAACACACTAATATAAACCATTTTTCGATTTAAAAATTAGTTTAAGAAATATTTAATATCAAAGTCAAAGAAAGAATATCTGAGATGCGAGTTCGCGTCCTGGCTAGACTAGTAATAACAATACCTCGAATTTTTGTTGGCATGCACCTACATATTTGAATTTCTGCTGGGGAATGTCTGCAGGGAAAGTCATGTGCTGACCACATCAGATTTTTACTTTCCCTGCAATACATGGTAATGTACAGAGAAAGAATTGGAATCATGCCGAAAATCGCAACTCGAGTTTTCGATGGATCTACACGCTTCAAGACCTCTAGAATACGAAAAAACCATTTTTAGCGTGACGTCTGTGTGTGTGTCTGTGTGCCTGTCTGTCGGTGTGTGTCTGTCTGTCTGTCTGTCTGTGCAGATTTTGTATCCACTCTAACTAAAACACTAATGGACCGAGTTTCACAAAATTTGGTAGGTAAGTCACTTGTGAGCCAGTCTGGTGCTGATTAGTTTTGGGTACGATTTAGGATAAAAGAACCCGCCTCATTTTGCGAAATGGCCCGCAAAAGCTTGTATCCGCTCTAACTAAAAAACTAATGGACCGAATTTCACAAAAATTGGTAGATGAGTCACTTCTGGGTTACCTTGGTGCTGATTAGATTTTGGTATGATTCGGAAAAAGTAACCTGCCTTTTTTTGCAAAATGTCCCGCAAAAATCGTCAAAACCTAAACTAAAAAACTAGGTATACTCAAATATATCCATTAAATGCTCGTTTAATACGTAATGTTAAACGAAGAAAAGAATAAGACCAACCCCATTACATTAGGACTAGCCGTTCTCGAGATATTTTAGTTTTTCGTACTTTCTCTACGCCACCTTTGAAAATAAGCCCGGTTACCGAATGAGAACGAAAATTGAGTTAAAAGTGAAATAAATTCAATTCAAATAAAGAGAACGTTAATATAAGTCTGCAGGGAAAGTCATGTGTTGTCCACACCAGATTTTTAAATTTGGATTTAATTAATGAGTTATTCAATTTTTTATACACTTCTGAAGTGAAAACATTTTCTTCTTTACGAGCAAAGGTTTAAAACTATTGTTGCCATGAACATTACAATTTAATTGTTATATTTCAAAACAATTATATGTTTTATTGTTGTAAATCTCTCTATACTGAAATTGTAATACGATAAAGTGTCGCTTTATTTATTACAAACAGCAAAACATACAGTTATGAAATTTTACTTATTGTTCGTAATACGGTAAACAATCGTTCTTAATAGTGAAATACAGACACTCATTTTTAACACTTTACAACAAAGTTGAAAAGTGTTTATGACTTTGTTCATTCTGTCTGTCTGTCTCTCCGTTAGCACGATAACTGCCGTAAAAATGACTTAATCAAAATGAAATTTTAGTATGTTGTTCAGCCGGTCTGTAGGACCTATGGGAATATAAATAAATAATATCACCCAATTAGTTTTGGATTGAACCCGGGTTGAAAAAATGAAATACATTGAACCCAATGGGACCAAATTTTTCAAACATTTTTTAAGCGGATTTAAATTTCACAAATTGCTTCGAAAATTTTAGGTAATATTCAAATTGTTCCATAAAATATATAAAAAAAAATTCAGCGAAATATATTCAGTAGTTTTTTAAATAAAAATTAAAATAATAATTACACCTCTTACATGAAGCGATCACGTGACCATGATATGAAACGATCACGTGACGCACTTCAAAATATAATACAGCATCCATCTTGTCTCAAAATCGTCATTTTTAAAGTTCTTTTTAATTCATAATGAGTGTTGTATTCGTTGTAAAACCTTTTTATTTTCGCTTAAATTCTGTGCATCTACATACTGAAACAACGCAATGACAATATATTTGAGTTTAAATGAGCATCCAACTTTGATTATTTCTCTAACGAAGCCTATTTTTCACTCATGTGAAATGTAAACAGCAAAATATGTAGGATGAGTTGTTTAGGAATTGCTGTATTTTTTTAATGCAAAAGAATTTAGCTCATGGAGTCTGCATAGCTGATGTGAAAGAAATATTCATTGACTTTACCGAGAAAAGGACGATTTTTTGCTATGAAGTTTTAAGCATAGAGTTAAATTACTTATAGCTCCATGGTCTTAATTTTTAAATAAAATAAATTATTATAGTATTGTGATGAATGACATGAATGGGACATTATTTATGAATGAAATACTGCTTTTTTAGAGAGAGCCAGGCGTGTTATTTTTTCTATGACGTCATTTGAATGAATTTCAGTTGTTTTCGATGAAGTTTTTAAATATAATAAATTATCGTGGTATTATGATAATTCTAAAACTGTTACCGAGTAATATATCACATTTTAGAGATGTTTAAACCAGGCAATTTATATTTCAATGCCGTCATTTGAATGAATTTCATTTTTTTGGATGAATGTTTAAGTTTTCAACTATAATAAATCAATGTATTATTGTGAGAAAATTTAAAATATTACCGAGGAATGTATTACATTTTAAACATGTTTAAATAAAATTGCATTGAAGTTGCAAAGTGTTTCTTAATCAATGCTTTAAGCATGATTGATCTTTATTGTTTAAATTATTGATTTGAATATCGTTGTAGTTTTTCAACAATGTTACTATTTTGATAGTATGTTTATATTATTTTCAAAGAAACGAGGAAGAATAAACTGAAGTTATATTAGATTTATTTAATATTGTCATTTATTTCGAGGTTCTCTGAAATTTTTAACACGTTCCAACATAGTGGAAAAGTGTTTAAGATTTTGGTCATTCTGTCTGTCTGCGTGTGTGTTCGCATGACACTTTCCGTAAAAATAAATTTATGGCATTTTAGAATGTTGTTGAAACAGTCTATGGGATATTTTGAGAATGAAAATGAATAATATCTCTCAATTAGTTTCAGATTTAACCCGGGATGACAAATTGAAATATATTGAACCCTGTGGAACCCAATTTTTCAAACATTTTTTAAGGGAAGTCAAAATTCATAAATTGTTTCGAAAATTTCAGGATCTATTTAAATTATCACATAAAATGTGTAAAAACAATTTCAGCAAAATATGTTGGGTAGTTTTTACTTTCCCTGCAGTACATGGTAATGTATACGGAATGTATTAGAATCATGTCGAAAATCGCAACTCGAGTTTTCGACGGATCTACACGTTTTGAGATCTCTAGAATACGAAAAATTATTTTTAGCGTAATGTCTGTGTGTCTGTATATTTCTGTCTGTGTGTTTGTCTGTATTTCTGTCTGTGTGTCTGTCTGTCTTTCTGTCTGTCTGTGTGTCTGTGCAATGTCCACACTGACTCAAAAACTAATGGACCGAATTTCATAGTTTGTTAGACAAGTCACCTGGATTTGATCCTGGTGCTGATTAGTTTTTGGTACAATTCGTAAAAACAGAACCCGCGTTTTTTGCGAAATGGCCCGTAAAAATGTCATTTATATGCTCTAGCTAAAATACTAATTGACCAAATTTCACAAAATTTGGTAGATAAGTTACTTGTTGGATACTATGATACTATGATTAGAATTTGGTACGATTCGGAAAAGAAAAACTCGTCTTGTTTTACTAAATGACCGGCAAAAATTCCATATATCCACTCTAGCTAAAATACTAATTTACCAAATTTCACAATATTTGGTAAATAAGCTATTTGTGGGATACTCTGGTGCTGATTAGATTTTGGTACGATTCAGAAAAGAACAACCTGCCTTTTTTTACGAAATGGCTCGTCAAAATCTAAAAAAAAAAGATTAAGTAGGGTATGCTCAAATGTATCAATTAAATTATAATTTTATAAGCAGTTTTTGAAGAGGAAAATAATATAACACACTCCATTATACTTCAGGACTAACCGTTCTCAAGATATTTGAAATTTCTTGTATTTTTGCTACGCCGATTTCAGAAAAATGTCCAATTACCAAATAGAAAAAATTGAATTAAAAATGCAAATTTAGTGTTATGTGGTTCAATTGAACTCATTCTAATTAATTATTAAAGAAATAAAGAAAATATGAATTTGAGTCTGCAGGGAAAGTCATGTGCTGCCCACATCAGATTTTTTTTAATTGAAATAATAATTACATATTATTAACCCATACTATTATTATTAATTTAGAACTTCAATTTAGTTTGAAAATATATCAAGTTAATGTTAAGAGACCTTTAAAATATTGCTGGTCTAGGGCCCAGAATTCTTTAATTTTCGCTGCATGTACTGTACCTAAAAATACATTCCTCACTAGACATTATTTGAAAAGAAAAACGGCGAACAGACATTGATATTATTTAAATAATCAAGCATTTGATATATTTATATCATTGAGACAACAAGACAAAAAATCTGATGTGGGCAGCACATGACTTTCCCTGCAAATTCATATGTTCAATGACTCAAATTCATATGACTCAAATTCATATGTTCTTTATTTCCTTAATAATTCATTAGCTTGAGTTTTATTGAACCATATAACACTAAACTTGCGTTTTTAATTCAATTTTTGTTTTTATTTGGTAATTGGACATTTTTCCAAAAGTGGCATAACTAAATGCGAAAAATCTCAGATAACTCGAGAACGGTTAGTCCTAGAGTAATAAAGTTGTTCTTATTATTTTCCTCATCAAAAATTACATATAAAACAAGCAGTTAATTGATATATTTGAACATACGTAGCTTTTTTTTTAAAGATTTTGGCGATTTTTGAGGGCCATTTCGTAAAAAGGGGCAGGTTGTTCTGTTCCGAATAATATCAGAATCTAACCAGCACCAGATTATCCCACAAGTAACTTATCTACCAAATTTTGTGAAATTTGAGCAATTAGTATTTTAACTAGAGTGGATGCATGACATTTTTGCGGGCCATTTCGTAAAAAAGGGCAAGCTGTTCATTTCCGATTAATACCAAAATCTAATCAGCACCAGAGTATTGTACAAGTAACTTATCTACCAAATTTTGTGAAATTTGGTCAATTGTTATTTTAGCTGGAGTGGATACATGAAATTTTTACGGGACATTTCGCAAAAAAGGCGTGTTCTTTTTTTACGAATCGTACCCAAAAACTAATCAGCACCAGGGTCATATCCAAGTGACTTACCTACCAAATTTTATGAAATTCGGTCCATAAGTTTTTGAGTTAGAGTGGATACATACATTGCACAGACACACAGACATACAGACAGACAGACAGACAGACACACGGACAGACAGACAGGCAGACACATGGACAGACACACAGACAGACACACACACAGACGTCACGCTAAAAATAGTTTTTTTTCGTATTCTAGAGGTCTCGGAACGTGTAGATCCGTCGAAAACTCGAATTGCGATTTTCGACATGATTCCAATACTTTCCTTATACATTACCATGTATTGCAGGGAAAGTAATAAAAGTGTGTAATTTGAGTAGTACTTTCCGTTGATATTTTAAAAAAATAACTCATTTTTCACCACAGTTGTGATATAATGATATATAAATATCATTTAAAACGGCAAATTATTATTCCGTTATTATCGTATAACTGCCATTATAATGTGTGTCAGGTATGATGTTATTTCATTAGTAAAAGCTTAATTTTGAATATATTATACAATCTATTATTCCATTTTATTTATATTCTTGATACGCAAGTAATTACAAAGTGATTACAAAACTTGCAGAACTTTTCCCTTCAACTTCACTAATTATTTAATCATTCGCAAAATATATTTACAGGATGGATCAATTTCATTTAATATTTTAAATATAAATTATCATTTTCTTTTCCATATATTTGTTAGTAGTTGTTAAGCCCATTAAATGTTCCTCTGTATCAAATTAGCTGATAATATCACTTTTGTTGTAATTAAATTTTACTTATAGCCAGGCACTTGATTTTAAACCATTCGCCTATATAACGGTCTAAGAGTGAACCATTTTGCCGTCATACCATACTTCCCAGACGCACCACAGGGGTCTTGCGCCCATTGCGCCCATTTTAATTACTTGTTTTTAATATCCAGTGATTTATCCCTTGGAGCGTCTTAATAGCAATACTTAAATCACTATATTTACATTCAGAAAATTAATAAAGCATACAAACTTAATTCAGTTAAAAGGTATATTAAAGAAATTCAAAATGATTTTGTTATTACTTGTGTCGATAAGACTAGTAGTAATTACTCAATCATTTGAAAATATTACAATATAAGTACCCTCCAGTGACACTTGTTTAATAACTCAATCTATAATTTACATAATAGTAATTTTAAAATTTTATCCAGTAGAATATCAGCTATATATAAGCAAATCCATCTGAAAAATAGTTGTAATAACCTTGCATATCTTGTTTTAGTACCCAAGTTTCATAAATCCTCTGTTACTTTTCGAACTATTACTAGTGGGCATAACTCTGATATTCCTAATGCTGGTAAATTATTATAATAATTTTAAATGAAGTTTCTTTGTCAGGTGATATCTCAAATAATTGTCATATTGTGAAAAACAACTTTGAATTAGTTAAGAAATTAAAAACGTATACTAATATCCATAGTAATTATACTTTTGATTTCAAAGATTTATTCAGTAATATAGAAATAGATGATCTGCATAGAATTATATTAGAAATTTTTGAAAAATATATTATCACCCTAAAATATTCAAATTTTCTCTTTAAAAATTACTTAATATCACTCTATGAGAATTATATTCAACATGGTGATTATATTTTTAAGCGACAGTTTGGTATCCCACATGGGAGATGTGCCTCATCATTATTGGCTAATCTGTATTTATTCTTCTATGAAAAGAACATTAATCCATGGTTGCATAATATACACATGTTTAGATATTTAGGTGACATAATATGTGTATCCCATAATAATCCTATAGTATTTAACTTTTATCGTAATAATTTACAATTAACTGCAAGTAATAATAACGCCAATGTTGCAAACTTTTTAGATTTAAATTTAGATTTACAAAATTGTAATCTGGCTATAAACTTATATGATAAAAGACAAGATTTTAATTTTAATACATCAAAAATTCAACACTTTGACTCTTGTTTGCATATATCAGTGTTTAGAAATATTATATCAAACCAGGTTCTTAGAATTAATAAAATTTGTGATGAAAATTATAAATTAGCACATTTTATAGAATTATTAAATACAGCGACTAATAATGCAATTCCTCCCAATTTTGTAATTAAAATAATCAACTCAGTGTATCAAATACCACTCGATAACATCCAAGACAACTTTCCCAATTATGACGCCTAATTAAAAATATATATTATAATTATTTATTAATTATATAATTAAATTAAAATGAAAAGTACTAAAATAAACTAAAAAAAATAATAATAATAAAAACGGAAAATATGATAGATTAACATTTAATGTTTTGAATTTTATTTTCGCTAAAAATATGTAACTTTAGCCAGTTTGATACTACGATTTGAGCCCCCTTATAATGTTGTTAGTGGCATTCTCGTTTAATCATTTCTTCTATGAATCACTTATTTAGTAAGAATTTTCATCTATGCTTTATGTTCATATTCTGTTCTCCTTATATGGGCAATCGTCCTGTCTTGTATTCTAACTCACTGGACGGATCTGGAAAGGTCACTTTAACCGTTTGTTCTACCTCCCTGATATATTTCGTCATTTTCTTCGCTGTGCTTTTCGACTTTTTTTATTCTGTTGCTTATCGCACTTACACGTGGACGATGGTTCCTGCCTCATGGTGATACTTGATTTCCTAATTTTTCTTTTTTATTCCAATTATTCCTCTTTTAGTGTCTGTAGTCTGAGTTTGGCATTTATAGTAACTTACTATTGTCAAATATGAAACAGGCATTTGTTCGGGTTAATTAGAATTAGATACACAGACCTGAAGAATACTCAGACCTGAAGACGAAATTGGGCCGGTGCTGTTCATTTCTATTAGCGGCATTGTGGACGTGGTTTGACTGCTTTGATTTTAATATTTCCTGATTACTTGGAATCGTTTATTATTATTATTATGTTTTTCTAATATATATATATATATATATATATATATATAGTATTTTGCACCGCGTATTTTGTATTTCTTCAAATTTAATCCCCTAAAAATTTTTATCGATATCATAAAATGATGTAACCTTTTTTACTCAACTTTGTAACATACTATATATGTCTAAGGTCAATATTTAAGGGATAAAAGGCGAGGTCAATGTTTCTGGGACATCATATATATATATATATACCGGGTTACTGGGAGTGTTGTGTAGGCGAAAAGCTTGCTTAACCGGGGAGTGGGGGTCACAACCCCCCCCCGGCCATACTTTGGTATATTGCTTCCATTTACTTATCTACTTTTCTGGTATGATATTCAAATCCACGTTGTAGTGCAGCATCGCGCCTTATTCGTGTGATTTCTGGTATTTTAAACTTTCACACTTATATTACACACACACATATATATATATATATATAAATATATAAATATAAAAACTTACAATATATAAAGTATGTACGAAATTAAAGTATTATAAAAGAATATAAAATATAAATACCAGACACTTTTATAAAAATAAATTGTATCTTATAATTTATGCTAAATTTTTCATATACTTCTGATGATTATGGTGATAATAACAAGGTTACTAGATGTTTTAGGTAGTTGATTTTTTTGAACTGGAAAAGCACTTACTTCACAACACGATTAGTTTCCTGTTTATTTTCTTACTATTTTGTGTAACATATATTCTCTATTTTATTCTTACAACCTTTTAGAATTCATAATTTGTCACCTTTTTATATCGCACATAGATAGTATATTTGTTATATCTTTTCTGTATTTTGAAGTTTCATCATATTGATTAGTTATGTATTTATCTGGATTTTAAATTTGGTTTTAATATTATCGTATCTTTTTTATCATTTGTAATTTCATTTATATATTATTTTGTAATTTTTTTTATGTAATTATCCATTTGAAACAGAATTAAACAAGATCCGGTATCTCCAAATATCAACGACTTATATGTATATATGTATATATATATATATATATATATATATATATATATTATGTCTGCGTTTTCATGTTTTAATATTCATTATTATAAATATATGCCGCTGTTCCAATTCAGAGATCTTGGTAAAAGTTCCACTACAGCAATCACGTTAATTGGCCACATTAGTCTGACTCAGAAAGCGTCCCCTTTGCTTCTGTTTTTTTTTCTTTTTTGCGTGAATTCTGTTGACATGTTCGAACCACCCCACCCTTTGAGCAGGTAAAGAATATGAGTATAATCAATAAAGTGTATGTATATTTGGGATTGTAATCAATATATTAAAGTAATCAGTTTTTGTGGCGAGTGACAATTAAGCGGTAGATTTCCGGACTTTCACGACTTAAGATTGCAACTCAGTGCAAACAATATAGTATTTAAGGAGATTGAAGTACATTTATAGACTCCTGGACAATAGCGGTACAGGAATCAATCGTGTAGCATTATTTTGTCGTCTACAAGCGCAAGCACTGTGAGCAAAAGTTTTGAGGGAGAAATAAATAAATAAAATGATTGAAACATGTTTCTCTGCCTATTTTTAAGGATAATTAAAAATGTTTTTTATCATCTCTAGGTATACCTACATTAAGACTCGAATTTCATTCGTCTAAAGTACATAAGACAGAAGTCATAAATACTGCAAAATTTCACAATTTTTTCTGCTATACATGCATTAAAATTATTTAATTTAAATTTGCATTAGAATAATAAACGTATAATTTCTTATGTACGGATATTTAAGAGTACTGAGAGTAGGAGATTTGAGAGAAATTTTACAATATTTCAAATTTGATAGAAAAAAACTATGTTTTTTAAAAGTTGAATATATTGTAGTATTCCATATACAATAATCAAGTAAAAATGGCTTGATTTATCATTCATCACCACTCATTGACCTTACAGCAAACATTTTTGGTTTATTCCGCAATAAGTACTGTAATTTCGAATCCAGTTCATTCAGTTGGCCTTCCAAGTATTGTAACATGGAATCCAGAAATCGCTTCACTGTTATTGTTGAGCGTTTAGAATTTCATTAATAAATGGGAGGGGCTAAAATCACCTTCAATTCATACTGAATTAGAAGTTACAGTACTTTTACCAGGAAACATATAAGTTCACATAGATTCAAAAGCTACTTTAACAGTTGCTTTAGGCATGTGTGGCTTTAATTTGCAAAAAGGAGTCAACTACTAGTTACAATCAAAAGCTACAAGTAAAGATGTGGGTCGAAAAATTTCCCACTGAAAGTTTTCCGGAAATGGGAAAATTTTTCCGCTATATTTTTCCTGGAAAATGTACACACTTTTTTTCCTTTTAATTAATTTTAATACGTTATACTCGTTCCAAGCTGTTTTCCTAAAAAGCAAGTAGCTTTACAATGAGTTTTTGATCGATAAATTTTCTAATTTTGATAAGGAAAATGAAAGAGGGTGGGAGTGGGGGGATCAAATGTGTGTATGTGAGGTTTATTTTAAAGAAAAAGAATGGATGACAACCAAAAGGGTACAAGTGACATTTTGCTCATTCTCGAAAAAAAGCAAATAAAGTTTTAAGAAGACTTTTCTTTCAGTATTCAGTTCTCCAAAATTTGTAAAAATATAAAAAATACAAAATGGAATGCTATCATAAGTTTTGCTGAGGGAAATACTTTAATAGAACTAAGTATATGCTCAATGCTTAATTACAAACTTTTTTTTATTGTAATATGTTTATATATTTAATAACTTAATTTTATACATATAATAAGCTAGTGATTTATTTTTTATTTTTGTTATTTCTGAAGAAGCTGGTAGAACGTTTCCTTTGAAAGTATCGGAGGGTATATGCAATATAATATTTAATGTATTTTTCAATTATAATCAGTTTTAATTTTTGTAGAATATTATATTTTATAATCTATTTTTATACCTATAATAAACAGTAAATTATTTATGATTCTGATAAGGTTTAGGAGTTTTAAATTATTCCTCTTGCTATTCCGTTTGTGCAATCCTTCAAAATTGGAGTTCTGAAGATAAAAAACATCATTATAGATGAAATACAATTTTTATAAGAATTCAAAAGCTAGTGTATTTAATGAAAATAAAAAATTGTATCTGCTAACTGTAGTATACAGGTATAATAAATTTTCATGCATAGAATTTTTTGTATATTTCTAGATTTAGCCTTGTTGTATAATATATGTTTAACTGTAGCTGTAACACAAGATAAAAAAATCTGATGTGGGCAGCACATGACTTTCCTTATATAATGTAATGAATTGACTACTTTTACAGTAAAAAAAAAGGTTTTTCTTGTAGATACTTATATTCTTTCCAAGATATTGAATTTTCGACAATTAGTCGCCATTTTTATTGATTTAGCGTCATTTTTATCCATTTGGCGAGATTTTCGTTAATTTGGCAACATTTCAAAAAGTCGCCAAGTGGGCGAAATTCCGCCAAATCCATCGTCAAAATCTCGCCAAGCGTTATGGACGAAGAAATAAGTTATTCTTACTGCAGATAAATGACTATTGGCGTTCAAATACAAAAGTGTTACTAAAAGTTTCTTTTTCCATGAATGGAACGAGCTAGATCCACGAGAATGATGTCACCCAATTTATCGCGTGGTATTACATTTGAAAAGTGAACATTTTTCTCAATAGGAAATATTTTTTTTCATTTCATATGACGTTTTGATAATTTTTTTGAAAAATGTGCAATATCTCGAGAACGGTTCATGTTAGCGTTCTAAAATTTATGTCAATCGTTTTCTAATGAAAAATTACATAAGAAATGTCTATTTGCGTAACTTTATTAGCGGTTTTGATTTTTTGACGATTTTTTCGAAATTTCACGCGAAAATTTAGGGGGGTTCTGATCATTCGATTGCGTATAAAAACAATAGGCTTCCAGTATTTACGGATTGTGATTTTTGTGCCAAATTTCGATCGAATCCGTGCATTCTTTCTTCAGTTATCGTCTCCACAGACTCACTGACACACACACACACACACACACACATACTTTCACACACACACACACACATACTTTCACACACACACACACACACAGACATCACTTCAAAAATGTTTGATTCGTGATCAGGGATACATGAAACGTGCTCTCCCGTCGAAAACTCGAATTCGATTTTTCGACCCCGTCACAATACTTTCCTTATACATTATGTATATAAGGAAAGTAATACATTTAAAATTCACTGAACATATTATTTCTACTGAAATGCACTATAAAGAATAATTTCAAAATATTGCACATCTTTCAAAATTTTCCAAAAAAATCCACATATCTAGCTGCACGCATTAACCAAAGAAGGTTTCTTTTATAATTACTCATGAAACGAAAATTTTCTAATTTCGATAGGATATTTGTGTTACTTCGCCTTACACAATAGTTCAGCCCTAGGCAGGACATCGATCTCGATTCACCGATGTACCGCCAAGAAATTTTGAAGCGATCACCTGAATTAAGACAAAAGTATCGTAGTTAAAAAAATATTTTTTCATAAAAGTATATTTTTTTATCAAATTCATATTCTATGGAGTCGCACTGGAGGAATCGATATATACTAATTGCCAAGTGTCTGTCTGTATGTCTGTCTGTCCGTCTGTCTGTCTGTCTGTCTGTCTGTTACCCTTTTTTAGGCTCTTCCCGAATAGATAGAGCCTTGCAATTTAGTACACGGGTCGATTGTTCGATAAACACCCTGGAAAAATCGAATTTTTCGAAAACGTTCGCTAGAGGGGGTGCTCCACACCAAAACGTTCAAAAAGTGAAATAATAGGAAAACATGCTTTGCCATAAGATAGAGACTTCAAATTTGGTGTATGGGTAAATCGTTTGAAAGGAAGAAAGTGTGCAATTTCAGATTTCCAATATTTTCTACTTAAGGGGGGGTGCCGTTTACCAAAATGTTCGATTTACCGAATAAATGAGAAAATACTTCTTTAAAATTCAATAGAGGCTTGAAATTTGTATATGGAATAATCATTTGATAAAAGCACTCAAGACGATTATAGTTTTTCAAAAACGTTCGTTTAAGTGGGTGCTCCAGAGGAAAACGTTCGAAAGGTGAATTGATAAGAAAACATACTTCGAGATAAGATAGAGATTTGAAATTTGGTGTACGGGTAAATAGTTTGGAAGGAAGAAAGTGTACAATTTCAGTTTTCCAATATTTTCTACTTTAGGGGGTTGTTGTTGTTGAGACCCAGACCATCCGACCTACCAGAATGGCTACTTTAGGGGTGTAGCACACAAAAATGTTCGATTTTCGGAATGAAGTAGAAATACAACTTTTAAAACGTGATAGAGGCTTGATATTTGGTATATGGGAGAATAATTCAACAGAAAACCTAAGAAGAATGGAATTTTTCAAAAATGTATATTTAAGGGGATGGGTACTCCACAGAAAAACATTCAAAAGTTGAAATAATAGAAAAAGCATGCTTCGCGATGAGGTAGAGACTTCAAATTTGGTATACGTGTATGTAGTTAGAAAGGAAGAAAGTGTGTAATTTCAGTTTTTCAACATTTGCTATTGTAGGGGTGCTTCACAATAAATGTTCGATTTGGCGAAGAAATGAAAAACGCCTCCTTTACAATGTGATAGAGGCTTGAAATTTAGTATATGGGGTAATCATTTGATAAAAAAAGCCTACAATTATTACGGATTTTCAAAAATGATCATTTAAGAGGATGCAACACAGAAAAATATTCGAAATATGAAGTGATAGAAAACATGCTTCATGATAGGATAAAGACATCAAATTTGGTGTAATAGTAGATAATTTGAAAGGAAGACAGAGTGCAATTTCTGATTTCCAATATTTGCAACTTTAGGGGGTGCTAAACACCAATATGTTCGATTTTCAGAATAAATGAAACACGCTTCCTTTAAATGTGATAGAGGCTTGATATTTGGTATATGGGCCCATCGTCTGATAAGAAACTCAAGGCGAACAGAGTTTTTAAAAAATGTTCATTTATGGGTGTGCTCCATAGAAAAACGTTTGAAAGGGGAGATGATAAAATAATATGCTTCAGTGTGAGATAGAGACTTTAATTTGGTGTACTGGCAGATAGTTCGAAAGGAAGACGTGCGCAATTTAAAATTTACAATATTTTCTTCTTTAGGGGATTCCGCATACTAAAATATTCGATTTGCCGAATGAACGTGAAACACGAATTATTAAAAAAATGACAATATTCAGGGGTTGCTTATTGCGAGACCGTTGATTTTCAACGGGTGTTCGGCTAGTATACAACTATTTCCCGTGAATTACAGAACACATAGAATTATGAGTTTGCGCGAAAGATACGAAAGATTTATTTATCTTCCACAGATGTTTTAAAAGAAAATTAAAAATAAAATAAGATTTCGGAATTATGAATAGAACAATTCCAGGATGTGAAGACAATTCCGAATGTGGACGCTGTAAATTAGAATAAATGTAATGGGGGCCACTTAAACATACCATACTTTCTCAGAAATCCTGATTTCTCCAGACAGGATTATCACGTAAACACGGGACATTTTCACTGCATCAAAGTTGCAAATTTAGTCATTTTAGACTTTGAAATAATCATTTCTTGAGCCATTTAGCCATAAAAATTTACATCTTGCAATTGGCTATAAATCAAGGCCAGACTACGCAAGACATTGACCATAATCCACTGATGTACTGCCAAGAAATTGTGAATAAGCACTTATCGTAATGTTCAAAAATTAGCAAATTATATATTTTTTTAACAAATTCAAATTACTAAAATTGGTAATTTAAACCATCCTGGATGAGAAGTAATGTACATACTTTCCCTGATTCATAGACAACCACATAGTGCATATTAGGAGATAGTATTAAGGTACCGAAATATTCAAAATTAGTGGACAGTATGCAGTGCAAGCCTTTATGAACGACTTAATCAGCTGTCATAAATACACTTTAAATTTGTAATAAATAGTGCATTTTTGTTGGTTTTGATTTTTTGTGTATAAATATATTTTTGACCATATTGTGTAATTTTTATTATTTCTTAACACTTTACAACATAGTTGAAAGTGTTTATGACTTTGTTCATTCTGTCTGTCTCTCTGTCTTTCTGTCTGTCTGATCATTAGCACGATAACTGCCGTAAAAATGACTTTATCAAAATGAAATGTTAGTATGCTGTTCAGACGGTCTGTGGGACCTATGGGAATATAAATGAATAATATCACCCGGTTAGTTTTGGATTGAATCCGGGTTGAAAAAATGAAAGGCATTGAACCCTATGGGACCTAATTTTTCAAACATTTAAGCGAATTTAAAATTCACAAATTGCTTTGACAGTTTTAGGAAATATTGAAATTATCCCATAAAATTAATAAAATTAATTTCAGCAAAATATATTCAGTAGTTTTTAAAATAAAATTTAAAATAATAATTTCATCCTTTATACGAAGAGATCACGTGATAATTACATGAAGAAATCACGTGACCCACTACAAAATAAAATATGTCATCCAACTTGTGTCAAAATCGTGATTTTTAAAAGTTCTATTTAATTCATATTTAGTGTTGTATTCGTCCTAAAACTGCTTTATTTTTTCTTAAATTATATGCATCTACATACTGAAACAACGCAATTACAATATAGTTGAGTTTAAATGATCATCCAACTTTGACTATTTCTACAACGAAGCCTAATTTTCACTTATGGAGAATGTAAATACCAAAAGATGTAGAATGAGTTGTATAAGAATTGCTGCATTTCTTTAACGCAAAATTATTTAGCTCATGAATTCTGCAATATAACTGATATGAATGAAATATTCATTGACACAGAGAGCAAACGATTTTTTCGATGACGTTTTAAACATAGAGTTAAATTACTTGTACCTCCATGGTTTTAAGTTTTTAAATAAAAAAAATATTATAGTATTGTGATGAATGAAATGAATGAGCAGGCGATTTATATTTCGATGACGTCATTTGAATAAAGTTCATTTGTTTTCGATAAAGTTTTCAAATATAATAAATTATTGTAGTATTATGATAATTTTTTAAATATTACCGAGGAACTGTATCGTAATTTAGAGATGTTTAAATCAGGCAATTTATATTTCAATGTCGTCATTTGAATAAAGTTAATTTGTTTTCGATGGAGTTTTCAAATATAATAAATTATTTTAGTATTATGATAATTTTAAAAATATTACCGAGGAACTGTATCGCATTTTAGAGATGTTTAAAACAGGCAATTAATATTTCAATGTCGTCATTTGAATAAAGTTAATTTTTTTCGATGAAGCTTTACGTTTTCAAATATAATAAATTAATGTAGTATTGCAATAATTTTAAAAATATTACCGGGGAATATATCGCATTTTAGAGATGTTTAAATAAAATTACATTGACGTTGGAAAGTGTTTCATGATCAATGCTTTATGTATTATTGATTTTTCTTGTATTAAAGTGTAATAGATATATGATGGACAGTGACACTTGATGACACTTGATTAACTATATGTCAGTGACACTTGAGTGACACTTGATTAACTATATGTCATATTTACTTTATCGTACTATTTTGACACGACTGATCAGTTCATATTCAAAAACTTATAAATCTTTCTGGCCGTATTTATAAACACAGCATATGTAATATGGAATCTTTATAAAACTGGCAGTTAAAGTTAATATTTTAGTATAGAAATATAGTATTGGTTTTTTTTCAAGTCATCAGTATGGTATATTGAAATCGAACAAAATGTACTAGCCAATCATGCAATACAAGCATTTTTGTATGACATAATTGGCTAGTAAATTATAGGAATTAGCATTGGAATTAGAAAAAATATAGGGCAAGTTAACAAAATTATTTCAAATTTTTTCTGCATTAATTTAAGTTCAATATCACCTTGTGAAAATGCGGCTATTTCAGCAACTTCTTTATACATAACTTTTACACGCACCCTTATTATTGTTTTACCCCTATATATTTAGTAGGTTTAATCCTTCAAAAATCGATTTTCTATTTTAGTATTAAAAATTTATTGCATGTTTTAAAATAATTTATATCACACTGCCACCAAAATGAGCAGCAAATATTAATAAACAGCGAAAAAAAATTGCATTTGTATATATTGCAATTTCCTAGATAGCCAACAGTTTTTCTCTGTTTCAAATTTTTGCGTCTGTTCGCATGATTGCAAAAAAGTCATCATCCTGTATGCTTAGAAATTAATATAAATGTTGAACAAATAAATATGCATGCACTAAGCTATTAATATAAAATATAATAAAATATTAAACAAATATAAAAATAAATATAAAAACAAAACTAAAATGATATAATAAAAAACTTTTTGCATGATTTAAAATAGAAAATATGGAAACTAACATTTAAGATTTTTCGAAAATACTTACTTTTTTGTGAAATAGTTTTAGATGCTTCAGGTTTAGTGCATCGAAACATTAAATAAATTTAATTAAAATAAATAATATTTTTTGTGCCTGTAGTTAAAAATAAAAAACCTTGCAAACAATAAGCTATGTTATTTAGAGCTATGATATATATTTTCAAAATCACGTGTTTAAAAATCAGCCCAAAGCTAAATTAATAAAATAGTAATATTTCCATATTAATAGCATACAAATTTTGAAGTATAGAAAATTCCATTTAAAAATACGAACAACCTGTTCCTTTATTCAAAATCAAAATTATAGCAAACTATATATAATTTTCACCTTCGAAAGCCAATTTCTTTCCTTTAGCAATAGAGTTAAATATTTTTTCATTAAATAATGCCAAAATCCTAATTATTATACAAGTCAATACAGCGGTAATACAAACCATTTAAACGGTATACGTTAGAATTATGCACCATACTAAAGCGACATATCAAGGAAATAATTTATATATTTAGTTTTCTTGGAAACCTGCATAAGCGGGCATCGTACAAAAGTGTCAGTTATGGTCCTGACACTATGCCAAATATTTTTACACCCTGTCGTTCTGTGTGACATTCTAGGTGTTCCCACCCGCATTCCACGTTAAGAATGCGATCGATAAAGGGGAGTTCTAACCTCCAATTAATGAATTGGCTCAATCAATTACCATAGCGATGGCGGCATTCTTTGAGAACATTGTGTTTAAGGGCAAATCACGCTTTCTTAAATTTACTTTTATTTTCTTTCGCTATAGGAATTTATCGTTTTCGTGTCAGCAGCACTTTTTGGCCAAATTCAAAATCTATACCTCGTGTAATAATAAATAAAAAACAAACGCATAGGGAACAATATAAGCTTCCTTCTGTTAAGAGTGAGCGTCAGTAACTCTTCTGTCCTACCCGCACTTTGTTAACTTTCGCAGATCACGTTTTTCGCCGAAATTCTGCTCAAACATTTGCGAAATATTTTCTGAAAAATAAAATGCAATGATTAGATTATATTAAAACTAAATTTAATATTCAATAAAATATAGAATATATTTTTATTTTAATCCAAAATATTTTTGGTGCTGCCATCTGTTGTCGTAGTTTAATTCATACCGACTATTTTTATTTTTTAATGAACATTTTTAAATGTCTATTCCTTCTAATACGGTATTAAATACAGCAGATCATATATAATAATACCACAATCACGAAAATGTAATTGAACTTGGATTTGAAGACAAAGGAACTTGAAAACAAGGCTGCAGTCCACAGTGATAATACATTAAGATTCCCTTATTAAATTTATAGAATGAAAAATTACCTTTCCGTGATTGTGGCATTATTATAAATAATTGGTGGTTGTATTTATTACTGTATTAGAAGGAATAGACATTTTAAAATGCTCATTAAAAAATAGTAATAGGCGGTATGAATTAAACTACGACAACAGATGGCAGCACCAAAAATATTTGGATTAAAATAAAAAATATATTCTATATTTTATTGAGTATGAAATTTAGTTTTAATATAATCTAAACACTGCATTTTATTTTTCAGAAAATATTTCGCAACTGTTTGAGCAGACTTTCGGCGAAAATTGTATTCTGAAAAAAGTTAACAAAGCGCGGATAGGGCATAAGATAAACTGACCCTCACCCTTCAGCTATACTTAGCTTATCAAATTTCAACTGTGTATAGAATTTCCCTTTAAGTTACTTTATTTGAGAAAAATCTGATAAATACAATACTTGCGAGTTTACGAATAGTCATTAAAGTTTCTTAATAATTTAAAATTTTGAATTTTAAAATCTTTGCTTTCTAGATGGTTATGTCACCAGCATACCGATTTTGAACTGTGTATCTTAAAATGATTTTCTGCAGAAATTTGATTATAATTCCCCCTTTCCGAGCGAAAAATTGAAATATAAGACATTTGTTAGATTTAAAACAGTCATTACGGTTATTTAAAATTAGATAAGTAAGAAATTTCTGAGTCTTTCATTAAGATTAGCAGTGGAATGCTCAACATGATGAATATTAAACTTCCAACATTATTAGTCGGTTTTACAGTTTAGGTGCAAATGTGTAAATTTCAAGAAAACAAAATAACCATATATGTCACATCGATACAAAAACTTGGCAAGGACAAAAGACACGTTTAATTTCCATACAAAGTATATTTAAGGATCAAATAGCCTGGTGATATTACCGGGATTGAAATTTAAATGTTAGTCTGGTTACAAGTCGATATCTTTTTTTTGTTTTTCTTATAACCTCCTGTTTCGGTCGAGCCGCAAACAGGACCAGTGATGCCGGAAGAAGGACAAAGAATGACACAAGACGAGATCACAAAGTTTAATAACACAAACAAGCATCACTGACGAAGGTCAGGGGGGGTGCAGATTCACATTTGGCGAGGACCCAGAAAGCGGAAGACTGACTTCATCCTCATGAAAACACCCATGCCTTACTCGGGATTCGAACCCAAGCCCACTAGACAGCAGTCGGAGACGCTATCCACTTCACCGCCTGGGCGGCAATCGATATCTAATTATCGATATATAATTATTGATATCTAATTATCGGTATCTAAATACTAATCGACGACTTTTACCATCATGTTTGTAAATTGGTTGATCAGGAAAGACCAGCTAAGTACTGAACAACGGATATGAAATCACGGCATAATGCAGTTCTGTAAATACATGTTAAACAAATTCCTCAATCGACAAATATAATCAATACATATACTAATTGACATGTCGAAAGCAAAGTATTCCTATATTTTTTTCGAATTCCTATCGGGGTACACAATCTCAAATATTCGTCTCACAAAAATATTCAAATTATTATTTCGATGCAATAATATATAACTACCTATGCATATTTTCAAAACTAGAAGACGAAATTTCATTTTTCTTTTTACGTTCCATCAATTTGTTAACAGAATGTAAATTCCTCAAGATTAATGATATTCTAACTTTTTTACTTGTAGAAACTTAATCTATTTCTGTACCTTATTTCCAATCCGAATTCTGCTCTTTAAAACATGTGTGTTTCCTCCAGATTTTCTTTTTCGAAGTATATCAATCAATTACACTAAAAGCAACATACCTTTCGAATTCATTGCCTTACTTTCTATGGAGCCACTACGCCGCTGGCATTATTCCCAGCCAATACTTTCTTTTACTTTATGATCTGTTGCAATAGGCAAGGTTTCGATTTACAGTTTCGATTCCAGTTGGAAAAAACATCCATTACTTGTCTCTTTACCACCTCTTCTTCCCTACTTCCTTTTTTCGGAGAATACTTTTCATTTTTATTTCTTGCAGAAAGTCTTGATCAGACGTTTAACGTTATAAGATATTTTCTCTTAATCAAGTGTTTTACTTTTGTGTTTATTTAATGCAGAAATTTTTGAAATAATTAAAGAATGGTTAATTGTGCAATAAGTGGAAGCAATGGTAATTACATTATTGCGGTGAAGCAACTTCTGTCCTACGAAGGTAATTGAAATTAAAACATTGCACAACTAATCATTCATCACCACGCATAAGATTCGTATTACAATCCATCTACCAGAAAAATCTTAAAATTTTTTCTTTAAGGAGGTTTGTGCTCACTGATCACATTATTATCTGCACCGTGCTGACGAGTTCCAGAAACCATGAAACTAGGCTGGTCTCATCATCCGAGTATGGCTGACTTAACTATTTTTACTTTGCTCTGCACATATGGCGACATGGGAATTTAGAAGGCGCGCAATTTGTTCTCCGGCTCTCAGGAGGGACCGAATTTGTTAACTGCAACTCTCATCTTACTCTAACGATGTCACTAAATTTCCTTGGACGTCACTGGATCCTGTATGCACAAACCAATTTAAAAACATTACGCAAGTTGTTTACGTCTAGATACTGACACTTCAAAGTTTACAGACTATTTTTAACTGTAATAATGAGTGTGGTTTGGCAACACCTCTCAAAGTTTACTCTGGACCGTGAATAACGAATGGCGAATCTCAATTCTTATTTCGTCAAACTGACAACTTCTTCATTGGCGGCCAAGCTCAGTGATCAACTTTGTATTAAAGAACCTTGAAAACCACAGTCCACAAATGACTATGAATAATCAACTGCGCCCTTTCTCTCTTTTATGCATCTCTTTTCAGCAGCAATACCTCCTAAATGAGGCAGAGCGAGGTTCTCAAAATGAGGAATCACAAATTTTAGGCAAACCAATTATTATGCTAGCTTTACGGGGTACAAGCCTCTTCGTAAATGCTTGCCATAATACTTATGTTGTTATATTTACGTGTTATCATTACCATCTCCACAATCTCTCAAACAAATTTCAAACTTTTAAAATGAACACAAATACATATCTTGCTGATAAAATTCTTAAAAATCTTTAATATAACAAATTCTTATTTACTTACATACATTCATTTATTTAAGCACTCAAATTTTCAAGAAGCGAACCATCGAGCAAACCAATTTAAGAATAACATCTATGCAATAATGGAAAGTCGCCTAGGTATCGGTACTGATAAAAATATTTTAATAGATACTAAAGGAACTTGGATAAAATAAACGTCTAAATAATGGCCAAGAATGCACAAAAATGTCATATAACGAATAACAGCCTATTTACATAGCAGCTTCTAATTCCAGAACATGCCTACTAATTGTGACCCAAGCCGCCTTCGCAACCTCAGTACCTCGGCTTGGAAATATATTTCGATAAGCAGAAGTATATTCAACTTTTAAGAAGATGGGCGGGGCTAAAAACGCCACTTGGATTTAATGTTATAATACTTCTACCAGAAATATTCTAAAATCCTTACTTAAAAGAATTTTCTGCTCACTGAGAAACACTAAAACGAGATTCCCCCTACCGAACGAGATTCCCCCGTCTTACTCAGCCTTAGGCCCACGGAAGACTGGCAGAGGATACTTGGCTGTGAAGGTAGAGGCCTTCCGAGCACGGGGCTTCAAAATTTGCTACCGGTGCCAGCAGTTCAACCACTCCTCTGAGAACTGCAGTATGCCACCAAAGTGCCTGAAGTGTGCTGAAGAACACTTCACACGGGACTGCCAGAGACCCAGGACAGAGAAGGCAACGTGTGCAAATTGTAATGGAGACCACCCGGCGAACTTCAGGCAATGCCCGAAGAACCCCTGGAACAGAGGAAAGGCACCGGGGTATGCCCCCCTCCCCCAAAAAATCAGATACCCCCTTGGAGGCAAAAGGCCCTCGGACTAAACCCCCAGGCACCCCCTCAGGACTCCTCGCACATAGTGCCACAGGAAAAAAGACACCAACCTTCAGCACCTACCAGATCGGTGCAAGAGCATGCCCCCAAATCATCGACCTCCAGAGAATTGACCCTGGAGGAAGTAAGAGCAGCTACAGCTGCCATTAAAAAGAGATCGGAAATAGAAAAAGCCAGACAGGCAAAGGAGGCAAAGGATAAGCTTAACAGGAAGGTTGAGGATTGGAAACAAAATAAACGAGTCAGGGGTGAAGAGATCGCGGAAACCCAGCTGTTAGTTAAAACGGGTGAAAAAAAGCAAAAAACTATCGAGTTCCAAAAGGACACTCACAAAAAAGTGCAAACCGCGGTTGAGGCTGAGGAAATGGAAGCTGAGACTGAACCGACTGATAAATCTGATGCTGAAAAGATGGAGGATATCCTCAACCTCATCAGAGGATTTATTAGCATGTTCAATCTAGACGACATAAAACATCTGTTGATGCAGTTCGCAGAGTTAGTACAAAAAAAGAGCGATCCTATGGTAATGGTCTTTGAGGCCCTTAAAATAATCGCGGACTTTAAAAGTAACAGTGAGAATCAAACCCCTCATGGCTAGGTCCCAAAAAGAATCCTTAAAAATAATATTTTGGAATGCGAACGGCATATCTCCAAGAATAAATGAACTTAGGAACTATGTAAATGAAAATGACGTAGACGCCTTATTAATTCAGGAAACTAAAGTTAGAGAAAGTAAAAAACTAAACATAGCCAACTACATATGCTATCATAATCTTAGCTCAAATACTAATGCTAGAACGCCCCATGGAGGAACAGCAGTATACATTAAAAGAAATATTCCCCACGAGGAACTAAACAACATAAATCTTCAAGGTATAGAAAATACTAGTATAAAAATTAAAATTAATAATACTAGCCCGTTTATCCTAACCTCAACATATGTCAAAAATATGAGTAGAGTAGATGTAGCTGCGCAACTGGAATTGCTTTTCGCGCGATATCCAAACACGATACTCGCAGGCGACTTCAACGCGCACCACCGAGCGTGGCGCTGTAGGAGAACCAATTCACGCGGTACACAGATACACAGACTGCTGAACACGACAAACACTAACATTATTGTACCGTCGACACCAACCTGCTTCTCAGGCGCCAACGGCTCATTTATAGACTTTGTCCTAACGCGAAACATAGATTACGCTCACACTATTAGTACCCTGGATGAATTCGACTCGGATCATCTGCCGGTACTGGTGACATTCGACCTGAACACACCTCTTCCAGCCTCTTTGGGACAAGAGAGGGTGAACTGGGAAGTATTCAAAAGAGCACTCTTCGAGCCGCACTTAGCAGTACCTAACATAATGAGCACGGCGGATATTGACTCTGCCACGCACACACTCACAACAGAAATCAAGAGAACAATTGCCTCTGCCACAACACATCGTGAGTCTCCAAAAATGTCCACACTTTCCCACCATGTCAAACAATTAGTCAGGCAAAGAAATAGAATACGTAAGACATGGCAGGCTAACAGAGACCCCGCCCTTAAAAGGGAGCTTAACAGACTCACGTGCAAAGTCAGGGAAAAAATTGTCGCAGAAAAGCAGCAACAGTATAAAGAACTAATCGAATCCCTTAGCCCAGAAGACGTATCGCTCTGGCAATTCGCAAAAAGACTCAGGAAACCTCAAATTAAGCTCCCGCCACTAATAGATGGTGCTAAAATCGCGTACTCAGACGAGGAAAAAGCCGAGGCGCTCGCAAGCCATTATGAAAAACAATTCCAACCAAACCACGATCTAATGTGTCAGGACACCCTGAGAATGGTTAATCAAACTATAAATAACTTCAGGAATTCCCCGGTAACGGCTGAGATTGACCCAGCCACCCCGCAGGTGATAGTAGAAATTATTAAAAATCTCAAAAACCGTAAAAGCCCAGGGCACGACAAAATCAGAAATATTGCGGTTAAAAACCTACCCTTAAACGTAATATGTTACTTGACTATCTTAATAAATAAAATATTAAAACTAAACTATTTCCCCAAAGAATGGAAGGAAGCTATAATTATAACAATCCATAAGCCTGGTGAGGATGCCACAATTCCAGCCAACTACAGACCAATTAGCTTGCTACCGACACTTAGTAAAATTACTGAGAAAATTATTCTTAAGAGACTGAACACGCACCTTAGTGAGAATGACATTATCATTCCGGAGCAGTTTGGATTTCGGCCAAAGCACTCCACCAGTCATCAATTGCTGAGAGTGGTAGAGTACATATCTTCTGGTCTAAATAACAAGACACCCACAGCTGCGATTTTTCTGGACATACAAAAAGCCTTTGATAAAGTATGGTACTGTGGATTAGCGTACAAATTGATCACTTTAAAAGTCCCTGACGCACTTGTCAAACTTTTAATCTCATACTTAAATAACAGACACTTTCAAGTCAGAGTAGGAGGTAACTTATCTACACCCAAGCTCATTAAAAGTAGTGTACCGCAAGGTTCTATCCTGGGCCCGACACTCTTTAACATATACCTGAACGACATTCCTAGGACTCCAAACACAGAGCTGGCACTCTATGCAGACGACAGTGCGATACTTGCAAAACACCCCTATGTCTCAGTAATGCACAGACAGCTACAACAACACTTAGACATACTCCAAACTTGGCTGGAAAAATGGCGAATAAAATTAAACCCCAATAAATGTCATTAGATTTATTTCTCTAGAAAACGTAAACCTCCGCCGCCTCTGTACATAAACAACCATGCCCTAAAAGCGGAAAAATCTACTAAATACCTAGGTGTAACGATAGATTCCCACCTAACCTGGAAACAGCACGTAACGAACTTAATCAAAAAAGCGTATATGGCCACAGGAGCCTTATACCCAATGATAGGAAACGGAAATCTAAGTTATCAAAATAAACTCCTAATTTATAAATCGGTCATCCGCCCGGGAATGCTGTATGCAGCACCCGTATGGGGATATGCCTGTAAAACTACAATAGACCTCTTAGAGACAAAACAAAACAAAATCCTACGGATTATCAGGAAAGCTCCCAGGTACTTAAGAAACTCGGTAATTAGGAATGACTTCAAAATAAAAACTGTTAGAGCCCAAATTAAAAAGCTAGCGCTTAAATTTTACAGAAATTTGCCATCCGTTCCAAACGAACTGTTATTCAATCTGCATGACTATGATCATCGCAAGGCCAAATCTCGTAAGAGACCCCGTGCTGTTCTAAACATCGATAATCGGAATTAAAAGATCCCACCTCAAACATCTGATTTTTAAATAAAACTCGCGACTATTATTTTATATAAAAAAAAAAAAAAATCTAAACTCTAAACTGCCAAAACGCTAGGTAACCCTTAGATCTGCATCAACCTCCCAAACTGCTTAAACTCTAAATGTGCAACAGACTGCCACACTAGGAGCTAGGACAAATAATAAAAAGTAGTAAATAAAAACCTCGAACCTCCAATTAGGGTCACTGAATTAATGTCACAGTTTGACGATAAGAACCACATATTGAAACTGGAGATTAAAGGCGCTTCGCGCCTGGTGCTCTGTCTTGTACGACACTACGATTTTTTTTTCTCCGTGTTAACTATATCATGCTGTTAAGCAACTGCGACAGCCGAAGTGCAATAGTGAATCCATTATTTCCAATTTTCGAACGTGTAGGTAATAATCCTTTGGATCCGGGTGCTCCGGCACGAAGCATTTTGGCTTGGCTGCTGCCAAGCAACTATAACTACGAAATTGTGACCCTCGGTGATGGATAATCAGTTGAGTACTTTCATACTTTTAATTATGTTATTGGTTGTTGTGTTAACGTAAGACCGAGTCAGTCGATATGTGGTATTTTAGAGGCGGATATTTTAACAATATAAAATGTTATGTATCGATACAAATGAAGGAATATTTTTGAAACTCAAATTAATTACAGAAACAGATATAAGCTTGTACTCAACAAATCGACATAAAAATTATTTTAGTAATGTCAATTGAACGTGGTGTTATTGGAAAAATACCTTTGATCAGATAATAGATATATATATTACAAAGAAACATAGTAAAATCATATTTTTGATTGCATATTTAAATTGGAATATCATTTTTATTTTAATCAATAACGTTATTACCAAACAAAATTTTTATTATTTCAAAGCATTTTATTGAATTAATTTTACTATAGAAAAGATCCCCCAAAATGCTATTGGCTAGAGAGGCCAAAATGTTATTGCCTCGAAAACCCGCAAAATTGTCTTCCAGGGGGAAATTCTGAATCTGGTACTTCTTATTCGTTTAATGTTGTGTTTAATAAAAAAAAATACTTTATTTAACATATGTTGAAGACCCAGACCACACGACCAACCCAAGGGTTTACGGTAGCAAGATGTGTGGCCGGATTTAACATATGTTGAAATGAATTTAACATATGTTGAAATGAATGTTAATAAGAAGAAGTTGTTAATCCTTATCAGCAGATCGTAGACTATGTTGCCAATTATGTACGAATTTAGCCAAGGAAAAATATAAATAATGCCTTTAAGAATAAGATCGATTTTGTCAAAACTGTATTGTTATATTTTTGGTTGTGTTTTTATTATCTTTGTCTATCAGAGGGAGGTGTACTAGAACATTTTTGCAAATAATGTTGTAATTTGCTTTTACATTATGTTTCATTGGTTAAATTATCCAAAAAACAAATATTCAATTATAATAAATATAATACCTTTTTAAATGTTCCGTATATTTTGATTACATTTAATATTAGAGTTAAAAATACCTCATAATGATTAAATAAATATAAAATACATTAATTATATAAAATATATTTTTATAATAAATACAATTAAAGATTAAAATATACAAGCTTTATAAGATTATGAATATTCATAATTTTTATATTTATTGTCATAAAATACTTTATAGTACAAGATTCTTGTAATATATATATATATATATATATATATATATATATATATATATATATATATATATATATATATATATATAATATACATATATATATATAATATGTAATATATATATATATATATATATATATATATATATATATATATATATATAACTCATGTATGACTAAACAGGTATACAAAAATATTATAATAAATCAATTTCATAGGATTTTTAGGTTATGTTAAAATACACAATACAGTAATAGCAGATTTATTTCGATACTGTAAGGCTGAATCTTATCCTGTTAATTTTGTTAAATATCACTTTAGAAAATTTGAATCCTATTTATAATATGTTATTTATTATTTTTGTCAAATTTAAATTGCTATTGTATACTTTAAACATTAAAATATTCATTGAGATTTTATGGTATTAGTGATAAGTTTTGGATACATAATATATAATTATTAATTATTACTCGTAATTATTACTCGTTAAAAATTAATTATTACTCGTTAAAATTCATAAACATATTTTTATTTATATCTCTAATTATTGGATTTGAAACATGTATATTGTGTCAGGCGGGGAGTTTGACTGGGGTGGTACATCTGTCAAAAGGTAACGCAGGTGTCCTAAGGCGAGCACATGTATATTTGTATATCTAATGTCTTTTCGTTGAAGATCTTACTCAGGAGTATCCCTATAATTCACAACAGATGGCGCTCTCTAGTATTCTTTACTAATTCACTTAGGATAGAGCAAGAAAATATTAGGTGTCCTGTATAATGGTGAAGAAAGGTCTGAGTCTATCTGAATCCTCGTGGATTGTTGGTTAGATTACTTATATGTTTGCTATTTGCACTTTCATCATATTCTTTCCATTTGACTACTTTTGATTACACTTTTTTATTTTCATTTATGTTTCTGTCTGGAAATGTGTTGGATCTTTTGACGATGTTTCGGCCATGTGGCTGTATCGTTGAGCGAAACACATTTGGAACCTCTGTGGATGCAAAGATCCTTGAAAAGGTGGATCTACAGTGGTTCTATCCAATTTCATATTTTCGGATTGCATCTTTTCCCTTATTTTTATTATTGTCATTTTAATATTTTGAGCCTGCAGATTTGCATAATCCTTTGATGTTTGAACTTGTTTTGTATGTATCGCTCAATAATGTTGATAAATTCATGTGTATTACTGATAATTTAAAATTAAGATCATTTTGCCTTATATGGCAGCATTGTTTTCCTTATGTCTGATATTTCCTTTCATATCCTCTTTACTTTATTTTCCTCCGTATTGTTTTTGAACCAGGGTATGACACTGATCATGTTTAAATTAGTCTTACTATTTTTATTTATTTATTTTTATCTTTTTTATTATATATATATATATATATATATATATATATATATATATATATATATATATATATATATATATATATATATATAATTTTACACATGCATTATTTATCTTTGATTGGTTAACTCTTTTTTGAAAATTCACCCTTTCTTATCACCTCACTTACCACTTGGCCTGAGTCTAATACTGTTTACTATTTTCGAATGACTATTTTCCTCTTGTCCTGAGTCCTATACTGATTACTATTTTTGAAAGTCTCCATACATATTATGAATCGTTCAATTGTATTCATTCCGGTGCCCACTCGCATTGACGAAGTGAGGTGAAATGCTCAGTCACTAGTTTATCTTACACGTGGTGGTGCTACGCTTGTTTTTTCCCATTTCTGTACAAGGAGGTATTGTTTTTCAGAATTGTATAATTCAATTGATTTATTTTCTCCTTCCACTAGCCAGTAGACAGTTCCAATGGTGTTTATAGTTAAATACTATCGCCATTGTCAGAAACTGGCTATTATATCGGTTTTAATTCGAATTGTATGGCTGTCCTGATGAGAATGCAATTTCGAACTAACCGCCATTTTTTGTGTAGTTTCAATTGCTTGTTCTCTATTCTTAATCTCCTATCCTGAGCTGTTTATTATTGCCTAATCTCATATTGCCGAGTTTTATTTTTATTTACTTTTATATACATTAAATGTGATTTTTGAATCCTAATATTCTTCTCATCCCCCTTTCCATTATAGTGATATGTTACCTTCTATCCTTATCCTAAGTCTTGGCCTATAGTTACTCATTTGTAACAGATATGCTAGAGATGGGTTTTTTTGTACATACAGTAGTTTATGCATAATTTTCGATTAAAATCCTTCAATTTATATATATATATATATATATATATATATATATATATATATATATATATATTTATATTTACATATATATATATTTATATATATATATATATATATATATATATTTATATTTATATATATATATATATTTATATATATATATATATATATTTATATATATATATTTATATATATATATATATATATATATATATATATATATATATATATATATATATATATATATATATATATATATATATATATATATATATATATATATATATATATATAAAGCACACAGAGGGTTCCTAAGCAAGTCGTTATGTACCCCATTAGCTTTGCAAAGAAAGGTCCATGAGTGTGCATGTTAGGTCTATCTATAGTAAAGTAACCAATCCGATTCAATAAAAGTGATTGCAGAGGCCCTAGTGAAGAATTTTAAAAGTTAGAATTAAGAACTTGGTAACAAAAGCGATATAAACTAAAATCCAATTACAAAGGTTTAGATCTTTGTCGAATAAGAAGGAATCGACAATAAAACTATTACAGAAGATATTTATTTTACATAATGGGGTTATTGGCAAATTGATGTTGTATTTAGGAATGCTAAATGAATAACACGCACATGCACAGGAATTCATTGTAAAGCCCATTGAAAATGTCTTCCATCAGCAACAATGCACATTTTAATTTAAGACGCTTTGACAACTATGCAACTTTCCGGCCGTCCAAATGGATGCTCAAGTCCTTGTTGACGAGCCGGACGGCCTGGGTTTTCAACTATGCAACTTTGCAACGTCTGCAACTTTGCAACGTCTGCGACTTTGCAGTTTATATTTTTCTTTTATCTCGCTCTGTTACCGAGTCCCTTATCCTATCATTTTAAATTCTCCGCAAGGACCGCTGCATTCTCTTTCATCCGTTATTTTGCTGTAGATCTAACGTGTACACTTAAGGAACTTCTCGTACGACTGTCATAGAAATCCTTCAGATTAAGATCGTTCAGTTTGTCATATATCTAGAAACTAATTTTGTGCATAATGTGCTAGTCGATATTTCTTTCATTCCTTATTGTATTCCATTGATTTAGCAGCAAAAAGACATTTAAGATTAATGTCATAAAACTTTCTTACATATAGAAGCCTTGTCCATTTATGTACTTTTATTCTCAATTCGATTTCGGATGTTTAAAACATGTATGTTTTCCTTCGGATTTTCTTCTGTGAAGTATGCCAATCAATTACACTAAAAGCAGAATTCCTTTCAAATTCATTCCTTCCTTTCAACAGAGCCTCTACACCGCTGGCATTATTCCCAGTCAATACTTTCTTTTACTCTATGATCTGTTGCAATAGGCAAGGTTTCGATTTACAGTTTCGATTCCAGTTGGAAAAAAATCCATTTCTGTTTCTTTTACCACCCCTCTACTCCATACTTCCTTCGATACGGGAATTCTTTTCTTCGTTATTGTTTCTTGGGGAATGTCTTGCTCTGTTTGACGTTATAAGAGCTTTTTCTCTTCATACGGGATAGTGTGCCAGTTTTGTTTCAATTGAATGGGGCTTTTAAAAGTAGCTATAATGCTGAATGGAGCATTAGGCAGACCCAATATTGATAATATTATTAACTGTGTATTTGTTATTCAGAAGATGCTTTTTCTAACACATTTTGAAATAACTGATAAAAATTAATAAATCAATAATTTTGTTTATCAAGGTGTAAAATATTTAACTAGTTATTTACAAATATAAAGGGAACATTTTTGAAGAATATCCAGTAAGTTGGTATTACAAAAACTGACTCTAATGATGTAATAGACAGAAACAACCTGATTATATTATTCACTGTATTTCTTGCTCAGACGATGTTTTGTCTAGCACATCTTAAAATAAATGTTTAAAATTTAATAAATTATTAATCCTATTAAAACTAGCATTCTAAAATCTGTGGCAGTTGTTTCCTGATGAAAAATTGCATAAGAAATGAGTATTTTCGTAATTTTATTAAAAGTTTTGATTTTTTTATTATTTTTTCAAAATTTCATTCGAAAATTTGGGGGTGTTCTAAACATTCGATTCCGTTTGAAACCAATGGTTTCCAGTATTCACAAATTGCAATTTGTGTACTAAATTTCGTGCGAATCGCTGCATTCGTTCGTGAGATATCGTCTCCACACACACACACACACACGCACACATACTTACACACACACATACATACATATATATCATCTTATAAACGTCTGTTTCGTGTTCAGTGATACTTGAAGCGTGCTCTTCCGTCGAAAACTCGAATACGAAGTTTCGATCTCTTCACAATACCTTATACATTATACGAGTACTATTTACGAGTACTATTTACGAGTATACATTATACGAGTATTTTCTCGTACTATGTATATAAGGAGAATAAAATTGTAAAATACTTAACTAGTTATTCTCAAATATAGCAGGGGACAATTTAAAGACTGTCTTATAAATTTATTTTATCAAATCTAACATTCTTGTATTTCTGGCTGTGTTTTTTTTTTATTTATTTACCTGGTTCAAGGTTAATAAGAGGAAAGTTAAAGTCAAAATAAATTTTACTTAAAACAATAATTTTCATAATTAGAATGGATACACGTCAACTTTAATAAACTGTTGAATTAAAGACAACCAATATAAGTTTAATAAGACATTTAATAAAACTCCTTTCCTCGACGTACATGAATTTATAAAGCCAAATCTAATTATTAAAAACCTGTGCTATTGGTACGTTATATCTGGCTGACTGGTGTAGCATGTAGTTCCAACCATCGTCCAGCATAATATTCTACTTTATGAATCTCTTTTTATTTATCTGTACCGTGATTTTATTTGTAATTTTGATCCTGGTCAGACCCTGAGATGCTTGGCGACTCGTTCTCGAATCCATGCGTTGTTGTTGTTGAGACCCAGACCGTCCGACCTACCAAAAAGGTGTAAGGTAACTGTTTTGGACGGCCGGGAAGTAGCACCCAATTTAGACCGGAGCCCAGTGGGGGAGGCATCCACAGGGACCGTACCCTCCTTCCCCTACCACCAACCTCTTGGAAGGACTTACGGACCCACATGTTTAACGTGATCGTACTCCGCATGAACACGGCGGTAGTTGTGGCAGCTTGCAATTCGAGCGCGCAAATCGCCGGGCTACTGCGCCCGAAATGTGCCAACACCACGCGGTGTTCCCAGGTGGTCACCCACCTAAGTACTAACCGCGCCCGATGCTGCTTGACTTCGGTGATCTAATGAGAACCGGTGTTTTCAGCACGGTAGGACCGTTGGCTATCGTCTCCATGCATGTCAAACTTTTACATAATTTTCTACGAATTTAACTTTTGATGTAATTTGTGTTTCGACGACTTACATTTTGGTCATGGACCTTATTCCTTGTTGTGATTTGTATTTAATTATTATTTATATCTTAAATGCATTTTTATGAAATAAAATATCGTAAATTTTGTAAAAACGTAAATGGATAATATGCAAATTTTGTCTGCCGATCTGGAATGTATATATGCTGTTGGCACTGTACGTTTCATTTCGCCACTGATGAAGGGCATGGTGATGCCCGAAAGAGCTTTGGCTTTATAAATTTATTACGTCGGGGACAGGTGTTTTATTAAATGACTTATTAAAGCTATGTCGGCTGTTTTTATTTTAATAGTTTAATAATTTTCATGCTTACAATCTTATTAGTGTTCAAGTGTTTTCAGTAACAAAGATTCTATTGAAATAAACATATTACTTTTTAAAACATTTAATTTATTTGCACTACATTTTATACTGTAATTTTTAAATTCCTTAAGAATTTTAATTATTTGCATAATAGTTATTTATTTAATATATAAATATTATAATAATTATGTAATCATTAATTATAAATGTTATATTGAAATTAAATGTTTATTATCTAAATATCTAAGAAGATTCGATGCAACAACCTTTTAATGATTACGATTGTTCTTATTTTTTATATAATCGATTAAACAGTTGCACTTCAATATAAAAGTTCAGATGATTAAGTTAATGCATTTATACATGTATTTATACAACACCATAGACACATGAACAATTTTAATAGCCATCGCTGCAAATAATAAGTTTATTTTACTTAATATCCAACAAAGACATATAGATTAAAATTGTCCTAACTGTCTATACAGGGTGTCCGAAAACGATTGAAACGCTCTTTAATTCTTTACCTGTTGGAGATAAGGGGACAATGTAAATAGCAAAAATGTTGAAAGTAAGATAGGAAATAAGACTATGTTAATGAAATAGTCCTCCCATTAATTTTCAAAAAGTTTCACTTTTTGAATTTTTATACCACCCCCTTAGACAAATTTGGTCAATCAGAAAATGTGCGTTTTTAATTCAAGAAGATCACTAAGAAAAACGCATATCTGTATCTTTCAAATTGAGCGAGTTATATTTAATTGAAAATTGAACATTGTGAATGGGGACCATATATCATATCAGAAATGTAAATTTGAGACATATCACAAAAAATATTAAACCGGATGATAATACATAGGATACCCAACCGCTGTTGTGAGTACCACTGTTTTATATGATCTCATTCAGTGTAATGCTTTATTTAGATGCATTTATGATGAAAAATTTTGACACATATTAACGTATTTTTGATCTAAACAATTTTCATCGTCAATTTGTATATGATCCCCAATTTCACTGATGAAACAGCCTTTCACATGGTATGGAAAGGTAGAATAAGTCAGATTTTTTCCTTTATCACAATTCAGTTGATTTTAAAGATATAGATATGAGGGTTTTTTAATGATTTTGTTGCATTAAAGATAAAAAAAATTCTGATTGACCAAATTTGTCTAAGGGGGTCGTATAAAAATTTAAAAAGTGTGACTTTTTGAAAATTAATGGGAGGACTATTTCATTAACGTAGTCTTATTCCCTACCTTACTTTCAACATTTTTGCAATTTGCATTGCTCACTTATCTCCAACAAGTAAAGAATTAAAGAGCGTTACAAGCTTTTTGGGACACCCTGTATAGAGACTAATTTGTACACCATATGCTAGCCGATATTTCACTTCTCGTTGTTTTCCTTCAAGTTAACATCAAATAGACATTTAAGATTAATACCATCCAAACTTTCTTACATGTAGATAGTGATCCTTTTTATTACTTTACTTTCAATCGGGGGTTCTGCTGTTTATAACATATTTTTCATTCTGCTGTATGTTTTCTCTGAATTTTCTTACTTGGATTATGTCACTAAAGCTGCATTCCTTTCAAATTCGTCTTCTTCCTTTCAACGGGGCCTCTACTCCGCTGGCATTATTCCCAGCCAATACCTTCTTTTACTTTGTGATCTGTTGCAATAGGTAAGGTTTCGATTTACAGTTTCGATTCCAGTTGGAAAAAAACATCCATTACTGGGCCTTTTGCCACCCCTACCCCCTATTTCCTCCGATACGGGAATTCTTTAGTGTTTTATCTCCCACCGTATATCTTGATCAGATGTTTAACGTAACGAAACGTTTATTTCTTGTGGAATATTTTACTTGCTTTGCTTGCAAACTACCATGCCGACGTGAAGGAACATCGGTTAATAAAATATTTCGCTTACGAACAATTAAATATTATTTCGCCCGATATGTAATTAATTAAATATACCATTTTATTTATACTTTGTATTAAATATTAATATTAAATTTTTCAAAGCACTCTTAAGAAATCAAGTTGAATGCTTTAAATATGTTTTGTTTTGTTAAATAATGTACGTGTGTGTCTTAGAGTTGAATATAGTCGTCTTCATCAAAAATTGGCCTATGTTAGGTTATGTATCGTAGTCAATAATATAAGTGAGCAGTGTATCAGCCTTTTTGGTTACCAAACGGGGTGTCTGGAGAGCCTAGAAGTACTTTCTACCCCCTCCACTTCGTCCGCCCCCCGTTAAAAATTGAAATTCCTGTTGTGTTAAGTTCTGTCCGGTGATCTAATAATCCAACCTTTTGGAGGGTAAACTGGACGTAAACTGAAGGGTCTATAAATAAACAGGATGGTTCTAGGGGATCTGAAAAACTTTCCGAATCTCCATTTTTATCATTTGCGGAAGTAGGGAATTGACTCCGCTGGTGTGATTAGTGAGGGTTCTGAGAGACTGTACCTCTATCTAAGACTTTGCTTATTCTGAGAGACTTTGCCTATTCTGAAAGATTTTACCTATTCCGAAAGACTTTACCTATTCTGAGAGACTTTACCTCTATCTGACAGACTTTGCCTGTATCTGTGAGACTTTACCTATTCTGGGAGACTTTACCTATATCTGAGAGACTTTGCCATCTGTGAGACTTTACCTATTCTGCGAGACTTTACCTCTATCTGAGAGACTTTGCCATCTGCGAGACTTTACCTATTCTGAAAGACTTTACCCATTCTGAGAGATTTTACCTCTATCTGAGAGACTTTACCCATTCTGAAAGACTTTACCTATTATGAGAGACTACTTATTCTGAGAGACTTTACCTATTCCGAGAGACTTTGCCTCTATCTAAGAGACTTTACCTATTCTTAGAGACTTTACCTCCATCTTCCCAGATTTTGTCCACTCCTCGAATAAGGTCAAAAATCCGGTTCAGTTAGGTTTGCTGCAGTAATCGATACTAAGAGGGAAAATATTCAGTTTTCTAAGCCACGGGATAGCTACTTGAGGGTCTGAAATAAACATTTAACAGAACTTATAATTTCCACCCCGGAAGGGTAAAACATTCGACTATGTGGTGTTCTGTTAGATGGTTGATACAATAATTGTACATATATTCATCCTTCTAGATCACCAGGGAGGGGGGTGGGCTTCTGGAGAGGCTGGATTATTTTTTCTAGATCTCTCCCCATTTTTCTGGAGGTAAAAAAAAAATAGGCTCTCTTATGTTCTATACCGTAATCGATACTATATGTATGCCAAGATTCCACCTTCAAGGTCACCGGGGTCTTCTGGATGGTCCAGTTATGCAAAAACTTGTGAGATACGTTAGACAATTATATACAGTGAATTCTTTTTAGCGATATTGAACGGGAAATCTAACTATTACCATGGATTTCACTTTCAAAAACTGTTTCTCTAATGAAACCTTATTTAGGGCTGTTTTTGCCAGGCATGCAAATTTTGAATACCCTATTTTAGAAACTGATATTTGCATACACTCTCTTACAAATAATTTTAACTTTCCTTCTATACATAATGTATAAGGAAAGTATTGTGGAGGGGTCGAAAATTCGAATTCAAGTTTTCGACGGGAGAGCACGTTTCAAGCATCTCTGATAACGAATCAAACATTTTTGAAGTGATGTCTGTGTGTGTGTGTGAAAGTATGTGTGTGTGTGTGAAAGTATGTGTGTGTGTGTGTGTGTGAGTGTGTGTGTGTGTGTGTGTCAGTGAGTCTGTGGAGACAATAACTGACGAACGAATGGACCGATTCGAACGAAATTTGGTATAAAATTCACAATCCGTAAACAATGGAAGCCTATTGTTTTTATACGCAACAGAATGTTCAGAACCCCCTATATTTTCGAGTGAAATTTTGAAAAAATCGTCAAAAAATCAAAATCGCTAATAAAGTTACGCAAATAGACATTTCTAATGTAATTTTTCATTAGAAAACGATTGACATAAATTTTAGAACGCTAACATGAACCGTTCTCGAGATATTGCACATTTAAAAAAAAATTATCAAAAAGTCATATAAAATAAAAAAAAAATATTTCCTATTGAGAAACATGTTCACTTCTCATATGTAATACCATGCGATAAATTGGGTGACATCATTTTCGTTGAACTAGCTCGTTTCATTCAGAAAAAAGATACTTTGAGTAATACTTTTGTATTTGAACGCCAATAGTCATTTATCTGCTGTAAGAATAACTTATTTGTCCATCCATAACGCTTGGCGAGATTTTGGCGACGAATTTGGCGGAATGTCGCCAACTTGGCGACATTTTTAATTGTTGCCAAAATAACAAAAATCTCGCCAAATGGATAAAATAACTCTAAATCAATGAAAATGACGACTAATTGAAGAAAATTCAATATCTTGGAAAGAATATAAGTATCTAATATAAGAATAACATTTTTTAACTGTAAAAGTAGTAAATTCATTTCATTATATAAGGAAAGTCATGTATTGCCCACACCAGATTTTTATATGTGTATCCACTTATACAGGTTAATTTTAATACTGCGGTTTTCCACTGAAATAGTTCGGTAGGTGTTGATCATTTTTAAAGCATGGCCTTGAATAACTTAATCCAGTATAAAATGCTATTGAATTACATTTTAAAACTAGGCTGCAATAATAAACATCTATAATAACATTTATCCAAATATTTCAGAAATAAAATCAACCAATTGTAATACATATTTTAACTTTAAATTTGCTCGTAAAAAGTTTAACGAACAAGTGAAAATAATAAGTACAATTGTTATGTCACTTTCGAGTTATAAGCGGTCATTATAGTCATATAAATGTGTTTTAATTTCATTTGTTACTTGCACAGGTGTAGGAGGATAAAAAGTAAATCCAAAACATTTTCTGGAATTAGTCTTATTTAAGAGTATTTTATCGAAATTGAGGTCGTATTTTAGGATATAATTTGGAATCATATTTTTAAGTGTTCACTTTTATAATTTAACACAATACAAAATTTATTTAACCATAAATCTTCTTCGAATTAAGCTTAACATACCAGTGAAAAAGTATTTAAATTCGTTAAGCCGTTTTCAAGTTATAAGTGGTCATAACAGCAGAAACATGTGTTACATAATAAAATAATATGTATGTGTATGTGTATCGGTGTCACGAATAGCGAAAAATCAAAGCTTGCCAACAGCCGCGAAAATTTATGTGTGGGAAAACTAGGGAGGAAATAAACATAGGGAGGAAATCAGGACCAAGTTCTGCAGCGTAGAATCTCTTAATGGGGTCTAGAGATTTATCCCGATACCGCGCAGCCATCACAGAACAGCCTTTAAAGATGTGCATCTCTATGCGATATCCCATTGAAATTCCAGCCACACCATGACGTTGCCACTTCTGAATGCGTGATGTTCGATGATGTTCTTGACCTGATTGCGTGTACCTCGTTCTCTCCAGACCCTTTCACGCTTATCATCTGATTCCAGGGTAAATCTGGACTCGTACGTGAACAGGACGTTGCACCAATCTGAGACAATATAATTGACATGTTGACGACACCACTTTAATATTACCCCTCTGGCTGGACGGTTAGTAAAACACAAAAACGTGGAACTCGGGTGTACAGTCCCTTCATGTGGAGCCTTCGGCGCACAGTACTGTCAGTTATTGTCCTACCAAGTACCGTTGCAAACATGGATGTAACAGTTGTGGAGGGCACTCATCGATTCCACTCGGCTACTATAGCAATATACCGATCATCAGAGAGGATGGTAACCCTTGGTCGACCGGGCACAGGTCTTCGGACAACTGCTTGACTTATTTGGAATTGTTCCTATAATCGAGACATTACCGAATGATCAACGCCAAAGAAAATAGCGACATCTTTGATTGACTGTCCTGCTTCAATGCGTCCGACAGCACGCAAGTGCTGACTATCTATCATTCGTATTCTTTCAGCCATAGAAACACGATTGTCATCAAAAATAATCCTACAAAAGTTATAAACACTTCGTATCAGCATTTAAATGCACCTCCTGAAACCCTTCAGAATACTGGCGTCTTCCACAATTGCCTAATTAACATATATTCGGACCGTCAATCGTAATTGACTGTAACATACGATATTTGCATGCTGCCATCTACAGCCGCAGCGATTTTCATATTCAAAAACTTGCTCAAAGTTTCTTCAGAAAAAAATCCCACGCTAGATAGTATCCCGCGGTACAACCCCATACACCCGAAGACGCGCAAGCGTCCGATGGCGTTGACGGGGCGCTTCCCAAAGAATACGTTCCTCCGCCTCAAACGGAGTCGTCTTATCTAGCATTGTTGTATATCTGCTCTACGCCCATTTTTCAATGAACTCTAAATAACCCCGTGCCCCTCCCTGACATTTGGGAATTCGCGACTTTACAACGGACCTTTTAAATTTTATTTAAATATATTATAAATTTTATTTAATTACCGTCCCCGTTCTCAAATTCAAGGCTCTGCGCCCCAAGAGTGCTCCCCTACCCACCTTACCGTACTCCTTACCACCTTACCGTCTTACCGTACCTTACCACCTTACCGTACCTTACCTCTTTCTGTAAGACTTGGAGAAGGCCCGACTTCGGTCGTCGCCCCCCCCCCATCCGAGCAAACTTCAGATGTAAATTCTTTAATATATGTTATTCGCTTGCTCGTATCTTTTTTCCATTTCTCCGGAAGTTTAAAGGGGGAAATTTTTCCCCTCCTGGGCACTTCGCTAACCCCCGTCCTTTAGACCTTGAGACCGCAGCTATTTTCAACCACTCAAATTCAAATACGCTTTCGAAAAAATGAAGTGATGTTCTTATAGACAGATACATATTTAATTCTCTATTAATGAATATCTTATAAATTTAAAAGAGGATTTATAAAGTTGAGTTTCGCAATATCAACGATAAGTAGTACTTTATTCACTCACAGGACAGCGCATGCGTGGTGGAACAAATTAGTAAGAATTTCTCTCTCCGGGGTTGATGGCGTCACAACTGCAGGATGTACTAGATGCAGAGCAGTAACGTATTTATATAGCCGTTATTACAATGCGTTGTACAGCTGACATGTTTGCAGTTTGCACACACAGATACAGATCGCAAGAATGGTTTTTGTTCAAAACATGCAGTTTGAGAATTGAATAGAGTTATTTGAATCTCTATTCTTTACGTAGGGGTGCGATTATTTAGGACCTGGGAGATTTATTTATTCTTGTAATAAATAAACTTACTATCTTTTAGCTAGGCTTAATATAAAAAATTGATCAATTCTTTTATATTTCTCTTTTATAAATCAACGGTCTTCAACCGTATTTAACCACAGGGGAGGGGGGGGGGAGTTACTCACTGTGTCCAGGTATGATATTACTCTTTATTTTAACTGCATCTTCTACTGGTGCAACGTATTTGAATTGGGTGATATAGAGTACCCAACTGGCATCTTAGTTTAGTCAATACGTATTTAATATCAAATACATAAATAAAATATTATTGGTACATATTAATGGTCTGCATAAATATTTATTTTTATATTTTTAGCAATCCCATTATCTGTGAAGCGATAGAATAATATATATTTAGGACTTACCAAATGACTGTCTAAATGGCTGCCGGTAAAAAAATTAGCCAATGGCTCTTCGTGTCATAAATAAAATAAACTGAAAATTTAGACTTGATATGGAAGAATTAGTGCTGGGATAAGTACAAATCGAAATGTCATGAATTTATACAATCCCATGTACCGAATCAAAATCAAAATAATTAAGTAATAAAATATAAATAATAAATCGGTAAAATTTAAATTTTAAAGAGTAACTAATTTATGAAAAAAAGTTTTGCCGAAAGAATACCGGAAAACTGCCTTCTGTCAATGGTATGTTAAATCTTCAATTTTATAATATGAAATTTAATCGATGTTCAAACAAAAGAAAATCAGATTAAATGCTAAATTCTAACAACTTATATTCCAAGGGTAAGATTTCAGCGTTAACTAGAAACGTTGCTACGCGAAAGAGCAAGAACCGCCTTCCAAGGTAACTGTTCTACTTATTTTGACTAGCTGCGCGCTCTATTCGGCACAGCGTTTTTTGAAAATTCAGTAGGTAAGTATTTATACAATTACTTCTTCGTGAAAATACTTTTTATATACTATATCGCAATGAAATATTACCGGTACATATTAGAGGTCAAAATAAAAATTTCATTTTATATTTTTACAAATCTTATTCTTTGTGGGGTGATAGAATATTATTATCCATTCATGGCTCTGCAAATGACTGTCGTTAAAATTTTTGGATAATGACCCTTCGGTCAATACATAAAATACAAGAAAGATCAATCATACTTAAAGCATTGATTATGAAACACTTTCCAACTTCAATGCAAATTTATTTTAAAAAGTCGAAAATGCAACACATTCCTCAGTAATATTTTAAAACTTATCACAATACTACATTGATTTATTATATTTGAAAACTTAAACCTTCATTGAAAAAAATGAACTTCATTCAAATGACGGCATTGAAATATAAATTGCCTGGTTTAAATATCTCTAAAATGCAATACATTCCACGGTAATATTTTTTAAACTATCATAATACTACGATAATTTACTATATTTGAAAACTTCATCGAAAACAACTGAAATAAATTCAAATGAGGTCATAGAAAAAATAACACGCTTGGATCTCTCTATAAAAGCAGGATTTCATTCATAACTTTCTCCATTTCATTCATCACAATACTATAATAATTTATTTTATTTAAAAATTAAGACCTTGGAGCTACAATTCATAAACTTTATCCTTAAAACTTCATCGAAAAAAATCGTCCTTCTGTTTATAAAATCAATTAATATTTCATTCATATCAGCCATGCAGACTCCATGGACTGAATTATTTTGTGTTAAAGAAATACAGTAATTCTAATACAACTCATTCTGCATATTTTGCTGTTTACATTTTACATAGGTGAAAAATAGGCTTAGTTGTAGAAATAATCAAATTTGAATGAGAATTTAAACTCAAATACATTGTCATTGTGTTGTTTTAGTATGTAGATTCACATAATTTAAGCAAAAATAAAGTAGTTTTAGGACGGATACAACACTCAATATGAATTAAAAAGAACTTAAAAAATCACGATTTTGAAACAAGATGGATGCCATATATCATTTTGAAGTGGGTCATGTGGTCGTTTCATATCATGGACACGTGATCGTTTCATATAAGATGTGTAATTACTATTTTAATTTTTATTTAAAAAACTACTGAATATATTTCGCTGAATTTTTTTTATATATTTTATGGAACAATTTGACTATTACCTTAAATTTTCGAAGCAATTTGTGAATTTTAAATCCGCTTAAAAATTTTTTGAAAAATTAGGTCCCATAGGGCTCAATGTATTTCATTTTTTCAACCCGGATTCAATCCAAAACTAATTGGGTGATATTATTCATTTATATTCCCATAGGTCCTACAGACCGTCTGAACAACATACTAAAATTTCATTTTGATTAAGTCATTTTTACGGCAGTTATCGTGCTAACGGACAGACGGACAGACAGACAGACAGAATGAACAAAGTCATAAACACTTTTCAACTTTGTTGTAAAGTGTTAAAAATGAAAATTTATACTTGATGTAGCAGAATTAGTGCCTATGCGAAATCCACATCGAAATGTCATTTGAGTTTTTTTTCCCCTGGTCATTTTTAACACTTTACAACAAAGTTGAAAAGTGTTTAAGACTTTGTTCATTCTGTCTGTCTGTCTGTCTGTCCGTTAGCACGATAACTGCCGTAAAAATGACTTAATCAAAATGAAATTTTAGTATGTTGTTCAGACGGTCTGTAGGACCTATGGGAATATAAATAAATAATATCACCTAATTAGTTTTGGATTGAACCCGGGTTGAAAAAATGAAATACATTGAACCCAGTGGGACCAAATTTTTCAAACATTTTTTAAGCGGATTTAAATTTCACAAATTGCTTCGAAAATTCTAGGTCATATTCAAATTGTTCCATAAAATATATAAAAAGAAATTCAGCGAAATATATTCAGTAGTTTTTTAAATAAAAATTAAAATAATAATTGCACCTCTTACATGAAGCGATCACGTGACCATGATATGAAACGATCACATGACCCACTTCAAAATGATACATACTGAAACAACGCAATAACAATATATTTGAGTTTAAATGAGCATCCAACTTTGATTATTTCACTAACGAAGCCTATTTTTCACTTATGTGAAATGTAAACAGCAAAATATGTAGGATGAGTTGTATAGGAATTGCTGTATTTTTTTAATGCAAAAGAATTTAGCTCATGGAGTCTGCATAGCTGATACGAAAGAAATATTCATAGACTTTACCGAGAGAAGGACGATTTTTTGCGATGAAGTTTTAAGCATAGAGTTAAATTACTTATAGCTCCATGGTCTTAATTTTTAAATAAAATAAATTATTATAGTATTGTGATAAATGACATGAATGGGAAATTATTTATGAATGAAATGCTGCTTTTTTAGAGAGAGCCAGGCGTGTTATTTTTTCTATGACGTCATTTGAATGAATTTCAGTTGTTTTCGATGAAGTTTTTAAATATAATAAATTATCGTGGTATTATGATAATTCTAAAATTGTTACCGAGTAATATATCACATTTTAGAGATGTTTAAACCAGGCAATTTATATTTCAATTCCGTCATTTGAATGAAGTTCATTTTTTTGGATGAATGTTTCAGTTTTCAACTATATTAAATCAATGTATTATTGTGAGAAGTTTTAAAATATTACCGAGGAATGTATTACATTTTAGACATGTTTAAATAAAATTGCATTGAAGTTGGAAAGTGTTTCTTAATCAATGCTTTAAGCATGATTGATCTTTCTTGTTTTCTTTCTGAAACAATGATTTGGAATGAAATCATCCAGTTAAAATTTTACATTATACACTCACATCCTTTTATATTTATTGAAAATAAACCCTATCTTAATATCTGCAGAGAACTCCGAATAAATAAAATGGGCGTGGCGAAATAAAATGATGATACATGTGTCACATCGGCGGTGGATTCGGCTCCAGAGTCAAATCGGCGGGGAGTCGAACGAAAGTGAAACCGAAACCGATCACACAACCGATATGCAAAGAAGCTCGAAGACAAATAAAATAAGTACATTGCGAAAAAATACTCTCCATTTAAATCCTGAATACATAAAATACACATTACACACATAACCCAGGAGTACTTACGGTCTGGAGACATCAGTCCACAGATGGGTAGAAGATAAAGACAAAATTCAGGGTGTTCAAATAATTTTACTCATAAAATTTAATATTCATATTTATTCATATGTAAACCATTTAAAATTGATAATATATTCCAAACAATTGTAATATTCAACAATTATTTCACATTGATACTTTCAGTGATTATTTCAATCTCTTTTATCACTAGAGAACAATATATGAAGTAATTAAAGTCTCAGTTAACATTATTACAATCACACTCTTAAGAATCTTTATCAAATTAATTTTTTTTGTCAATTATCAATATAAATTCAATATATAAGTATTCCAATAAGATACATTATTTTTATATGCCTTATATTTATTCCAGGGTTTGAAATGGCAATTTAAAGTTCCACTGTTCTAGAATTAATTTTTGATAATTTTACCTCACAGTTCTGTTATAATCAAATCCTCTTTAATTTCCAGTACATCCGATCTTAACTTTATAATCATGGCAGAAGGAAAGTTCCGCAAAATATATCCGAATGAAGTATAACGACATCTGAACTGAAAGTTCAACCGTTCAAGGAACCACGCCCAATTCGTCGGACTACGGTCAAAAACACAACCTAAAACAGAAAAATAAATATTAGAATTTTGAATAAATTGCAGATCCCGGTAAAATTCTTCCTCGGGCATCTTCCCGGATTAGATTTTGGAAAAATCAATAATCCTCAGCAGTATGGGGCCACCGGCCCTACTCTCTTTGTTCCTTTTTCTCCTCCGGATCTCCAACTTCCGAACTTCACAAAGTTAACACTCCAAAAGCCCCCGCAGAAGGCCCGCCAGCTCCCAACGGCAGCCAAGAAGCTCTCCCATTGGCTGCCGAGGAGAGGCAAAGTTCGCTTTTCGAACTTCTCACAGACAGGCGAGGCGCCGCGCAAAAAAAAACAAAAAAACAGTAGAAACATTAAATCCACATTCTCAAACGAAACTAGACTTCTGCATGTAAATCAATCTATACAAGGCTTAACACAAAGCAGACGTTGAAAAAGAGAGTTTTTCAAGCCGCGTTTCACAAACTGTCGAATCGAACATACATGCGATACGACACATGTTGGCCAAAATTATTACAATTAAATGTTGTCCATATGTTTGTTCTAAATAACCCTTTTTTTAACACTTTACAACAAAGTTGAAAAGTGTTTCTGACTTTGTTCATTCTGTCTGTCTGTCTGTCTGTCTGTACGTTAGCACGATAACTGCCGTAAAAATGACTTAATCAAAATGAAATTTTAGTATGTTGTTCAGACGGTCTGTAGGACCTATGGGAATATAAATGAATAATATCACCCAATTAGTTTTGGATTGAACCAGGGATGAAAAAATGAAATACATTGAGCCCTATGGAACCTAATTTTTCAAACATTTTTTAAGCGGATTTAAAATTCACAAATTACTTCGAAATTTTTAGGTAATGTTCAAATTGTTGAATAAAATATATATAAAAAAAATTCAGCGAAATATATTTAGTAGCTTTTTAAATAAAAATTAAAATAATAATTACACCTCTTATATGAAGCGTTCACGTGACCATGATATGAAAAGTTCTCGTGACCTACTTCAAAATGATATATGGCATCTATCTTGTCTCAAAATCGTGATTTTTAAAGTTCTTTTTAATTCATACTGAGTGTTGTATCTGTTCTAAAACCACTTTATTTTTGCTTAAATTCTGTGCATCTACTGTCCTGCCGCCATAAGAGAGTCCCCAGACAGCAGACGTTTTGGTGGCGGTCGCTATGGAAACAGGTTATTCCACTGCATTTTAGGTGTGACGGAAAGCGCTTTTTTCGATTTGGCGCAGATAGAACCGACGAAAGTCGCATTTCGCTTTGTACTGGGGTCAATGCTAGACGCTCGCATTTTGTGATTTTTAAAGCTGTGAAGTAACTTGTACTGTGTTGCACACTTTGTGGATTTTGTCTAGTTGAAAAATGACTACATTTAAATGTGAAAAGATTTTGCTTTCGCAAGCACGTGCAATAGTCCACAATGTTACGGCATTTTTTGAAGAGGAAAAACCGCAAATTCTCTAAAAATACCAATGTCAAATGCAATGAAGAGAACTGCGGAAGCGACAGAGGTTTCAGCGTCATCAGTTAAAAAGATAAAACGTGAGGGAAAATCCCTTAATGACACTGAGATAAGTATTTTATCTATTTGAACAATTTATAATTATTGCTTAAAGAAGCTATTCTAAAAGTAACACAAAATGAATGGAAAAAACACTGTGAACACATTGAAAAAATAAAGAATATTTATCTGAAGAAAGATGGACTGATAGAAGATATTGTGAAGAAATTAGTTATAAATCTGTCGGATAGCGATTCAGACTCTTCTTCAAGTAAAAACATTTCAAGTGATTCGGACATAGTAGATAATAGTTATTCCAATGAATGTGAATGAATATTTTATAATTGATTGAAAAATATGAAAAGAATGAATATTTTAAAGTCATAATTTTACTTATTTATTATTTCTTTTTTCCTTTTTGCTGGCTAATAACTTGCTGATTGAAAACTGTAATAATTTTCATTTAATTCGATATTTAGTTTTAAACTAAATGATATAAATTCTAGATTTAAATTGTAAGCTTTTCTATCCCAAAATCGCCAGAATATAAAAGAAAAAATCAAAAACTACTTTGTTCTAATAGATTGACGGTTTCCCGTCGCCTATAATAACAAAATATTTTCTGAGTTTAAATGACGAGAAATTTTTAAGTTAATTTATAATTTATTGTCATTTAATACGAAAATTTTGTTTAACTGTCGGATAAAAAACATCTACTATTTTTAGTACATCATGATAAACGAAACGGATTCTTCGCTTAACGAAGTGCGCCTGATTTGCCAAATGTTGCAGTCGATTTTAAACCTTTCTTCCTCCTTTCTTTGACTCGTCTACTTGCAGCAACCCTGTTCAGAGACTTTCTCGTAGCGGTAGGACAGTACCTACTGAAACAACGCAATTACAATATATTTGAATTTAAATGCTCATCCAAATTTGATTATTTCTACAACGAAGCCTATTTTTCACCTATGTAAAATGTAAACAGCAAAATATGTAGAATGAGTTGTATTAGAATTGCTGTATTTCTTTAACACAAAATTATTTAGCCCATGGAGTCTGCATAGCTGATATGAATGAAATATTCATTGATTTTACAAAGAGAAGGACGATTTTTTTCGATGAAGTTTTAAGCATAGAGTTTAATTACTTGTAGCTCCATGATCTTAATTTTTAAATAAAATAAATTATTATAGTATTGTGATGAATGACATGAATGGGAAATTATTTATGAATGAAATGCTGCTTTTATAGAAAGATCCAGGCGTGTTATTTTTTCTATGACGTCATTTGAATGAATTTCAGTTGTTTTCGATGAAGTTTTCAAATATAATAAATTATCGTAGTATTATGATATTTCTAAAATGATTACCGAGGAATGTATCGCATTTTAGAGATGTTTAAATCGGGCAATTTATATTTCAATGCCGTCATTTGAATGAAGTTCATTTTTTTCTATGAAGGTTTAAGTTTTCAAATATAATAAATTAATGTAGTATTGTGATGAGTTTTAAAATATTACCGAGGAATATATTGCATTTTAGACATGTTTAAATAAAATTGCATTGAAGTTGGAAAGTGTTTCATAATCAATGCTTTAAGCATGATTGATCTTTCGTGTTTATAATTGAGCATACTTATCAGGATTTTCAATTTGTTTCATTTCTGAATGCTTGTATGAGCCCTAAGATTTTCAAAACTGATTTAAATTGTTTTATGCTTTGCTGGTAAGACAGATATTAGATAAAAACAAAAGTGAAGGTAAAGAGTAAGAGAAACTAAAAACTGCCCAGGCTATGTAATTTCCATCAAATGACAGGAAGAAATAAAAACTATGCTCATAAAGTAAACAAAACAGATAATATTGTAATTTCATACTCAGATTTTAAGATTTGAAATTAATTATTACGACCACTACTAAATTAAAAATGATATCTTATATTATGTGCAAAATTTAAAACCCCATGTTGAGATTAATGTATCGTTTGCTTATCTGGGTAAAATTACAAAAATCTGGTTCGAGACTTTGATAGGACTTTTAAATCACAAATCTTTCTGACTGTGCCTGAGAATTTAACCATGATCACGATAGAAAAGTATTTTCAAAATATATTTTAATGAATGGTTTCCCGTATTACGCTTCTTTATTTTACCCCCAACATACCAAAAACAAAATTATATATCAACATAATTATGTAACCAAAATAGAGCAGGCATCGTTAATCGTACTTATACCGCCGAGAACCATTCATTCATTTTTCTTTTTCATTTTTTTAAATTTTAGTTTGAATTTATTATTTAGATTTTATAGTTTTTACTTTCCTTATATACATAATGCATAAGGAAAGTATTGAGACGGGATCGAAAATTCGAATTCGAGTTTTCGACGGAAAGCACGTTTCAAGCATCCCTGATCACGAATCAAACATTTTTGAAGCGATGGCTGTGTCATATGCAAAGAACTGAAAATAGAGCTGTTGCATCACCCCCCTTCTACAGTCTTTGTGGTTATTGCTATTTATCAGACATGATATGGCTGACATGATATCAGACATGATATTTCTGCTCAAAATTTTAAGCATGTTGCATAAATTAACACGTATTTTATAACAATTCTTCTTCGAAACTAATCTTCATATATTGAAGTGAGTGAAAGACTGTGTGTACCTTAAAACTGTGCATTATAAAATGTGGCGGCTCGTGACATTAGTGAAATAGATGGAACAGATTCAGGGCGGTATTCCCCCTCCTCCTCGATAACGAATATCATCAAATCACATCAGGCTACTGGTACAAGTATTGTCAAATATTATCTAAAAATAGCCAAACGAGTCTGAAAATTTCGCCAAATAGTAATAATAATAACCCATTCAGCTGATAATTTTAAGTGAAGTAGCGCTTATCTTTCGTCAGCTGCTTCACCTCACGAACTGCCACTGAAGAACATCAAAGGGACACCTACAGTTTTAAAAATGTTTTCAAGTCAAATGCCTGAAATCCAGGTTAAGTCCAGAATAACAATATTTTGAGCCCTTGTCACTTTGTGGCGGATGGCGATATACCTGTTTGAATAGGTGTAATGCTGCATATTTGAATGCCGTTTTGAATGTGATTCATCAACGCCGAAATTTGCCAAGCTTTATGTGTGTGAAGTTTTCATTATTTTTCCAGTATGCGAAGCTAAAATGACACAGTGTTACCCAAGAATTCAAAACCCATCTCACCCTTAACCCGATTAGAGCATCAAGCGACTGTCTAATAAATTTGTTCTTGTCCCAAACAATAAAAAATATGCAATGTTTTCAGTCAAAACAAAGGTACTTTTTCGTATTTTACTGCATTAGCATACTGCTTTGCATACTACCATGTGATATCTGAAGATTTTGGAAATTCCTATTATGCATTTTGTACCAGCTTTGTACGTAATATTAATTCAATGCCTCTTACGTAGTGTTTATCCAATGCCATATTACGTAATGTTAATTCAATGTCAAAATCATTGTGTCGTATATCTTGTTCACCATTATTTCGCCGTGAAAGAAGTAAAGTCATTGCATAATGCAGCGTACGTCACATGCTGCACACATCAGAATTTTTGTTTCTGCCTTTTACGTAATGTTAATTCAATGCCAAAAACATTGTGTCGTATATCTTGTACACCATTATTTCGCCGTGAAAGAAGTAAAGTCATTGCATAATGCAGCGTACGTCACATGCTGCACACATCAGAATTTCTGTTTCTGTCTTTTACACAATGTTAATTCAATGCCAAAAACACTGTGTCGAATATCTTGTGCACCATTATTTCGCCGTGAAAGAAGTAAAGTCATTGGATTATGCAGCGTACGTCATAGGCTACACACATCAGAATTTTTGTTTCTGCCTTTTACGTAATGTTAATTCAATGCCAAAAACATTGTTTTGCATATCTTGTACACCATCATTTCGCCGTGAAAGAAGTAAAGTCATTGAATTATGCAGCGTAAGTCATATGCTGAACACATCAGAATTTTTGTTTCTGTTCCCGGTTAATATCACTCACATTTGGAAAATGAAAAGCCACACAAAATGACTCGAAAGTCCTATATGTTCCTTTCCCAAACTCGATCCGCAGTCAGCAAATATTGACTGAGCATCGTAAAATCCCCCAATACACGTGCACCAGTGTTTGTTAACAAGACAAAGCGGCGAAGGGAGAAAGAAAGCGACGGCATACAAATTTATATTCATGGTCAATCTGCAAACAAGAGTTCTCCCAGATAGAGTGGTTTAATATTCCGAGAATGTTTTCCCAAGTTGCTTGCCTAAAATATTAAACGTGACGTCCTATTGGCAGTCTGAACGAAAATTGAATTTTCTATCGATTATTCTGGATTTTTTTTTCTCTTTTTTATTCTGCTGCGGAATACTACATTTATTAACTCTTTGCTTGTGTTGTTCATTGAAAGGAACTTATTTTTTGTACAATACATAACGTTATTTTTTCCCCTACAAATAATCAAAATACAATATTTTCTTTTTCCTTACAGTACATAAGTAAAGTGTATTGTAATAGAATCGAAAGTTGTAATTCAAGTTTACGATGTTCAATCTACGTTATAAGTACTTTACATTAGGAAACAACTATTTTGAACATGTCATCTGCATCGCTCTCTGCCTGTTTGTGTAATGTATCCACTGTAGCTCAAAATGTCATAAAATTTGATAGTAAAATCACTAATGCATTAATAAGCGCTAAATAGATTTTAATACAATTTAGAAAATTTTGTCCGGCAATTTGAACACGATATAATTTGAAATAAAAACAACATATTCCTAAATGTGTTAATTAAACGCTTGTTTTGTACGCAATTATGACAAAACTACTGCAACCAGGTCTCAAATATTATCACAGTTGTGAAGCCAAAAGAATGTTTGGAGGTCATAAGCACCCCATTAGTGAAAAAAATTACATTAGTTCTCCATAAAATTCCATATGGGGAAATGAGATTCAGCAAAGAAACCCCCATTTCCGTGATCCTGGCTACATTTATGATATACCATTATAAACAAGTTTTTGTTTAGAACTTTTGGCGGTTAATTTTGGTTATATTTTGCGCCATTTTAAAATGACTCCAAGCTGCCAAGTGAAATATAATATATTAGCCTAAACTGTAAATTTTATATAATTTCAAATATATATATATATAATTTCAAATATATATATATATATTTCAAATATATATATATATATTTCAAATATATATATATTTCAAATATATATATATATATTTTTGAAATTATATAAAATTTACAGTTTAGGCTAATATATTTTATATATATATATATATATATTTGAAATTATATAAAATTTACAGTTTAGGCTAATATATTTTATTTCACTTGGCAGCTTGGAGTCATTTTAAAATGGCGCAAAATATAACCAAAATTAACCGCCAAAATTTCTAAACTGGTTGTACTTACACTGCACAGAGCAGTAAATAATATATATATATATATATATATATATATATATATATATATATATATATATATATATATATATATATATATATATATATATATATATATATATATATATAAATAAAAATTAAATGATTTTAATCGAAAATTTTGCATAAACTACTGTATGTACAAAAAAACCCATCTCTAGCATATCTGTTACAAATGAGTAACTATAAGCCAAGTCTAAGGATAAAGATAGAAGGTTACATATCACTACATTGGAAAGGGGGATGAGAAGAATATTAGGATTCAAAAATCGCAATTAAAAGTATATAAAAGTAAATAAAAATAAAACTCTGCAAAAATGAGAATAGGTAATAATAATCAGCTCAAGACAAGAGATCAAGAATAGAGAACAATCAATCGAAACCACACAAAAAATGGCGGTCAGTTCGAAATTGCATTCTCATCAGGACAGCCATACAATTCGAATTAAAACCGATAGAATAGCCAGTTTCTGACAATGGCGATAGTATTTAACTATAGACACCATTGGAACTGTCTACTGGCTAATGGAATTAGAAAAATAAATCAATTGAATTATACAAAAGCTGAAAAACAATACCTCCACGAACTGTAATGTGAAATAATAGCAGCATGTGTAAGATAAACTAGTAACTGAGCATTTCACCTCACTTCGTCAATGCGAGTGGGCGAGCATTTCACCTCACTTCGTCAATGCGAGTGGGAATGAATACAATTGAACGATACATAATAAGTATGGAGACTTTCGAAAATAGTAAACAGTATAGGACTCAGGACAAGTGGAAAATAGACATTCTAAAATAGTAAACAGTATTAGACTCAGGCCAAGTGGTAAGTAAGGTGATAAGAATGGGTGAATTTTCAAAAATGAGTTAACCAATCAAAGATAAATAATGCATGTGTAAAATTATTACGTGGTATATTTGAAATTATTAATAATATTATTTACAAATACTTCCGGATATAGGTAGTTTTGGCAAATGCGTTTAAGTTTATTGATATATATATATATATTATATATATATATATATATATATATATATATATATATATATATATATATATATATATATATATATTATTTACTGCTCTGTGCAGTATGAGTACAACTGAAATCAATCCATAAATAGAAAGAATGAAATGAATGAAGGAATTAATTTAAGTCTGTGGCGAAATTCATGTGCTTACAAATTCATATCTGCAAAAATTTTTGAAAGTATGATCTGTTAAACATTTCATTTAGATTTATTTACTTCAACGAAAAAGTTAACTGTTCTTTGTTAGGAAACATGTATATATTTCCAAATCGAAAAACCTACTCACATCTTATAGTGGCAAATGCAGACAATCCATTCACCCTGCGCTTCTCATGAGTTGCAAGGCCTAGTTGCCGACTAGCAGTAACGGCTCCCGGTCTAGTCTAGACGTTCAATTTGTGTGTTCAATTTAAATTCAATTTGTGTGTTCAATTTAAATTCCGGATCATGTAATGATCTGAGTATCACAAATACTAGGGGTGATTCGAAAATCTCTCCAACTGCAGCTCATTGTTAAGGGTTATTACAGTTAAACAGTCTTTGTTTGTGTGTGTGAAAATAGCAGCAGATCAATGAACTAACACAATCCATTTTAATCGTATATCTACAGGATTAAATTATTTATTTAATAAGAAGACCTTTGTCGTTCAGCCCGACAAATTGGATTTTTACCATGTTATGGATAGCTGGGTGCATATTATTAGAATGTATATTGACTACCACTTATTATGTTGATCTTAGTCAATAAGTAATCAAACGTAAATGAGTAATCAAACACAGACAATTGATTTTTGTTACAATATTGCAGATTAATTGAATCAGTTCACCTGCTAGTTTAAGCACAGGAGCTTAACATGTTCTTCAAATGTTTTATTGTTTGATACACGGCAAATGCTGACCATTAAAGTGCTTCATCATTCTTGTCAGACATTGACTTTAACTGATGCTTCTTCAGTGTAGATATCAATAATTTAGAAATATATTGAGTGAAAGTGCGTTTATTTCTCTCTCTCTCTCTCTCTCTCTGTACGTGTGTGATTATTTTGATCACTTCACCACTTCCTCTAATTAAATAGTTGATGACATTTTAACACCGTGCCAAAAATATTGTTTTTAAGAAATATTAAGACGTCTAAATTCGCCAAATCCATATTAATATTTTTATACTTTCTTTCTATGATCATTTTTGCATTTCACTTCTCTTCGTGATGTCGCTTCGTATTACACATTCTCTAAATTACAAAGTGAAACTTAGATTAACTATTCTTCTAAGTATCTTCCATCATCTAGACTAGTTTTACACATAAAATTCTAGACCTCCCTAGTAATGGTTGCATTATTCTTCACCTACCTTCATTAGATTCATTAGTTTACTGCAGAAACATGTTAACTTCGATACTCCGTCTATTGATCTCAGCAACGTTTCGCTAAATCCTGCCCTTGATTTGCAATTGTGTATTAGTGTTTCTCCGAATTGCAATTTCAAAAATATGATGTGGGCAGCACATGACTTTCCTTATATAATGCAATGAATTTACACTGTTACAGATAAAAAAAATGTTATTCTTATAGTAGATACTCTTATACTTTCCAAGATATTGAATTTTCTTCAATAAGTCGTCGTTTTATTGATTTAGCGTCATTTTAATCCATTTGTCGAGATTTTCGTTAATTTGGCAACATTTAAAAACGTCGCGAAGTTGGCAACATTCTGCTAAATTCATCGCCAAAATATCACCAAGCGTTATGGACGGAAAAATAAGTTATTCTTACAGCGGATAAATGACAATTGGCGTTAAAATAAAAAAGTATTACTCAAAGTATCTTTCCTCGTGAATGGAACGAGCTAGATCTACTAGAATGATGTCACCCAATTTATCGTATGATATTGCATATGAAAAGTGAACATGTATCTTAACAGTTATTATATTTTTTTAATTTATGGGACTTTTTGATAAATTTATTTTTAAAATGTACAATATCTCGAGAACGGTTCATGCTAGCGTTCTAAAATTTATGTCAATCAGTTTCTAAGGAAAAATTACATAAGAAATGTCTATTTGCCTAAATTTATTAAAGGTTTTGATTTTTTGATGATTTTTTCAAAATTTCACTCGAAAATTTAGGAAGTTTCTGAACATCCGATTGTGTTTTAAAACAATAGGCATCCAGTATTCATAGATTGTGATTTTTGTACCAAATTTCATTCGAATCGCCCCATTCGTTCGTGAGATATCGTCTCCACAGTCTCACTGATACACACACACACACGCACGCACACACAGACATTCACACACACACACACACAGACATCACCTCTAAAATGTTCGATTCGTGATCAGGGATGCTTGAAACGTGCTCCTCGTCGAAAACTCGAATTCGAATTTTCGACCCCGTCACAATACTTTCCTTATACATATAAGGAAAGTATCCGTCACAATATTTTCCTTATGTATATAAGGAAAGTAAAAATAGGCGGTGATTGAACTCTATATAAAGTAATCTATCTCTTTGCAGCGTACATTTGAGGATGATTTTCACATATTTCTCGCAGATAACGAAATTGAGCTTAACTAATGATGAAGAATTGAGTAGTTAAATCAATAAACACAATGTAAAATTGCGGAAGACCTTATAAATGTCTTAAATTATCTGTTAGGTACACTTTTCAAAGACTGAAGAGATTCACAAATATGTGTTGCACAGCATCAGACTTAAATTGGGCTGAAAATAAGAAGCACCTGTTTTCGTGGAATTAATCAGTTTATATTGCGCTAAAGTATACTATTATAGCTACCTCTCAATTCTTCTACTAAGCAAGTTTCTACTAAGTTCACTTCCACAGGTATTGTTTAAATGAAAACTTCAGTTATACAAAAATGTTTCATTATTAATTTCAAATGATCGGCTGCAGAAAATCAGATACATTAATTATATATTATATTTAAATTGCACAGATTGTAAACAGATGGCGCAACCAATATTAATTTTTTCTGCCAGCTGCGGATGTATTATATTTGTGGACAGTGAATAAAATTGGATGCTAGTATTTTTTTATAAGATAAACCCGGACGTCCAAACAGATGCCTTACACTTTCTGGTAAGTCGGTTTGGGTAGTAAGGAAGAAGTATTCTGAAGATGTTTTATGTTGCTGGGTCCTTTGGCAATTGCTTAGTTCCCCTATCAAATAATTCGGCCATATTTTAAAGCGGATTTTATAATGTTCTTGATTGTAGACTTTTTATATACTCCTAGTAACAAGGGCGACTATAATTTTTTTAGTTTTACTAGCTATTTCCACTGCGCTTTTCGCGTTCATAATGGGCTAGTGGTCATTAAATGTGACATCTACAAAATACACCTAACAAAAGTGGTGATAGTGTAGGAATGATTTATTTTGGTCCCAAATAGGCCAGAATCCAGGACTGTGAGCTTACAAGACCGGCCAAAAGCTAGCTTTGGGTCCGAACTTATAATTCGGCACAGACCTAGCATAGTCGATCGATGTTGGAAAGCGTAAAGTCGTTGCTATCCATGAAGCTGGAAGTCACACACTTCCTACTCTGGAAGGGTATCAATCGCGTCTGTGGGAAACGGCGAAGGCCACACTCTACAAAGCCGGCCCGGGTTCGATTCCAGCCACTGCCAAAACTGCCGCCGTGTTCATGCGGAGTACGATCACGTTAAACATGTGGGTCCGAAAGTCCTTCCGAGAGGTTGGTGGTAGGGGAAGGAGGGTACGGTCCCTGTGGATGCCTCCCCCACTGGGTTCCGGTCCAAATTGGGTGGCACTTCCTGACCGTCCAAACAGTTACCTTACACCTTTCTGGTAGGTCGGACGGTCTGGGTTTCAACAACAACACTCTACAAAGCCACCTATTTATTCCCCACCGCACAATCAATCGGTAGCCGGCAGCCGGTGAAGGTGTTTCAACCGTGCCGCTGCGCGACGTCAGATGGCAGCCAGGAAAGAGGAGTGGGAAGCGCCTTTGTTTTCTGTGTGGTGATGCCACTTCGTGTTGGTTGCGTGCTCTACTTAGTCCAGCACACAACTGTAAAATTTTTTTTTTCTCCCGGGCAGGTCAGAACCCGGGAATGTGAGCTTACAAGGCCGACATTATAAGGGTAGGTCAAAAGTTAAATCCGGGTCCAAATATATAATTCGTGTACTGGTTCCTAGCATGATCATCGATGTTGGAAAGCGCGAGGTCGCTGCTGCCACAATAGCTTTTTTGAATATCAAATTAAAAAAATGGCGTACATTATGTAATCCTATCAATATGTTAAATGGTAAAAAGAATCTCATTTCCATGAGTGACAAATTAATTGAATGGAACAATAAGGAAAATTATATCGCGTTGCATTTATAAATTTACTTATTTTTATTTCCAGTTTTAATTGTTGGCAGCGAAAGGATATCAATTTGAGTTTTTATTGTTTCCAAGAAGCAAATGGATGTAAGGATTTGAAATATCCATTTGCACTGTAACCTCTAACTAACATTTTTGAAAGTTTTGATTTTTTCGTCGATCTAAAAGTTGAGGCGGATTGAGTGAGACCAATACCAATATTTTCACATGTGGGGAAGTACTACATCATATTGATAATAATAAAAAAAAATCTCATCGCCTTCCAAATTCGAATAATCAAAGTATCGAAGACGAGTCGAATGCTATCAATCAGTTGAATAGAATGATATCAAAACGCAGATTCTAGCTACAGTGGAAATGTTCGTGAATTAAGTAAAGTGATTTTGATTTTTTTGTAATATTCCTTCGAATCGCCACTCCTAATTCGAATTTTGGAAATATTAGATATTTTTCTTGACTTGGACTCTACGTTGGATCGATTGAGATCAGAAACGAGATTCTAGCAAGAATGGCAGTGCTCGATAATTAAACTAAGTTGTTTGGAATGTTTTTATTGTTCCTTTGAATCGCTGCTTCTAATTCAATATATTAGATTTTTTTCGCTGATTTAGAAAATGAGGCGGATCGAACGAGACCAAATTCGAGATTCTGGTTCGAGAGGATTCTGGTTCGATCATTTTGAAAAATGGCTTCGAGTGTTTCCATTATCTCTCCGCACCGTTACCCCTAATTAGATTTTTCAAAATTTCGATTTTTAATATCTCATACCATGTAATAGTATAACAAATCTGATGTGGGCAGCACATAACTTGCCCTGTAGACTTATATCCACGTTCTCTTTATTTTAATTAAATTTAATTCACTTTAATTTCAATTTTCGTTCTTATTTGGTAACTGTACTTATTTTCAAATGTAGCGTAGAGAAAATATGAAATAACTAAAATATCTCGAGAACGGCTAGTCCTAGTGTAATGGGGTTGGTCTTATTCTTTTCTTCGTTAAAAATTACGCATAAAACAAACATTTAATGGATATATTTAAGCACACGTAGTTTTTTAGTTTATATTTTGATGATTTTTGAAGGGCCATTTCGCAAAAAAGGCAGGTTATTTTTTTCCGAATCGTACTAAAATTTAATCAGCATCAGAGTAACCTACAAGCGACGTATCAACCGATTTTTGTGAAATTCGGTCCAATAGTTTTTCAGCTAGAGTGGATACAACAATTTTTGCGGGTCATTTCGCATAAAAGGCGGGTTGTTTTATCCCAAATTGTACCAAAAACTAATCAGCACCAGAGTCACCTACAAGTGACTTACCTACCATATTTTATGAAATTCGGTTTATTACATTTTTAGTTAAGAGTGGATACGAAATCTGCACAGACAAGCACACACAGACGTCAAGCTAAAATTGGTTTTATCGTATTCTAGAGGTCTCGAAACGTGTAGTTCAATCGAAAGGTGTAGATCTATCAAAACCTCGACTTGCGATTTTCAGCATGATTCCAATACTTTCCCTATGCATTACCATGTATTGCAGGGAAAGTAAAAAGTGTTAGATTCACTAAAATTTTCTAATTTTAGATTTTGATGCCAATTTATGTCTTAAGACCTCCTGAACACGTTTCGACTAATTTTGGAGTGATGTCTATCTGTATGTCTGTAGTCGATTTCTTGTGTACACGATAGCGGTCGTAAATACGAATGGATTTTTACTCAACTTTATATCCGGCGCTGTTATAAAAAAATCTGATGTGGGCAACACATGACTTTCCTTATATAATGTAATGAATTTACTACTTTTACAGTAAAAAATAGGTTTTTCTTATAGTAGATACTAATATTCTTTCCAAAATATTGAATTTTCGACAAATAGTCATCATTTTCATTGATTTAGCGTCATTTTTATCCATTTAGCGAGATTTTCGTTAATTTGGCAACATTTCAAAAGTCGCCAAATTGACGACATTCCGCCAAATTCGCCGTCAAAATCTCGCCAAGTGTTATGGACGAAAAAATAAGTTGTTCTTACAGCAGATAAATGACTATTGGCGTTCAAATACAAAAGTATTAATCAAAGTATATTTTTCATGAATGGAACGAGCTAGATCCTCAAGAATGATGTCACCCATCGCATGGTATTACATATGAAAAGTGAACATGTTTCTCAATAGAAGTTTTTTTTTTTCATTTTATATGACTTTTTGATAATTTTTTTGAAAAATGTGCAATATCTCGAGAACGGTTCATGTTAGCGCTCTAAAATTTATATCAATCGTTTTCTAATGAAAAATTACATAAGAAATGTCTATTTGTGTAACTTTATTAGTGATTTTGATTTTTTGACGATCTTTTTAAAATTTTATTCGAAAATTCAGGGGGGTTCTGAACATTCGATTACGTATAAAAACAATAGGCTTCCAGTGTTTACGGATTGTAATTTTTGTACCAAATTTGGTTTGAATCGGTCCATTCGTTCGTCAGTTATTGTCTCCACAGACTCACTGACACACACACACACACACACAGACAGACATCACTTCAAAAATGTTTGATTCGTGATCAGGGATGCTTGAAACGTGCTCTCCCGTCGAAATCTCGAATTCGGATTTTCGACCCCGTCACAATACTTTCCTTATATATTATGTATATAAGGAAAGTAAAAAAAAATATCTTGTAACATTTGCAGGAAAAAATTAAACATCCATTAAAAATGAATTTGGGTATGAGAAAGTTGAGTTGAGACATACTCCAATTAAGTATCTTGATTTCGAAGTTGTGACTGATTGAATTTCATCAAAACCAAAATTCTAGCTATTGTGGAAGTTATCGATAATTTTAATGCATCACCCATCCACCCAATCAGTCAGTTCAATACATAAATGAGTACGGACTTACTCGTGATAAGAGATGTGTGATATAGATTCGTGTATAATTAACGGGTTTAATGCAGCTAGTAAATACACTATATGTACTTATTGCAGATTAAGTAACCACTGAGAAAAAACAAACCTTTACATATTTCATCCGTCTGCACAAGTTTTGTAAATAAATGCGAAAACTTCGCTCTAATGGTCGAATTATTCATCTAATTCATTAGTATCATTAATTTCCTGCAGAAATATGTTAACTTTGATACTCCGCCTACTGATGTTAGCAACATGATACACGTTACATTGTTACCTCCCCTGATTTGTATTAACGTTGCTTGGGACGACAATGTCAGTAATGGGCGGTAATTGAATTCCAAATAAAGTAGTAGTCCGTCCCTTCGCAGGGGAACCTATGAGAATACCTTTCACGTATTTCTCACAGAAAACTAGAATTGGGAGATACAGAAGAGTTAGAATAATAAATACGTCTGATGGAGTCCTTACCTAGTTGATGTTTCGAATTGAAACGATTAGAAAAAAAATATGATGTGGGCAGCACATGACTTTCCCTGCAGACTTATATTCACGTGCTCTTTATTTTAATTACATTTAATTCTCTTTAATTCAATTTTCGTTCTCATTTGATAACGGGACTTATTTTCAAATGTGGCGTAGAGAAAACACAAAAAACTAAAATATCTTGAGAGCGGCTAGTCCTAGTGTAATGGTGTTGGTCTTATTCTTTTCTTCGTTAAAAATTACGTATTAAACAAGCACTTAAATGACATATATTTAAGCGTACGTAGTTTTTTATTTTAGATTTTGGAGATGTTTGTGGACATTTTGCAAAAAAGGCAGGTTACTTTTTTCCAAATCGTACTAAAATCTAATCAGCACCAGAGTGACTCACAACTGACTTATCTACCGAATTTTGTGAAATTCGATCCGTCAGTATTTCAGCTAGAGTGGATGCAGGCTTTTTCGGGTCATTTCGCAAAAAAAAATGCGAGTTCTTTTATCTCGAATCATACCCAAAACTAATCAGCACCAGATTCGTCCACAAGTGACTTACCTACCAAATTTTATGAAATTCGGTCCATTAGTTTTTTAGTTAGAGTTGATACAAAATCTGCACAAACAGACAGACACACAGACAGGCAGACAGACACACAGACAGACACACATACACACACACACACAGACGTCACGCTAAAAATATTTTTTTTCGTATTCTAGAGGTCTCGAAATGTGTAGATCCGTCGAAAACTCGAGTTGCGATTTTCGACATGATTCCAATAATTTCCCTATACTTTACCATGTATTGCAGGGAAATTAATAAATGCTGATGATTTCAATCAAATCAATTTGTTGAAATTTTTAGACGTGTGTACTGTATTGCATATACATTGCCACGAACATGCAAAATACCTTCACTGGAGGCTCTTTTCAAAACCAGAAGGTTAAAACATCTTTACATGCAGCCATTGCTATTACGATATTCTAGGTTTTTGCAATTTATCACCGATTTGGCGACTTTTCGAAGGTATTAAAACATTCTCAAAATAATAAGTATTATTAAATTCCAGGTGTTTTTGAAAGTTTCTACGGAGAGTATATAAAACGAGTTGCCGTCCATTTAGGGAGCAGTTGATGTGATAAGAGCTACATTGAGTGGTGAAATACGCCAAAGTTTTGAGAACAGCGTCTGCTGTTTTGTGAAATTAGTGGGGTATTTAAATGCTGTTTTACCGTACATAACAGTTGTTTAATGATCTTATATGATAGTTATAGAGCTATTTGCTATATATTATTCCAGTTTACGCTTTGCTTGTAAATGAACGTGTTAGTTATCCATAAATTTTGTATCACGAGAGTACACTCACGGTACAAGATGATTTGTCTTAATAATACCACTTGATACACCCCAATTTCAAAAAATGAAGGTAATAATTTTAGCTGCAAGTAACAAAAGTGCTGGATGATCAGTTTACGACCAATCATGGCTAGTCGTACAACAATGTTTTGAATTCCTCGAAGGCACCAGAAGAACATTACTCGGAAGGTTATATGCAAGTGATTCAGTGAGGTATTACAAAATCGAAATTATAAATTTTCCCGGATCTTTAAGATTATGACACCAATATTAGTTCACAAGAATTATGCGACACACAATTTTATCTTGAATGACAAGACAGATGGATGAGATGGTCGTACAGATATTTCAGTTCAATTTAAAATTTCTATTAGGAGAAGGAAGTAAAGTCACTTACAAACTTACACTGTAGAAGATAACAATATCGTTCCAGTAACTTAAATACTAGAGTGTCAACTTATCTGGAGATTATAGGCTCGAACCCTGCAAGGATATAAAAACTTTACAGCTCTATCACAACAAAACTGAAGTTTTGAGATACCATATCTTAAGACGTGTAATGCCTGTTTAACTTTATAAAAATTAAGCCTGTAATTTTTTTAATTAGTTAAATATTTGAAACACAAGAAAAAAATTGTAAAACCTAAATTTCCACACATTGGGCTATTTAATTATTATTTTTTTCTCATGTTATTTCCAATCCCATCTAATACTTTTGGATAAATATATATTGCTGTATCCAGCAATATACACTACCCGATATAGGAAATGCAACACCATGAAGATTTGACCGTATAATTATGCAAATTGCGAGACAAACGCAGCTGGCAGCAGTATGCAAAAGATCTGAAATGAAATTAGGTCACGTGATTAGAATGCGAGATAAAAGGGATCGAAACGGCATATGAGCCAACAGTTGCCACTATCTTCCGCCTACGGATACTCGTTTTCTGAGCTGTTTTTCGTTTCAGAAGACACGCGTTGTGGAAAAAATGCCTGATCGACGACGTCGAAGTCCGTTTCAGTATTTGCAGAGTACATTGGATGTTCCAATATTAGCGACAACAGTTTCTAGACGATTGGCCAAAAGCGGCTTGCACTCGAACCGTTCTTTACGAAGACTAAAATTGACGACAAAATACTGCGTGGGAGATTGCAGTGATGTCGGACCAGAGCCTCTTAGACGACTGCTAAATGGGACAGGGTAGTGTTCAGCGACGAGTCTCAGTTTTGTTGTCGAATGACAGGTGAGAGTATGGAAACCACGTGGAAACAGATTCAACCTTGCTGCGAATGTTGAATGCCATACTGCTCGACAATGCAGAATCATGGTTTGGAGTGCTATCGGCAACGACAACCGGTTACTTCTGCTTCGTGTCAGAGGCACAATGACATCACGACGATATGTGGATGAGGTGCTGTAGCCGGTTGCACTGCCCTACCTTCAGTGATTACAAAATACTGTTTTTCAGCAAGATAACACGTGGCTACACACGGAAACCATTAGCAGACAAGCCTGTCAAGTTCTTCAGGTGCTTCTGCTGTCTCCAGATCTTTCACCCATCGAACGTGTATGGTACATGATTAGCCGTCGTTTGACTGACCTTCCCCAGCCTCAATCAGAGGAAGACCTGTAGAGGATGGTTGAAGGCATATGGTCATCCATCCTCCAAGAAACTATCCGCACGCTCATTTTATCTGTCCCTGGAAAGGTTGCTGTTTGTATCGCCACAAGTGGTCCTACTGTTTTCTGATAACCCTGTCTACACCATTACTGTATTGCACTACCCTCCTGGAATTAACATCACTTACTAATTTCCTTATATACATAACGTATAAGGAAAGTATTGTCACGGGGTCGAAAATTTGAATTCGACTTTTCGACGGGAGAGCACGTTTCAAGCATCCATGATCACGAACCGAGCATTTTTGAAGTGATGCCTGTGCATGTGTGTGTGTCAGTGAAACTGTGGAGACGATAACTGACAAACGAATGGACCGATTCGAACCAAATTTGATACAAAAATCACAATCCGTAGACACTGGAAGCCTACTGTTTTTATACGCAATCGAATGTTCAGAACCCCCCTAAATTTTCGAATGAAATTTTGAAAAAATCGTCAAAAAATCAAAACTACTAATAAAGTTACGCAAATAGACATTTCTTGTGTAATTTTACATTAGAAAACGATTGACATAAACTTTAGAACGCTAGCATGAACCGTTCTCGAGATATTGTACATTTTTCAAAAAATATCAAAAAGCCATATAAAATAAAAAAAAATATTTCCTATTGAGAAACATGTTCACTTTTCATATGTAATACCATGCGATAAATTGGGTGACATGATTCTCGTGGATCTAGCTCCTTCCATTCATGAAAAAAGTTACTTAGTAATACTTTTGTATTTGAACGCCAATAGTCATTTATATTCTGTAAGAATAACTTATTTCTTAGTGCACAACGCTTGGCGAGATTTTGGCGACGAATTTGGCGGAATGTCGCCAGTTTGGCGACTTTTTGAAATGTTGCCAAATTAACGAAAATCTCGCCAAATGGATAAAAGTGACGCTAAATCAATGAAAATGACGACTCATTGTCGAAAATTCAATATCTTGGAAAGACTATTAGTATCTACTATAAGAAAAACCTATTTTTTTACTGTAAAAGTAGTAAATTCATTACATTATATAAGGAAAGTCATGTGTTGCCCACATCAGATTTTTATATACGTAATCTCTATCTGTGTGTCCTTTATCATCGCACTCCATTCGCTTTTTCATGGTGTTGCATTTCTGTATAAGGTAGTATACATATAGTCATATATCACTAAGTCTTTAAAATAAAATTCATTTTATCAATTGTAAATGTAAATAAAATATTTAATGCCTAACTGTCAATTCTTGAGATTATTACAATGCACATATTGCAATGAAACCTTATGTCTAGATACGATATGTAAAGATCTAAAACTGAATTGCATTTTTAGCAATTCGTATTGTTAGAGCACGCATTATTCGAAGTACGAGATACCAGGCTAGAAAGGTGTACCCCGCAAGGGTTGCTGAAGTTCGCTGGTACTCTTCAAAACTATTCTGCCTCATAGCTGTAATCATACCCACTGTCACTTTCACACTCCATCTGGATGATATAATAAGTACAATAAAAAATTCTTCACTTATTACAAAACGCGTTGAAAGTTTGAAACAAAGAAAACCAAATACCCTTGCTCACAGGTGCACACAACCCCGAAGCTCCGGCTTTGCAAATACTGGCTGGTCACATCGATCGAAGTCATGTGATAAAAGTTGATTGACAGGTCCAACCTTACAGGGAGTCACTTCCGAGAAGGGCGAAACTTATCACAAAATGAAATAAGATAGCTTAGATAGGAATAACATAACGTACGCATTGTACATCATGTAGTGGTCTACGATAACATCATGACGTACGCAGCGTACGTCATAGATGTCAAGAGGTTAATTAATCAGCAAAAGAAGGAGCAATTTTCAAATGGAATCTGTGATTTTTTTTTATTCTAGGACTGATTTTGAGAGTTAACTGTGGTGTCTAACAAGTGGACAACAAATTAATCTAGTTTCATAAATATTTATTAACTTGCATTTTATAAATTTTCATAAAATTATTTTTCTGATAATCAGTCCTAAAAAAAAGGAAAATATACATTATTTTTAATTATTTTTTAAGTAAATATCTATTCTATTACCCGATCAATTGTTCTAATACTTTCGAATAATAGTTACATTAAATTATTCGTTAAAATTATAAACTAATAATGAAATAAACATTTAATTCATTTTAAATAGTTAAATTTGATGGTGCATTATTAAAGATGTGAATTTATTCCGATTATTCAACTGAAAAACCAGCGTCTATAGAATAAATATGACATGAATACAAAATTACATGCAAAAACTTTAACTGCACTATTGAAAACCAGTAATATGCAAACTCTGAACATACACAAGAAGCCCTAAAATGAAATTATTCTGCATCCTGAACATCTCGTTTTCTCTATAAAAATTCCCAGGGCTTGCTCGAGGGACGAATAGCAAAATAAAAACCTTTAGATTGGCAATCCGGTTTTCATATCACTCAATCGTGAAATAACATGTCCCTTGAGAAAATAAAGAAAATGGGGGGGGGGAGGAGAAAACAAAATAGGCTAAGAAAATAAACGTAGTCATGTATGCTCTTTCCAATGGAAATCCAAAGCGAAAATCGAAACTTTTTGCAACACTAAAAGAATATTTGAAAATAAAAAGATTCTTGAAAAAGGAATTTTTGCTATTAGTTTCATACCGAAGGATATATATATATATATATATATATATATGTGTGTGTGTGTGTGTGTGTGTGTGCAAAATTAAAGTATTATAAAAGAATATAAAATATAAATTCCAGACACTTTTATAAAAATAAATTGAATATTATAATTTATGCTAAATCTTTCATATACTTCTGATGATTATGGTGATAACAACAAGGTTACTAGATTTTGTAGGGAGTTGATTTTTTAGATCAGAAAAAGTCCTTACTTCACAACATGATTAGTTTCCAGTTTATTTTCTTACTATTTTGTGTAACATATATTCTCTATATTATTCTTACAACCTTTGGAATTCATAATTTGTCACCTTTTTATATCGCACATAGATTATATATTTGTTATATCTTTTCTGTATTTTGAAATTTCATCACATTGATTAGTTATGTATACTGTATAACAAGAAAAGTCGACGCACCAAGAAGGAGTTGTGCGGTTGCAATGAAATTTCGAATGTAAAGACATTTTGAGCGAACATGCAAATGAATAAAAGTTGGTGTCCAATGAATAAATAGTGGGAGCTCCAGCGCATTGAAACTGCGCATTCAGTAGCTGGAGGATATATAAGGAGCGATTCCAAATCTGTGGTCAAAATTTCAGTTGCATTTTGACTGCGGATATCTTACGTCTTTGGTAGTCATTTCTGGCACACTGACAGCATAGAGGTACGTAGACAACATTTTACAACCGCTTGTATTACCGTTCCTTTTGCGACACCCTGGACTTACTTTTCAACAAGATAATGCCCGGCAACACACGGCGCGTGTTGCTATGAATTGCCTTCAATCCTGCCCAACACTTCCTTGACCAGCTAAGTCTCATGATCTCTCTCCCATAGAGCACATTTGGGACGTTATGGGAAGGCGATTGCGACCGCCCGGAATGTTGATGATTTAGCTCGACAGTTGGAAACAATTTGGGAAGATCTTCCAAAGGATCTCATCCGTGAACTTTATCACTCTATGCCACGCCGGGTGATATCTTGCATCCAGGTCAGAGGTGGACCAACGCCTTATTGACTTCCTCCCTCTGTATACAGCCCAACTCTAAATCATTAAATTGTTCTGAAATTTTAATCGTTTCTTTTTCTATGTATGTTCTTCACATCCACCAATTTTTATCACAATCGGACAAATTGTTTTTGGTGCGTCGATTTTTTTGTTATAGAGTGTATTTATCTGGATTTTAAACTTGGTTTTAATATTATCGTATCTTTTTTATCATTTGTAATTATATTTATATATTATTTTATAATTTTTTATGTAATTATCCATTTGAAACAGAATTAAACAAGATTCGGTATCTCCAAATATCAACAACTTCCATGGCATAGTAGATAAACGTAAAGCCCAATTGCAATTGAACCCAGTAATTCTCAAAAAGTTATTTTACTGGGAGTGTAAAATGCTAGGTAATAACGCCAATTGGTTTCGACGTCAGCATGAACAAGAATCTATTCCTCTGATCGTTGCATTATCCCGAGTAAAATATTTCGCGGGATTACTCATTGACCAATGTTTTCCTTTTCATCGACTACTGAAAACTATGCCAAACCAAATGCTTGAGGCAGGTACGTAGCCAGGGGAGGGGCTCAAGGGGCTGAAGCGCCCCCCCCCCCCCCCGAAATCTAAAGACAAATAGAAGAAAGTAATCTCTAGTCACGAATGAAACTTGACGTTCAATTCTGTGTCAATTTCCAATTTTCATCAATGAAAAGCACCTTTTTAGTTCCAAAAATGAAATATCCTATTACTTGTTTTTTAACATGCTGCCTGTAGACAGTTTATAGTTGTTGCGTTCTCATTTTAGCAGCAGTGCAATTGCCTTAATTATAATACTATCGCCCTCTAAAATTCGCCTTAGTTTACAATCGCTGCTAAGAGAGGTGTATACTTGAAACTTAATAAGTTTTTTTTACCCCTCACTAGCTCCGACTTCGTGGAGGGCTCCGCTCCGGGGCTCGAGCCCCCACGCTCCACGCAGAACCGAATTGCAGATGAATGATATTTTGTTTTGTTTTGTCATAGACGGGCCTTGAGAGTTGGTCTAGCGGGCCCCCATGCAGATTTTGAAAACCCGGCGCTTATATTGCCCCTAGTGTTTCGTGCTATTTTGAAATGTTTCTATGATCTCACTTCGATATAACAAAAGGCAATGTCTGTCTGTGTGTCTCTGTGTGTGTATTATGCACTATAGTCTCAGCGACCGCGTGTCTCAGAGCTACGAAATTTGGCAATCGAAGACCCGGGGGGGGGGGTGAGGTCACAAGTGAAAACCGATTTTTTAAATTTGAATTATTTTTTTGTTATTTCATGTTTTATGCGATTTCGACCGTTTTTTCTCCTTTTTTCTTCATCATCCAGACGTTGAAGAAAAAAAAAATCACACGATCGAAAAGAACAGTCAGTTGCGAGTAAAAGTATATCAATTTCAAATCTCAATTTCAATTTCTAATATTTTTTAAAGATTCTAAAATAAAGTTACTTTCGGCTCAAAAAACGAACTTTCGTTTTTAAATCCTCGCATCCGAAAAAGTACCGACAATTTCGACTAATAATTTACATTTTTAGAAAGCTCAAAGATCTGGCTTTCTTACAAGCCCAATCTGGCCAAGAAATAATTATAAACAGCAGCGCGATCCTGATTTTAAAGAAGTAATGATTTTAAATTCCTCGGCGATTTCTCGGGAAGTTCCGACCGACTTCCCACTTACCCTGTGCGCGCAACCGGGGACGTCACGCCGTTTCCATGGAGATTGTGAATCGGATCGTGTTATTAGCTTATCGAATTAAGAGCTTAGCATATGGTCATTATAAAACTTAAATGATTGAATTATGGGGATGTATTGTATACATCGGGTGAAATTATTATATTTATATTTTAAATGATGGAACGATATGGATTTTTTAAATGGATATTTTAATTTATAAATATTTTAAATGGATATTTTAATTTATGGATATTTTAATTTTATGGATATTTTAAATGATTGAACGATGGAATGAGGATGATGGAATCGCAAGTCCTTCCGAGAGGTTGGTGGTAGGGGAAGGAGGGTACGGTACCTATGGATGCCTCCATAGTTCCGTACCCTCCTCCTGTCTAAATTGGGTGACTAAATTCCATACTCTCCTCCGGTTCCTCCGGTCTAAATTTGGTGAATAAAAATAAAGTTATGGAGACTGGCACAGAGGGCACGGTAGCCCAATGGTTAGCGAGCGAGAGCATTCAAACAAGAGCATTCAAATAAAAAATGTCAGGAAATATTTAATTCTGCTTCACAGCTTGCAGATGTAGTGTTCCAAACTGAATTGAAGATTTCAAGACTCACATTAAAGCAAACAACACGTGCAAATCCTCCAACTACTTTTGTTGACAGGGTGACTATCTTCATTCCTTGTTTTGATAGTCTGATTCAAAATTTGCATGATAGATTCGTTTCAAATGAGGATATTCCACCAAGTTTCCAGATACTTCTTCTTGATTTTACTTTTGTTGATGATACAAGCAAGTTGGAAAGTCTGTCTCCATATTTCGACTATAAAATGTCACTCTCAAAACTGAAAGCTGAATATGAACTGTGGTGTTGTTGTTGTTGAAACCCAGACCGTCCGACCTACCAGTAAGATGAACTATGGTGTTGAAGACCCAGACCGTCAGGCTCGCCCTGAGGGCTTGAGCAACCATTTGGACGGCCGTATGAACTATGGGATGAACTATGGTGTTGTTGTTGTTGAAACCCAGACCGTCCGACCTACCAGAAAAGTATGAACTATGGTGTTGTTGTTGAGACCCAGACCATCCGACCTACCAGAAAGGTGTAAGGTAACTGTATAGACGGCCGGGAAGTGCCACCCAATTTAGACCGGAACCCAGTGGGGGAGGCATCCACAGGGACCGTACCCTCCTTCCCCTACCACCAACCTCTCGGAAGGACTTACGGACCCACATGTTTAACGTGATCGTACTCCGCATGAACACGGCGGCATTTTGTGGTAGCGTGCAAATATAGCGCGCAAACCACGGGGATACCGCACCCGAGATGGCCAACAGCACGCGGTGTTCCGAGGTGGTCACCCACCAAGTACTAACCGCGCCCGATGCTGCTTGACTTCGGTGATCTAACGAGAACCGGTGTTTTCAGCACGGTACGGCCGTTGGCCCGATGAACTGTGGTGTTGTTGTTGTTGAAACCCAGACCGTCCGACCTACCAGAAAGGTGTAAGGTAACTGTTTGGACGGTCGGGAAGTGCCACCCATTTTAGACCGGAACCCAGTGGGGGAGGCATCCACAGGGACCGTACCCTCCTTCCCCTACCACCAACCTCTCGGAAGGACTTTCGGACCCACATGTTTAACGTGATCGTACTCCGCATGAACACGGCGGCAGTTTTGGCAGTAGCTGGAATCGAACCCGGGCCTACCGAGTGCAACTCCAGCGCGCTAACCAATGGGCTACCGCGCCCCTGATGAACTGTGGTGTTGTTGTTGAAACCCAGACCGTCCGACCTACCAGAAAGGTGTAAGGTAACTGTTTGGACGGTCGGGAAGTGCCGCCCAATTTAGACCGGAACCCAGTGGGGGATGCATCCACAGGGACCGTACCCTCCTTCCCCTACCACCAACCTCTCGGAAGGACTTTCGGACCCACATGTTTAACGTGATCGTACTCCGCATGAACACGGCGGCAGTTTTTTGGCAGTGGCTGGAATCGAACCCGGGCCTACCGAGTGCAACTCCAGCGAGCTAACCAATGGGCTACCGCGCCCGATGAACTGTGGTGTGAAAAAGTTTTAACTACCGAAACTAACATTGAGGTCCTGAAAGTGTTAGAGCATTGCAATGGTACCTACTATCATACAATCAGGTACCTCCTTACTGTCTTGGCTACATTACTAGTAACAACTGCTAGTGTAGAAAGATCCTTTTCGACACTGAAAAGAGTGAAAACTTTGCCCCGTAGTGTAATGAGTGATGCAGACTGAGTGCATTTGCCATGATTTGAATTCACTCCAACATTATTGTGGAACCGGATAATGTCATAAATATTATGGCAGGTAAAAAGTCGAGGAGATTGCTTCTGTAGCAAGTAAAAAATGTCGATCTGCGATTGAGCTTGTATAGCAGTTTATTCGCTGTTGGAACTTGAATAAGTAAAATATAAATAAAATAAGTAAATTATAACTTTCAAATTTCAAATTTTTTATAATTATAGGTATTTGTGGTAATAAATTTTTAATTTAAAAATACTGTTGTAATTAATTTTACTTCCTTAGATTAAATAATTGAGGTGTAACAAGTTTAAGTTGTAATATATAAAAATCAAAAGGAAAATAGTAATAAAAAATAAAATCTGATGTGGGCAACACATGACTTTCAACCTTCCAAGGTATAATGCAGTGAATTTACTACTTTTACAGTAAAAAAATAGATTTTTCTTATAGTAGATACTTATATTCTTTCCAAAATATTGAATTTTCGACAATTAGTCGTCATTTTTATTGATTTAGCGTTATTTTTATCCATTTTGCGAGATTTTCATTAATTTAGCAACGTTTAAAAAAGTTGCCAAGTTGGCGACATTCCGACAAATTCGTCGCAAAAATCTCGCCAAGCGTTATGGACGGAGAAATAAGTTATTCTTATAGCATATTATTAGACTATTGGAGTTCAAATGCAAAAGTATTACTCAAAGTATTTTTTTCTCATGAATGGAACGAGCTAGATCCACGAGATTGATGTCACCCAATTTATCGCATGATATTGCATATAAAAAGTGAACATGTTTCTCAAAAGTTAATATTATTTTTTAATTTATATAAGTTTTTTTTTAAAATTTATTTGAAAAATGTGCAATATCTCGAGAACGGTTCATGCTAGCGTTCTAAAGTTTATATCAATCGTTTTCTAAAAAAAAATTACATAAGAAATGTCTATTTGCGTAATTTTATTAAAGGTTTTGATTTTTTGATGATTTTTTTCAAAATTTCACTCGAAAATTTAGGGGGTTCTGAACATTCGATTACGTTTAAAAACAATAGGCTTCCAGTATTCACGGATTGTGATTTTTGTACCAAATTTCATTCGAATCGCTTCATTTGTTCGTGAGATATCGTCTCCACAGACTCACTACACACACACATACTTTCACACACAGACATCAACTCAAAAATGTTTGATTCGTGATCAAAGATGCTTGAAACGTGCTCTTCCGTGGAAAACTCGAATTCGAATTTTCGACTCCGTCACAGTACTTACCTTATACATTATGTATATAAGGAATGTAAAAAACAACGGCAAGTGGGCGAGGGGGGGGGGGGGGTCACAGCTCGGCACTAATTGAAAAAGTTAACGCTAGAAAGGTAAAGGTCCATTACGGTTTCAAGCATAAGGTTCACCCCCCCCCCCCCCGAAATGAAATCCTGGCTACGGGCCTGGCTTAAGGCAAACTATAGAATATCTACGATTTTTTACGCTTTTTCATTAACGCTTTTTAACAATTGCTGTATCTTCTGCAGCGTCATTCCGTCACACGTATTGGAAGTAAATCTATTAAGACAATGCAAATATATAAAAGGGTAATGTAAATACAGGGTGTTCTAAAGTCAGGAAATACTTTAAAAATTAATAATTCATGAACTACTAAAGATAAATAGATGCCGTTTTCACAGAAAGAATGGAAATGAAGTCGGATTTTTGGTCAAGAAAAAAAATATTGTTAGTATAATTTACGTTTCTACCAACAGATGGCACTGTGTATTAGGTACAGTTATCAGATTATGCAAATTATCAGACGGTATAAAAGAAGCAGCTGTTGCTGATAACGCCATTCTTAAAGCAGATAGTACTGGTAGTCGATCTGTCCTATGTAATGTAAACTAGGTACCTAACACAGAGCCATCTGTTGGTAGAGATGTAAATTATACTAACAATAATTTTTTTTCTTGACAAAAGATCCGGCTTCATTTCCATTCTTTCTGTGCAAACGGCATCTATTTAAATTTATTAGTTCATGAATTATTATTTTTTTAAAAGTTTTTACTGACTTTTGGATCACCCTGTATATTAAAATTTAATGTAAATCTATTAAAGGTTATGTAAATTTATTAACTTCAACATCTTATTCCAGGGGATGTCATTACTCAAACTATTGCCAATGTCACAGACTCAATTTATACATTTTTACTTCAATTCATAATTGATAAAAAACACAGATCGAAAGGTCTATATGTCGGTGCTTCGTTCTAAATTTCGAATAACGCTCTGTTTAATGAATTTTAATTGCACTCTTACACAATGCTCTATAACTTTGCAATTGGATTTTTTTTTCACCTTCCTCGCTTTGCTGCCCAATTTGTTAGCCTTACTTTTTTTAATTCTCCATTAGGTGTGCTGAAATCACTTTTATTCGATTGGCATGTTCACTTTACTATTCAGAGACCTAACGTGTACATTCACAGACCTTTACTTACACAGTTATTTTGGTATTTAAGGCGTTTCCTAAGAACCTTGTTTATCAAATTCAGAAACTGACTAATTGTTAAGAGAAGGAAATTTGTAAGACCGAAAAATTTCCTTCTCTTAGGTTGTAAGAAAGCAGTCCAAAGATGTTTTTATCAACAGAATAAGAATTTTGATTTAATTTGAAACAGTAATTGCCACAAATACCCCAATACTTCGATTTACGCAAGGTTCAAGTTCTAAATATTACAAAGCAATAGAGTTGTGGGATTTGTCTTAATATTATCGTCGTCAAAAATTGCGTATAAAACAATCATTTAATTTATACATTTGAACATATGTAAGATTTCACGATTTTTGCACTCCAATTCGCAAAAAACAGATTATATTTGTATGAATCATAGCTCAATCTAATTAGTAATAGGGTAACTCAAAAAATGACTTTATGAAATTTTGTCGATTAGCTTTTGAGCTACATTGGGTACATACATTGCACAGACAGACACACAGAGTTACATGCAGATAGATACAAACACAGACAAAGACATACAGATACAAATACAGACATACAGACACACACACAGACGCCACACTAAAAATACTGTTTTTCGCCATCCAGAGTGCTCAGAAAATGTAGATCCATATAGATATGAAGTTCCGAATTTCGACACGATTCCAATACTTGGGCCAACGGCCGTACCGTGCTGAAAACACCGGTTCTCGTTAGATCACCGAAGTCAAGCAGCATCGGGCGCGGTTAGTACTTGGTGGGTGACCACCTTGGAACACCGCGTGCTGTTGGCCCTCTCGGGTGCGGTATCCCCGTGGTTTGCGCGCTAGATTTGCACGCTGCCACAAATGCCGCCGTGTTCATGCGGAGTACGATCACGTTAAACATGTGGGTCCGTAAGTCCTTCCGAGAGGTTGGTGGTAGGGGAAGGAGGGTACGGTCCCTGTGGATGCCTCCCCCACTGGGTTCCGGTCTAAATTGGGTGGCACTTCCCGGCCGTCCATACAGTTACCTTACACCTTTCTGGTAGGTCGGACGGTCTGGGTCTCAACAACAACAACGATTCCAATACTTTTCCTAAATATTATTACACACTGACTTCCAAAAGTTAAGCACGCAATGCAAATTTTCATTTTTAGAAAGCGTATTTAAATTTGATGTGGCTAAAAATCGCTGCGGATGCAGATGGCAGTATGCACATATCGTATGTTACAGACAATCACGATTGCCTGTCCGGAGATATGCTAATCAGGAAGTCGTTGAAGACGCATTCTGAAGGGTTTGAGGAGATGCATTTAAATGCTAATACGAAACGTTTATAACTTTTGTAGGATTGGTTTTGATGATATTCGTGTGTCTATGGCTGAAAGAAGACGAATGACAGATAGAAAACGCTGTCGGGCGCATTGAAGCAGGACAGTCAATCAAAGATATCGCTATTTTCTATGGCGTTGATCATTCGGTAATTTTTCTTTTATGGAAATAATTCCAAACAGTTGTCCAGAGACTTGTGCCAGGTAGTCCAAGGGTTACCATCTCCTCTGATGATCGGTATATTGTTATAGTATCCAAGCGGAATCGACGAGCAACCTCCACCTGTTACAACCGTGGTTGCAGCGGCACTTGAAAACACAATATCTTCCAGTACTGTGAACCGAAAGATTCACGTGAAAGGACTATACTCCCGAGTACCACGTTTTGTTTTCCACTAACCGCCCAAGCCAGAGAGGCAAGATTAAAGTGGTGTCGTCAACATGTCATTACACTGTCTCAGAATGGTGAAACGTTCTGTTCACGGACGAGTCCAGATTTGCCCTGGAATCAGATGATAAGCGTGTAAGGGTATGGAGAGAAAGAGGCACACGAATCAGGCCAAGAATACCATCAAACCTCACACATTCAGAGGTAGCAGTGACATGGTGTGGGCTGGAATTTCATTGGGATATCGCACAGAGCTGCATATCTTTAAAGGCGGTTCTGTGACAACTGCGCTGTATCGGTATAAAATCATAGACCCCATTGAGAAACACTACGCTGCAGAAGTAAGTTGATCCTGATTTCCTCCTTATGGACGATAATACGCTTCCCCATCGAGCTAACATTGTAGACGAATACTTGGAAAGTGAGGGCATTTCTTGTATGGAGCGGCTGGCGTTTTTCCCCGACCTTAATCCCATTGAAAACCTTTGGGATGCCCTCGGGCGTGCTGTCTCTGCATGTTTACTTCCTCCAGCCAGTCTCAGAGAGTTAGAAACTTCCCTATTGTAAGAAGGGCCATTGCTCGTACCTGTGATGGTTGATCACCTCATTGAAAGCATGGAAAATTGTTGTAAAATTTCTGTGAAGGTCCAGGGTTGTTACATACCAAATTAATGTAAGTTTTGTTTGGTTTGTTTGCTTTAAACATCATTTTGTTAATGACCCAAATATGACGTCATCATATTACTTTCGAATACTAAATATTTTTTTCATCTTTGTACATAATTCCTGTTTTGTTTAATACATGAACACATTTGCTACCTTCATGTATACTTTTCAGTTAATCAAAGCTTTACTTTTCATTTTTGTTGATTTACCGTCTGTGCCTAACCTATGGAAGCCAGATGATTACATCAGAATATATTCAATATAATAAATGCATGATAAATAAATATACTCATTTGACAAATTTGAGCCCACAGATATTGCGCCAGAGTGCATTAAACATATTCCCGAACATATAACAACAAATACAAGCATTCATATTAAAATTTCTCTATATTATTGATTGTAGAGCAGGAGTACTTAGCAGGTTCTTTTTATTCAAAAGTTCTTCGCTCCATTAAGTTTGAAAATATTTTAGTTTCACTCAACGTACGTGAATGGAAGGACTCTGATGGATTGCACGACTCATTTCCCATGCAAGTATTTATAACCTAAGAATTTTAGATAAGAATAAGGGTTTGATACAGTAATCGATCGTAGCTACAGCGCTTTTTTTTACTGTCCTTCCAATATATTGCTTTTATAAAGTGTTGCTAGTAAAATAAAAATTTGACGTAACTCGAGTGTTTATTCTCTGCGAGTTCGCAAAAAAAAGCTGCAGGAAGTTTATTATATTCTGTTTAAATTTAAAGTGTTTATCTGAAAATCCTGGATATTGTCTGGAATATATTATATATATATATATATATATATAAAAATATGGATATATATATATATATATATATATATATATATATATATATGTACACATATATACTTCATTCATCTTTTGATGCGTGTAGTCTGAGTTTGAGCATTTATAGTAATGTACCATTGCTCATTCTAAAACAGACATTTGTTTGGGTTAATTAGAATTAAATAGACCTGAAGATGAATTTAATTCTGATTAATCATTGAATTTGGGCCAGTGCTGTTCTGTTCTCTTATCGGCATTATGGTCATGGTTTTGCTTCTATGGCGGTGATGTTAATATTACTTGAATTTTTTTACTTATTACATTTTTCTAATATATATATACATATATATATATATATATATATATATATATATATATATATATATATATATATATATCTGGTGTTTTTAACTAAACTGACAGAATCTCAGAATCATCTGTAACTCGATCTAAGTAGTGGTACCATGGTGGATCTAAGGAGTAGTATGATCGGAGTGGCACCAAATTTTGTAGGGGGGCTAATGAAGACATGGGAAGAAGGATTCTGCAAAAATCAAATTTTGTTTCAAAAGTTACCGATAGAGGAAAATGTGGCGCTGTGCAATACAAAAACGAGTTCCAAAAACAGACAAATGAACAACTAAGACGAAACTTCCCTGAAACATCACGCTTTATTCAGCACCTCGACCACCTTCAATATGACCGTCGTTCTCGTGGACCACACTTTGCATCCTGTGCACAGCATTCTCAACAGCCGAACGTAATATGTCACAAAGTGTGTTCAGCACAGTCCTTGATATGTTGTTCTTTAAGTTTGTCATATAAGAGACCCCACCAAGATAGACCTTTGACTTCAAATAACCTCACAGCCCAAAGTCACAAGGAGTTATATCCGGGGAGCGAGGCGGCCCTGCTAGAAGGAAAAACCGACTAATAACCTTTTCATCTGTGAAGTGATGCCACAACAGTTGTTGTACCGATAGAGCGATGTGTGGTGGTGCTCCGTCCTGCAAAAAAATTAGCTGATCCAGACATTGTATTTGCTGAAGTTATGGAATGATAAAACTAGTGAGCATATCGCGATACCTCTGCGCGTTAACAGTACAGGTTACTGGTCCTCTTGGAGTAATATTCTAAAAATTATGGTCCAACGATCAAATGTGCTGCAAAGCCACACGACATACTAAACAGTGATCTCTGGTGAGTTTAATTGACGTTCATGAACTGCATGGGTTGTTCAGTTGCCCAAATTCGGGAATTGTGAGTGTTAACAGTCCCATTAAGATGAAAATGTGTCTCATCTCCCCACAGAATTGTCCACGACCTCCATCCACTGTCCGACCTCCATCCCACAGAATTGTCCACGATTGTCGTCGACCTCCATCCTGGCAAGTAACGTCAGACCAAATGTCAATCGTTGGCCATAACCATTGGGTTCGAGTTGTTGCATACGACTGATCATGTATGGATAGTAGTAGAGAACTCTCCGCAACACTTTCTATACTGTTGTAACACTCAAATTCAGTTGGTGTGCTATTCTCCGGTCACTGCTACTACCAGAAATGGTCTCTTGTGTACCTTTGGGGATCGCAATCACAAAATCCGTAATTGGTTTGTTCTGACACCAGTTACCGTCCTCTACCAGACCTAACTTTTAGCGATCCTGTTTCTTCAAACTTCTAAATCATGTTTTTTAATGTCGTAATTGATATCAGACCTTTACATAAATTGTTACGGGATCGAAACTTACGAAGAGAAGTAGCTGCGTTGCACTGGTGCAGGCAAAACAACTTCACAAGTAACGCACTTTGTGGTAACGTTAGACTCACGTTCAACTTAGCTAGTTCTCGGAATCTTCTTCGGAGCTTTCCCCATGTCTTTATAGCTCGAATTACTGGCACTGTTGTCACCTACGTAAGCGTTAATTTGCATTTTTATTTATTATCTGCCCTTCATGCAAATTCTCGGCTACGTAGCGTCACATTTTCCCCTGTCTGCGATTTTTGGAACAAAATTTATTTTTCGCGCAATCCTTCTTCCCATGTCTTCATTAACTACCCTACCAAATTTGTTTATATCGTGCTACAGATGACTCTGAGTACTGTCAGTTTAATTACAAACATCCGATATATACACTACGTGACAGTGAAAATGCGATACCAAAAACGAGTGGACAGAAAGTAATGAAAATCGGTAAACAGAAGGAGACAGCAACGAACAATAAGTGATGTTTATTGCAACATGATGCACCTATACACTGAGCAATAGCATTGTTTGATCAGTAGGTTGTAGGACCATCGCGGACGGCGATACAAGCAGCAATACGTTTAGATACAGAGTCAATGAGCGTGCGGATGGTGTCCTGAGGGATGGCTACCCATTCCCTGTCAACCATTTGCCAGGGTTCATCTTCTTAAAGCGACGGTTGCAGGGCACGCAAGCGACGTCCAATCACGTCCCATATGTGTTCGATCGGTGAGAGATCAGGGGAGACTGGTGGCCAGGACAGCACCTTGGTACCTTGCAGGGCATGTTGGGTGATGCGTGCAGTGCGTGGTCGGAAGTTATCTTGCTGGTAAATGGTATTGGGAAACCCAGTGGGAAGGGTAGTGTCACCGGCCGCCGTACGTCCCCCACGTATCGTTGGGACCGTCATAGTGCCCTCTATATGGACCAGAAGTGACCTGCTATGGTACGCGATGGCGCCCCAAACCATAATGCCGCGTTGTCGCGCGGCGTGGCGTTACACAAATGTGGCCGGATTGGACCTGTCACCACGTCGGATCCAGACTCATACACGGCGACTGTCATTGCTGAAACAGAAGCGTGACTTGTCTGAGAACACGACCCTGTGCCATTCCGCAGTCCACCGTGGCTCTATCCCGACACCATTGCAAACGGAGGCGTCTGTGGTGTTGGGTCAATGGCAGTCTTCTTAAATGAATGCAGGTGGCCTGTGACCAATCGACGGATAATGGTCCTGTTCGATATGGTAGCATCAAGGGTATCCTGTACATGTTGCAAAAGGCGACGGATGTGGCCTGCGGGGCCGCCAACGCTTGCCGGAGGATGCGTCGGTCCACGCGTGATGACGTCGCTCTGGCTATACCGGCACCCCTCAAACAGGCTCCCCCACATTCTCTTGTTCCAACCATCGTCGCCACAGCCGGTGCACCGCGGATGCGTGTAGGTGGCTGTCAGCTGAGATTCGACGCATGGACCAACCTGTCCTTTTGAGTCCGATCACTATACCTCTCGTGAAATCATCTGTCCAATGGAACTGCTTCGGTTGGCGGCGGCCAAGCATTCTCTGCTACTATACATTTCCTCTGAGACAAAACAAAATTGCAAAATTATTTCCCTGGCAAACAGACCGGCGCGACTATTGCCGATTCTGCAGGTTCCCTCCCTTATATCTCTCACAACGTGCGCGGAACAGCTGCGCATTTCGCATCATTTACATAACTCGGTGAGCTGCGTCTACCCTGCAATTTGCATATTTTTCTGCCCACTCCTTCTGGTGTCTCATTTTCACTGTCACGTAGTATTGGTGTGTGTCTCATTTTCTCTGTCACGTAGTGTATATATTATACAGAACTCCATCCGCACGTCATTGACTCTGTAACTAGACGTGTTGCTGTCTGTATCGCCGCCCACGGTGGTCCTACAACCCACAGATCAGACGGTGTTATCGCTCAGTATATAGGTGTATCATGTTGCAATAAACATCACTTATTGTTCGATGCAGTCTCTCTCTGTTTGCCGATTTTAGTTACTTTCTGTCCACTCCTTCTTGGTGCCCCATTTTCACTGTCCCGTGCTGTAGATCACGCTAGAGGTAGCCATTGTCGTATTTTGAGAAATTAGTGTTTGTTTACTTCACACACATTGCAATGAAAAAACCCGGTGATAGGAGCTCCCTAAAAATGTCTTCGTAAAATCGTAAATACATAGATATTCGGATGAGAGTCATAGGTTATTATACCAAAAGTTAGATTAAATTATTAAATTACTCTAGACTATTTATTACCTATTACAGAAATAAATATGTACTTTGAGTTTAGCAATACATTCATTAGTATTTTACGTAAGGGGCTAGCAATTCGTTTACTTCGCAGGCCAGTTAAGAGCGTATAAACATTATAGAAGACCAGGCAATGATTTAAAAAAATTGGCGTCGATAGAATAATTATTACCTGTAGTTTAGCACTACTAAATATAGTTAAACCTAGATATAAATCTGCAGTGTAACCCTCCGCCCGACTTTCTTAGACATTTGCACTGCATTTACTGTTTAAGTCCACATCTTACATAATAAAATTTTTCTCTGTGTGGGTGTTATCGAAGTGTAGCGGGAAAGCTAAGCATCGTAATTCCATTAAATTTGGTACACAGTTACTTCAGGACCCGGGAAAGTGCCAAACGGCGATTTTTTTAAATTCGAATTAGACTTTGAGTTATTTTGTGTTTTAGCACGATTTCGAATGATATCTACGACGTTTATATAAATCGGTTCTTTAGCGACTGAAAATATTATCACAGAGTTTCCACCTTAACATCATTAGAAGGATCAAAGAACGTTATTCCCAATGATGTTTAAGTCGAATCCATAGGACAAATTCATTATATATACTTTTATTTATATACACATCGAATTTTGCATTATTTAGGTTTTGTTAAACTGCTTTCGCCGTATCCGAAAAACAAAATCGAAGATTAGCACAATTGTATAGTTTGGCAAAAAGTTCCTTTGAACCATGATAAAAAACATCTTTATTTCATCTGTAATTTTTACATTGGTGATTTTTTAAGCAAGCGAACCTGTAAAATTTTCGAAACCCCGCGTTTTCCACGAAGCGCAGTTTCGACCTTCGTTTCGTCGGCTGCGTATGCGCTTAAATAAATAATTCCCTTTTGAATCTTTTATTCATATATATTGTTTTGCTTGATGGCACAGGATCGGCGACATTTTAAAGGTAGGGGGAACGGACAATTTGGGGATTGTGTTGTATCACGCTCATCTCGTCATTCAGTTTATCCCTGCTTTAACTCACGAGCAGCACCGCATTACACATACTCTATGATATCATAATCAGCATAAAAAATAAAGGACACATATATTTTTCATTTTAAATTTATTCCTTTTAAAATATTTTTGGAAAATTTCTTAGAAACTAATTAATTGTGCTGGAAATAGCTATGTGCCATAGATAAATTGAATGCATTTTCCTTATTTGTAGTAATATGTACTATTTTAATAAAATACACTCTATGATATCATAATCAGCATAAAAAATAAAGGACACATATATTTTTCATTTTAAATTTATTCCTTTTAAAATATTTTTGGAAAATTTCTTAGAAACTAATTAATTGTGCTGGAAATAGCTATGTGCCATAGATAAATTGAATGCATTTTCCTTATTTGTAGTAATATGTACTATTTTAATAAAATACACTCTATGATATCATAATCAGCATAAAAAATAAAGGACACATATATTTTTCATTTTAAATTTATTCCTTTCAAAATATTTTTGGAAAATTTCTTAGAAACTAATTAATTGTGCTGGAAATAGCTATGTGCCATAGATAAATTGAATGCATTTTCCTTATTTGTAGTAATCTGTACTATTTTAATGAAATTTACCTCTAGATAATGAGAGTTCCGCCTACGTTTTTACCCTACTGACTCGAATACCACCTTTGCCCCTGCAATTTTAATATTTTTCCAAAGGAAAAATTGTTACGGGAGTCTTCAATTTCGAATAATTCTAATACGAAGCATGCGAAGTGCAGCAAATACAATTTAGTTCTCTTTTTCTTTATATAATGTACCTGCATAACAATTCACAACTCAAGAATGAATGCAAATAAATGCGGTACTAACATTCCTTCTTGAGTTATCGTATGCACAACTGTCATATTTACACAGACAGATGGACATTTTCCCGAAAGTGTTAAATGTGTTCAGGAGGTTTTTAAACGCGGTTTATGGCTGAAATCACGAATTTTTAAATTTTCGAAGAAACAACAATTTTCCCATGCAATAAAATGAAAAAAAAATTTTTTTTTCCTAATGGCCAGGCATTTGATATTTCATCATTCGCCTATACTCCAGCCAGAACCGTGTCCCTTTCAGCCACCACATGCCGTTGCCCCGGTGCACCAGTGGGGGGTCGGAACATACCGCGCCCAACGACACAACATCCATGCCTGAAGGTGGGACTCGAACCCACAACCCGGCAGCCGAACGATCGCTAGGACACGTCTGCCTTGACCGTTCAACCACAGAGTCGGCGGAAAAAAAATATTTAAATATCTAAATCTGACAGTTATTGTGAGAACATAGCCACATTTTGTTTATAATATATAATCCGTTTAAATCTATTTAAACAACCCAGTTATTGTATAAATGGAAGTTAAACGAAACATCAAAATTTCGTAAATTATTTAAGATCATCAAGAAAGCTTAGAACACGTCATATTAACTTGTAGAAAATTTATTAAAGGGTGGGAGGTGAAGATCCTGAACTGCACAGATATTTATGCTTTAAAATTAGATCGCACTGTTTGTGCATACAACAACTGTACAGCACCAAAACACTCGCTAAACATTTTTCTCATTACACAAACACGTCAGAACATATATAATAAACGTCGTATATTAAACAATCCCCTAATTTCGTTTTTATTAACTCTATCATTAAAGAAACATTCACATCATTATGATACAAATTACTACTGAAAAGCACAGCTCAATTAATTCTGTGTTCCAAGAAACAACCATGCTTCCTTGCTCTCATTCTTACTTTAAAAAAAAATTCGTATATCAGGAATTTCTCCATTTTTCCAGACTTATTTATGGTCCCTCGATCATAAATCATGACCGTCTTAATGACATCTTTCCTGAAGAAAGTGACACTAAAGTCACGTGATTGGTGGGTGGTAAAAAGGTTCGGGGGGTAAAGATCTTAGAGGATTAGGAAATGCTTGTTATTGTTGATGGGGGATTGAAGAAAAACTTTGCAAGCATGTGAAAGGAAATAGACAATACTATTTTGCTGACATGGACTAATTGTTGCTTCAGTGTCATTGGTTGTCGCTGCAGACGTATCTAAGTTATCATTCTTACCAAAAAATATTTCTTCTTATTAAAACATTGTGTGCCTTTTAAAATAGGATTTAGCAAATTTATTTGCAAATCATATTAGTTGGTAAATTTCACTAACGTTAAATCTTATTTTATCTTTGGCACGTTTGGTGACACAATTTTTATTTCATCACTAAAATTCCTTTTGCGTTAAATTGTACACATAACTACTCTAAAATTTTTTCATTTATGTAGGTCATACGTCTGTTAAAGTTTCAATTATATTTTTCCAAAGAATATATATATGAAGATATAAAATTTTCTGAGCATTTGAAAATAATCCACATGAAAAAATGTCTTATATTTACTGGAGTTATTACCCAAAATGTATGTGAAAGAAAAAGCATTTAGAAACAACCTTAAAGTCGTATTTCCCCGAATGTGGTTTTTTGACATTGCATGCAAGATAAATCTGAAACACCTTAATATTTTACATGGAATTTTCAGAATATAGAATGCATATTATTCTCTATAAAGTGAATTTATGTTTATTCATGTTTTATTGATAAAAAATACATTTTTAAATAGTATGCCGTTGAAATTTCAAATATGTAGCGAAAGCTAAGTACAATATTGCATGAAATAGAAATGTACTTTAATTGCAAATTAATTTAGGCTAATAATAAGTAATTGTTCCTGAAGTTTAGTTAGAAGTTACCAAAAAGTTTGTTTTGGGTGCAAAATTATTTCTAAAGTATATAATTTTTTAAAAATAAAATATTGAACATGATTTAATTTTTATCACTTTTGAACATGGTATAAGGAGTCTTATAACCCCTTAAAAGTATTTAAATTTAAAATCAGAAACTTTTAATTATTTTTAAAATGTTAATATTGTAAGTCAGAAATAAATAATTGTTATTAAAAATACATTGTTCTGGACATTTAAATATTTATGAAACATATTTTACATTAGATCGCTAACAGTTTCTGTATGAATATGAGTTTTAGTGTAAATGTTCACATATTTAACAAATATACGCGTAAAAATCGTTGAGGTTGTCCAGAAATGTAATTACAAAACTACACTGTTTTTTTAATAGAATTTTAATAATAATAGAAATTTTAATTTTAGTGTAACAACTCTTAAAAGTCAGTAAGAATATAAATCTTAATATACAATATTAAAAATAGGATGTGGGCAGCACATGACTTTCCCTGCATACTTATATTTACGTTCTCTTTATTTTAATTAAATGTAATTCACTTTTAATTGCATTTTCGTTCTCATTTGGTAACTGTACTTATTTTCAAAGGTGGCGTAGAGAAAATACGAAAAAACTAAAATATCTCGAGAACGGCTAGTCCTAGTGTAATGGGGTTGGTCTTGTTCTTTTCATCGTTAAAAATTACGTATAAAACAAGTATTTAATGGATATATTTGAGATTACGTAGTTTTTTAGTGTAGATGTTGACGATTTTTGCGGACTATTTCGCAAAAAAAAACAGATTATTTTTCCCCGAATTGTACCAAAATCTAATCAGCACCAGAGTAACCCATAAGCGACTTATCAACCGCTTTTTGTGAAATTCGGTCCAATAGTATTTTAGCTAGGGTAGATGCATGAAAATTTTGTGGATCATTCCGCAAAAAAAGGCGGGTTCTGTTTTTATGAATCCTACCAAAAACTAATAAGCACCAGGGTCTCACCCAAGTGACTTACCTACCAAATTTTATGAAACTCGGTGCAGTAGTTTTTGAGTTAGAGTGGATACATACATTGCATCTACGTCATGTTAAAAATAGTTTTTTCGAATTCTAGAGGTCTCGAAACGGGTAGATCCGTCGAAAACTCGAGTTGTGATTTTCGGTATGATTCCAATACTTTCCCTATACATTACCATGTATTGCAGGGAAAGTAAAATATAAAGAATGTAACCCTTTATAATAAAATTCTTAATCTTTCGTGTTCAAATACCTAAAGTGTTAAATCTAATAGAACAGAAAAAAAAAATTGGTAACTGGGAAATGGAAAGAGAATGTAATGTATAACTTTAAGTAATATATAACCGTTTTGTAAAACTCAATTTAAAATTATTTTAGTTCATCAAAATCACAAATATCATATTTTATAAGTAATAAAGAAACTGCTAACTTTCATAATGCTGAAATTATTAAGCTACCATTCGTTAGCCCAATTATTTCTGAAAAATACAAATTAATAATATATTTATTTTTCGAAACAACACAACCTATGTTTTACATTTAATAATATCCAGGTTAACACTTTCCATACTTCCTTATTGAAAGCTATTATTTTTTCCAATGGTAGCAACACCCTTTCTCTGCTTCAGACACGTTTTCTGTTCTTACATCAGTCACCGATCTTGCTCTCAAGAGTAAAAGTTGCGTGTCTTGTTTGTCCTGTCGAAGAAGGCTGTCTTTATAACCGGTCGATACTGTTTTATGTATGCTGCTTTTAATTAAGTTTTTTTTAAATTATACTACTTCATGAGCAGTTGGACCTGCATGTAAATTTTGCACAGCTTTGAATATAAGTTTTGTAACCATCAAGAGAATTAAGCGCTTTTCTGAAATGTGACAATTAAAATAATTATATTTCTTAAATGTTTCTTGGCATATTTAACGCATAGTAAACAAGCAAACAAACTTCTTTATAATACCCCACCGATTAAACAACTAAAGAGTTTATTAATACTATTATTTCTCAAAGTTCAGCTCAATTAATTTAATATTAAAAACATAGATTTTCTTCTATTCTTGCTTTAAAAAAATCTACGGTGTTTAAAAAAAGTCCCGGTTTCTGTCTTTTATCAGAAATTCCTTTCTTTTCCCTCAAACTTCTTTATGGCCCTGTGATAAATCATGACCGTCTTAATGATATCTTCCCGAGAAAAAAAAAATGACGCTAAAGTCACGTGATTGGGGATGTTGAAAGTTTCAAGGGAGAGTTACATTGTAAGATTAGCAGCGTTTATTAATTGTGTGCGACTAAAGACAAATTTTGCAAGCACAAAAAAAGAAAGAAAAAAAAATATATATGTATAAGTAAACGAACTTATTTGTAGGCGTGAACAAATTGTTGCTTTAGAATCTTTTTGTGTCACTTGCGGCTTAGGATGTGTAATGTTTTTTTAGGATGTAAAATTTTTGTTGAAAAAATAACAATATTTTTAAAATTATGCTTACAGAACTATTTAGGTTCTGTAAGTAAATTTTGATGCTTTGATGTACTATTATCAATGAAATGAAAATAATACTTTTACATCTTGTGTTTTGTGATGGAAATTTGACACATTTGCTAGACTTCTATTTCATTTTACACCTTCATACAACACAATTTATTATTAATTTATAATTACAACGCATTTAAGTTAAGTAATTTTAAATCTTAACACTTTTAAAAAAGTTTTTTAAAAGTTTAAAAAAAAATCAGATTAAAATTAGTTGAAATATGTAATTAAGAAATTAAAATATTTCTAAACATCTCAATTGAATTATTTAATATTTAAATAGTAAAAATATTTCTTTACATCAAAACTATTGAAATTTTCTCATATAATTATTTATAATTCAAATGTTTAAATATTAACAGCACAATTAATAGTTCCGATAAAAAAAAAATCTGGTAGCGAAATTCGTAACCTTCATTGTTGCAGAATCTGCATAAATAGCCGGAAAAAAAATGTGATTAAATAAAATCAAACAATATGTAGAAGAAACATACATTTTTAAAGACATAAAAAAATATATTTATTTGTCGTCATCGCGCGTCTAGTACACATTTTCTGAGAAAAAATAACCCCCAGTGGACCACGAGTTAATTATAAACTTAAACAAAATTAAAATGCCAGTCACATCGGCGTGAATGGAATTATGTTTTATAAGTATATAGCTCAATACATTTTACTGAGCATTTATTAATTTATTCATTTTATTGATTATTCTACATTTATTCTTATTTTTAAATAATACTGGTTTTATATTTACCATATGGTTAATTATTTAGTAAAGAAAGTAACGGATGTAAAGCTTTTAACCCCTAATACTGCTAAGAACTTTATAAAAATCATACCAAAGAAACTATTAAATTGAGGCTGGCAAACTGAAAGAAAACATGAATTAAATATGAACAAAGTATATGTAGTATATTAATCTGCCTCTCAAATATATGGTGTTTTGTTTTAATATGTTTCTACAAAAAAAAATTCATTAATATTATCCCTTAATCAGTATCTGCTTCAGACTGGAGGAGATATTTGACTGAAACTCCAAGCTCGTACTTCTAATAATCAATTTGATTATAAATACTGGAAGCACTATACTCTTAACAGAAAGACTATCAGCCTGACATTGCAGAAACACTATAGTACCGTAAATAGAAATATTATTTGCTCTCTATGTACTAAAAAATTTAAAATGGGATGAGAAAATTATCCTTGCCCTGACTAACAAGGAGGATATTGATTGTACAATTATAATTGTGTGTTAGGTGTTATAAGACCTTGTGGATTTCTAAATCTTCCAAATGGGACTGAATTAGCAGAAGAAACTACTGTATATCACTTATCTTAGGATTAAAATTATCAACTGCTCTTGCAGTTCAAAACCATTAAATACAGTGAAGATTTAAAAGTTTCATCTAGAAGCTCGTTGAAGCAAAAATGAATCAGTGCCTACCCTTTGAGATTAACTTGCTGATATCATAATTACAATTTTTTGTTCTAAAAAGTTCTTACAATAAATGTATGTAAGCTTTAAGAGGATCAGATATACGGCTCTTTTGGAGGTTTAATTATCCTTAGTTACCGTATAAAGATAAATATGAGTCGTGTATAGAAAATGAAGTTATTTATTGATCAGAACCAGTCAAATTTGACTTGATTTTCATTTGTATGCAAACGTAACTCTAGGAATAACTGGCTATTTCAATTATCATAGTTTTGATTTTCGACTCAGACTGTCCGACCTACCCCAAGGTGTAAGTTATCTGTTTGGCAGGCCGGGAAGTGCCACACAATTTAGACCTGAACCCAGTAAGCACAGAGACCATACCCTCCTTCCCGAACCCTCAACCACACGGGAGGACTTATGGTCCCACATGTTTAAAAAATGCCCGTACACTATGTGAACTCGGGTCGACCAAATGTAACCGCGTTCTAAACACTGGACTCTCCCGCCCCTCATCGTTCTTCTTGGAAAAACACTTATATCAGTGACTTCTTCCATACATTTTACTGGTACATTACAAGAGCTAGGGGATCCATTGGTATATTTCCATTGTTGAAAAGATGGCGGAACTGATATACGGTTTAAATGAAAAAAATGTCGACCACATTTATTATCGAACTGCTTGTGTACTATTTGACCTTCCTGAGATCAATCGGGAAATAAAAAAAATAGTTTACACAAACATTTCTACATCGAATTAAGATGTCAGAGATGGCATGTAATGACTTTGAAAAAAAATATCGTGTCAGCAAATTTCTTTTGCTTACATTCCTTTTCCGTTGTTTTCTTGTTATTTCTACAAATAAAAGCAACAGTTTCTAATACTGCGTGCAAGATACAGTGCTTAAAAGAAAATTTCTTCTAGCACTATACTACAAGGCCCCGCTCTCTCTCTGAACCTTTTAGTATCCCTAACCATGTGACTTTACGTCACTTTCTCTGGAGAGATGTCATTAAGACGGTTATGATTTATCACAGCTGCTGTAAGTTTTGGGGAAAAAGCAGAAATTCCTGATAGAAGACTGAACCCTGGATTTTTGTTTTATCAACCAGAACAAAATTCGAGTTGTAATTTGATATGAAATTATTGAAATTTTATTTTAATAGATAACTGTAGCAGTAAATAACAACTTGAATTACTGTCTAAATTCTATGTTATTATAAGTTATGTTTCTGGTTTGCTTGTTAATTTGTAGATAATCTGCCAAGATGTACTGAAGATAAGAAGTATATTTATTTAAATTGGTAATTTTTAATTATCAATAATTAAGTTATTTTAATTATTAGTAATTAAGATATTTTAATAACATTGACAGTCACATTAGTAAAATGTATGTTAATTCGCTATATTTCTATAACAGGAGTATATATTTCGATAATATAATTAAGAATATATATAATTTTATTTCTTTACGATATTTATTTGAAATACATTTTAGTAAATTATCTTTTTTTTTTCATTTTGTCTGTTTAGTTTACATGCATGTATATTTTAATGATATGGTTTATTTATACTGGAACTATAACTAGAAGACCTATATGAACGTAGCATGCATAGCTTAACGTAACTAGGAAGGAATTCTAGTAGAGATACCTAAGAACTATAACATTCTCAAAATATTTTAGATTTTTCGCATTTTTGCAACGACGCCTTTGAAAATACGTCTAGTCTCCAAGTGCAAAAGAAAAGTGAATTGAAACTGCAAATTTATAGTAATTTCAAATAATTACCTGTGTTAATTTGTGAAATTAAACTCAATTTAATGAATTCTGAAAATAAAGAAATAGAAAATGTATCTGAGTCTGTGGGAAAAGTTATGTGCTGCCCACATCAGATTTTTCCCTCTTCTAGAACATGATAAATTAATTTTTTTCGAACATATCACCCATTTGTCATGTTTTTAAACGCATTTCTATATTACTAGATAGTAATTATTGTACCAAAACATCAAATAATTGATCGAAAATTCACAATTCGATAAATTACGATTGGATTATTTTGAAGCATGATTAATAGTAGCTATTTGATCAATATCTATAGTCTATAGATTGATAATTGATTGGAAAATAATCATGCTACACAACGTGAATTAATTAGATAGCAATCATAGGCTATTTACGCGAGTGCTTACCAATGCCAAAATTAATAAAGGAAATGAATGAAAAATATTTGGGATAACTTTTACCCTATTGAAGTCTGTATGGTTAAAAAATATTCAGTACAGTTGAACCCTCTTAATTGTTTGCATGTCTATAAAATTAATCAACGTAAAAATATGTTTCTATTAACATAAACAGAAGAAAACTATCACAAAAATATAATGTAGGCAGCACATGAATTTTTCTACATAATTAAATTCATTTCTTTATTTCTTTCATAAATTAAATTGAGTTTAATTGCACACACAAAAAACACGGATATTAATTTAAAATTACAGTGAATATTCAATGTTAATTCAATTTTTAGTTTCTTTTGGCTTACATATCACTACTCTCACTAGTATTTATAAATATTAATCTAAGTTTTTGGACTGATTAATAATTATTGTCTATTTGTATCTAAAAGGCATTTGCTGTATTTTAAATGTTGTTGCTCTTGTGTTATTAATTGGCTTTTACTATTTTTTTTATTTCAAGGTTGGCAACAATAGTGTTCTATTTTATTCTTTATGTTTGGCAACACCGTCTTTTCACTTCATGTGTGGCAACAGCATGGTAGATTTTACATTCTATATATGCACATGTAAGTTGTGGGTTTAGATTATTTTTAGAAATATATCATACTTTCTCTCCATCTTTTACTACGATCTTAATCATACGACGTTGAAATCACCATCCTTCAGAAAATTGCCATTAAGTTGATCATAATTTATCATGATTGTCATAAATAAGTTAAAAGTAATGGTGAAATTCTGGATAAAAGTCAAGACCCCATAATTTGTAAAGTAGAGTTAAAAATTTGTGATTTCTTAAATATGAAATTGATTTATGCAATTTTATTTATTTTTATTAATATTGATTTAAATTATTATTTAAGAACTAGAATAATATGTAGTTTATTTATGCCAAAAAATGTGCACCAAATAAATTTAATGCTTTGTATTGGTAGTTTTATTATAAATTTCCTTTTGATCAACTTTTTGTTTGCAAAAATATATGCACATTTGTTATTTTTATCGACATGTGAACATAAGAAGACGTATATGTGGGATATATGAACACAATATGATTTTATCATTTAATTACATTTCAGATATAAGGCATATGCAGCTTCTTTTAAAATAATTTTATATATGTCGCGAAAACATCTTGGATTCAATTCTTAATGCAATGAAGGAGAAATTGTGATACAAAAGCTGTCTGTATATGATAAGATACATAAGTGCCTTTTGAGGATTCCTCTATCATCAAGTGTTGATTTAATATCGCTTACCCTCAGTTTGTAGACAATAAACTCTTCATTTTTCTCACGGGACTAGATTCATCAGAAAAGCATTGAACGCTACGAACAGTTTTTGGGGTAATGTTTGTGAGAAATTATGACATGTTTTTCCATCTTGTGATTTCATCATTATTTTTTTGTTGTTGTTTAAAGTAGTACTCATATTTTTATTTTAATCTGCCATTATCGAAAACCATATATTTTCAGTCACAGTTTTATTGAAAAATAAAAGTATAAATAGAATTTAACTGTATCAGTCTATGTCTGCACTGGGAGCAAATGAAGCTTTTGTTGCGAGAAATCCCGATCTTACATATAACTGTATCACAACTGAAGAAATATATATACCAAATTATTCGGATAATAAAATTTTTACTTAAAATACTATACACGTTTTAGGTTTTAATGATAAAACGTAACTTTAAGAGACATACATAAATCTTCAAGAAACAAACATAAAGCCTAAAGAAACAAACATAAATACTAAGGAAACAGACATAAATCCTAAAGAAAAAACATAAATCGTAAAGAAACAAACATAAATCCTAAAGAAACAAACATAAATCCTAAAGACACAATCATAAATCCTAAAAAACAAACATTTTTTACTTATATCGTGACACACTTGAAGACAAATAAAGATCCTAAATCCCGTTTCTGTCAAGAATTCTCTGGAGAAAACAATCATAAATTGTTTTTTATTTATCGTTCCGACTTTTTTAGATGCATTGCCAGCCAATCAACAATGGACTTAGGAAAGTTCTTCAAATGATAAGAAAGGGAACCCGTGAGAACTCAATCAAATTTTTACTGAAAATATACACGTTTTAAGTTGTCTAATAATAAAACCTACCACAAATCCGAAAAACAAACTTAAGTCCTAAAAAAATCAACATTTTTGACTTATATCTTAAAACTTTCAAAGACAAATTACGAGCCTAAATCCCTTCTTTATCAAAAATTCCTTGGAGAAAACAATCATAAATATTTCTTATATCTCTTTCTGACTACTGCAGATGTATTGCCGGACAATCAACAATGGACTTAAGACATTTCTTCTAATCACAAAAAAGAGAACCCGTTAGATCTCAATAAAATTGTACATAAAATATACACGTTTTAATTTGTCTAATAATAAAACCTACCACAACTGCAAGAAATAAACTTAAGTTTGGAAAAAAATCAATATTTTTGACTTATATCTTAAAACTTTTGAAGACAAATAACGAACCTAATCCCTTCTCTATCAGAAATTCCTTGTAGAAAACAATTATAAACATTTCTTATTTCTAGATCCGACTACTATAGATGTATTACCAGCCAATCAACAATCGAGGTAAAAACTTTTTTCAAGTATCGAGAAAGAGACAAAGACCGTGATAGGCCGCCATTTAAAAGTTCATTACAAAAAGGCATGACGTCAAAAATATTACTTACCGATGTTAAATGATGAATAATAGGGATGTATCCAAATATAACGTATCCACAAAGATGGTTAAATTATTTCAGCATAAAGTTTGACTTACCTACAAACATTAAAAAATATAATTAATTGTTGTCACTAAAAAATCATTATCATTACAAGACGTTACATATACTTGAAATCGAAATGTAAGTTCCACATCATATTTTAAAAACTGTATGCATTTTGGAACATATGGAAAATTATACGAGTATAGCAAGTTGTGGTTGGTACTGTTGAAAATTTTATATACTACACATATTTTAGTTTTAGTGGTAGTTGTATTGTTTCACATATTTAAAATAAAATAAAAATACTAACTGTGAATTTTATGATATGTGTTTAAACAATGTTAATTTGCAACTGCTTCAGGGCTCATCCATAATAATAATAAAACAAGAAAGATCAATCATGCTTAAAGCATTGATTATGAAACACTTTCCAACTTCAATGCAATTTTATTTAAACATGTCTAAAATGCAATACATTCCTCGGTAATATTTTAAAACTTATCACAATACTACATTAATTTATTATATTTGAAACCTTAAACCTTCATCGAAAAAAATTAACTTCATTCAAATGACGGCATTAAAGTATAAATTGCCTGGTTTAAACATCTCTTAAATGTTATACATTCCTCGGTAATAATTTTAGAATTATCATAATACTACGATAATTTATTATATTTGAAAACTTCATCGAAAACAACTGAAATCCATTCAAATGACGTCATAGAAAAAATAACACGCCTGGCTCTCTCTATAAAAGCAACATTTCATTCATAAATAATTCCCCCATTCATGTCATTCATCACAATACTATAACAATTTATTTTATTTAAAAATTAAGACCATTGAGCTGCAAGTAAGTAAGCTCTATGCGTAAAACTTCATCGAAAAATATCGTCCTTCTCTTTCTAAAATCAATGAATTCATATCAGCTAAGCAGACTCCATGGACTAAATGATTTTGTGTTAAAGAATTACAGCGATTCTAATACAACTCATTCTACATATTTTGCTGTTTACATTTTACATAGGTGAAAAATAGGCTTCATAGTAGAAATAATCAAATTTGGAAGAGCATTTAAACTGAAATATATTGTCATTGCGTTGTTTTAGTATGTAGATGCACAGAATTTAGGCAAAAATAAAGTAATTTTAGGACGGATACAACACTCAATATGAATTAAAAAGAACTTTAAAAATCACGATTTTGACACAAGATAGATGCCATATATCATTTTGAAGTGGGTCATGTGATCGTTTCATATCATGGACACGTGATCGCTTAATATAAGAGGTGTTATTATTATTTTAATTTTTATTTAAAAAACAACTGAATATATTTCGCTGAATTTTTTTTTTATATATTTTATGGAACAATTTGAATATTGCCTAAAATTTTCGAAGCAATTTGTGAATTTTAAATCCGCTTAAAAAATGCTTGAAAAATTAGGTCCCATAGGGCTCAATGTATTCCATTTTTTCAACCCGGGTTCAATCCAAAACTAATTGGGTGATATTATTCATTTATATTCCCATAGGTCCTATAGACCGTCTGAACAACATACTAAAATTTCATTTTGATTGAGTCATTTTTACGGCAGTTATCGTGCTAACGGACAGACAGACAGACAGACAGACAGACAGACAGAATGAACAAAGTCATAAACACTTTTCAACTTTGTTGTAAAGTGTTAACAAAGTCATAAACACTTTTCAACTTTGTTGTAAAGTGTTAATAAGTTTGTCAGTCGGATGTTTGGTAACGTAACGGAAAATCAAAGCGACCCACATCCATGAAATTTAGTAGAGAAAGAAAACACCTCGTCGAAAGAACTCTTCCGAAAGATAACACCTGGTCGAGACTTTTTTAAAATTCGAATTAGTTTAAAAGTTATGAATTTATAAATAAAAATTTGTGCATTTGAAATTACAAACTGTAAACAGCAGAAAAGTGTTCATATGCTTTATAAATTTAAAACATACTGAATGGAACTTTGAAATACAATCCCATTACAGTCGAGGGTCGGGTATTTGGGTATTCGCTGCAGATTCCCGGCGAGTTATGTGTCGACAATTTTTTCTGTGGCGGGTTTGATTCAGGTTGTGGGTTCGGATTGGATAGAACTCGACCCGCGCAGGTCTCTAGCTTAAACTGTTAATGAAGTGCCGCTTTTGACTATAGGTAAAATAGGCCTCCGCTGGGGAGCCTACTTTTTGCACTTAATGCACATTTTTTGCTGCAAAAACTTCATACAGGGCGTTAGAATTTACTTTTAGCTAGGAATCCGGTAAGAGTTAAAGCGGCACTGTGCTAATACAGTCAAACAAAAATAACTTTATTTATATGAACATAAAACATGGAACACTAGAGTCGGTCGGTTTCAAAAGCAATAAACAACTTTCTCCATCATCCAGAAACAGACCAGCAGATGGCAGGTTTCTATAGAAATGTGCAAAATACTTAAAACTTACTTGTCCGAGTATGTAAAATTCACTTTGCAACCGGCATGTCCCGCACTTTACAACAGAGATTCATTTATCCAATATCAGCACTGTCGTCTTTTGAAAGATTTATTAAATAAATTCATTGAAGCTCTGCTTTAAACCCCGGTCAAAACAGGGTAAATTTTCAAATTATCAAGTTATATAATTTTCAAGTTAAAAACTGCTTTATTGTAAGACTATAATTAATTACTTATAACTGCTTCGTAAGACAGTATTTATTAATGTTTAATGTCCCTAGAGTACATAAGAATGTGTTTCAAGATTAGAATATAATTCTTATTTCCTTCATTTGTTTCCAAACATCGAATTCATAAATAGCATTCCTATCATCATTGTTTCAGACTAAAAGGATGCAACCGTCCTCACTAATGAAATATCCAGTCATAAACTTAATTTATATCTTTTGCTGACATCAGGACCATCTCATCAGTCCTGTATATACATCGAAATGGGGAAGATTTTCGTGGAAATGTAAAAGAAATGCAGTTAGACTCTGAAGAAATATGATGAAGTTACATTTTGCTAGATCGAATTTTATAAAGATTATTATTTAAGTTGCGTATTCCTATCTTTAAATCATTAACAATCATTAGTATGAAAATGGACCAACACAAATATAATGAATTGGTTCACAACGAAAAATGAATGATTCACAATAATTTGGTTCACAATGAATTGTTTCACAGCAAACAAATCAAGACAAATCAGCATATGTATGTTTCAGAAATCAACCAAATTTCCTTCTTCAATGGAAAAGTCTGGATCTGAACGCATAAATATGTACAAGACTATGTGGTCCAAACGGAAATGGCTAATCGGCAGATCGCAAAATAGTTGCGCTATATAATATACCGAATAGGAAACGAAATAAAAATGTGAATCAACACGAGAAACAAACAAGAAAAAAAAATCTGATGTGGGCAACACATGACTTTCCTTATAAAATGCAAAGAATTTATTACTTTAACAGTAAAAAAAATAGGTTTTTCTTATAGTAGATATTTATACTCTTTCCAAGATATTGAATTTTCGACAATTAGTTGTCATTTTCATTGATTTAGTGTCATTTTAATCCATTTGGCGAGATTTTCGTTAATTTGACAACATTTCAAACAGTTGCCAAGTAGGCGACATTCCGCCAAATTCGTCGCCAAAATCTCGCCAAGCTTTACTGATGGAGAAATAAGTTATTCTTACAGCAGATAAATGACTATTTGCGTTCAAATACAAAAGTATTACTCGAACTATCTTTTCTGATGAATGGAACGAGCTAGATCCACGAGAATGATGTCACTAAATTTATCGCATGGTATTACACATAAAAAGGGAACATGTTTCTCAATAGGAAATATATATTTTTTTTATTTTATATGACTTTTTGATAATTTTTTTGAAAAATGTGCAATATCTCGAGAACGGTTCATGTTAGCGTTTTAAAATTTATGTTAATCGTTTACTAATGACAAATGACATAAGAAATGTCTATTTAGGTAACTTTATTAGCGGTTTTGATTTTTTTACGATTTTTTTCAAAATTTCACTCGAAAATTTGGGGGGGTTCTGAACATTCGATTACGTTTAAAAACAATAAGCTTCCTGTGTTTATGGAATGTGATTTTTGTACCAAATCTCGTTCGAATCGGTCCATTCGTTTGTCAGTTATCGTCTCCACAGACTCACTGACACACACACACACACACACACAGACATTAATTCAAAAATGTTTGATTTGTGATCAGGGATGCTTAAAATGTGCTTTCCAGTTGAAAACTCGAATTCGAATTTTCGACCCCATCACAATACTTTCCTTATACATTATGAATATAAGAAAAGCAATAAAGGGCATGGAATATGATCACAAAGAAACAAAAACTTGCTTACATAGGTCAAACAAAACGCATCTTAAAGTACCATTTAAAAGAACATGAAATTTGAGTAAAAAACTGAGAAATTCTATCAATAATCTTCTATCAATAATTTTTGTTGCATGACTAATCATTGGTTTCAATTTTACTTTCTTATACAAATATGTAATATAGTAGTGTAAAGAAAGTATTGTTTTCACGAAAATTTTCGAATTCGAGATTTTGATGCCAACATAGTATGTTGTAGGACATCCTGAACACGTTCTGACTATTTTTGGAGTGATGTCCGTCTGTGTGTCTGTAGTGCACATGTCTGGGGTTGTTTTTTTGGGAACAAGTTAACTGCCGCAAATATTAATGATTTTCACGAAACTTTATATCCGGCTTTGTTATCAAAAAATCTAGGGCTAGATAGACATTTTTTAAATTCGAGCAAAATGTTCGAAGTTTATTCGAAATTTTATATTTTTTTAACATGACAGCATAGAACTACAATAGAACTACAATAGAACAGAAATTGATATAATCATGCATAAAAAGGTATATTTATGGGTCAATGATCACATAACTTAATAGTTCAATGATTGCTGCGAAATAAAAAGCTGCGATACAATTTTTGAGATCGGGGGATGCATTGTCAATTACGGTAGCATTTGAAAATATTTTTCAAGCCTTTTAAAGCGAAGGGCAACATGCTATATTTGTGATAATTTAGACAAACAAGACAAATTTTTAAAAATTTTTCTCGCAAAAATTTGCAATAAAATATCACAAGCTACTTAAAATTTACTTTAAGAACCCATTTCTTCATCAGTTTGTCTCTGTAACATTTGGCGACAAATTTGGCGGGATATACCCGACTTAGCAACTTTCTTTAAATATTGTGAAATTGATGAAAATATCGCCAAATCTATAAAAAATATCTCCAAATCGTTAAAAAAATGTCTCCAAAAATGATAATAATGCGTCTAAATCAATTAAATTAAATGTGTATTGTTAGAAGATAGTACTGTAATGATGTTTCGGTAGTTTTTCTCTGTCAATCCAAGCATCTCGCCTGGCTATGAATTTGGCGACTTTTTAATGTCACCAAATGGAAAAAAATATCGCTGTATAAACGAAAGTGTCTCCAAATTGATAAATAGACCCTAACTTGATTAAAATGGTGTATAATTGATGAAAATTCAATATTTTGCAAAATTAAGTTCAATTTCCTTGATAATCAAAGTCGCTTTGTTGGAATAATTTATTTAATATCTTAATAATCCCTTTTTCCACCCATTACGTCCATAACGCTTGGCGGGATATCGCCAACTTGGCGAATTTTTAAATGTTGCCAAATTGACAAAAATACCGCGAAACAGATAAAAATATCTTGAAATTGATAAACATGACGCTAAATCAATGATATTAACTGTGTTTTGTTAGGAGATAGTATTATAATAATGTATTGGTAGTGTTTGTCTGACGGTCTAAATCTGTAAGGAATAATCTTTATTCCAAATTATTGCCATTATAACATCTTACCTGGTATGGTTGTAAAGTTTAAAAAAACATTACAAAATGGATTCTGGTATGAAAAAGTCGAGTTCAGCCACATTCCAATTAATTTTTTACATCCATTGTTCAGGGGCGCGGTAGCCCATTGGTTAGCGCGCTGGAGTTGCACTCGGTAGGTCCGGGTTCGATTCCAGCCACTACCAAAACTGTCGCCGTGTTCATGCGGAGTACGATCACGTTAAACATGTGGGTCCGAAAGTCCTTCCGAGAGGTTGGTGGCAGGGGAAGGAGGGTACGGTCCCTGTGGATGCCTTCCCCACTGGGTTCCGGTCTAAACTGGGTGGCACTTCCCGACCGTCCAAACAGTTACCTTACACCTTTCAGGCAGGTCGGACGGTCTGGGTTTCAACAACAACAACATCCTTTGTTCAAATGCGTTCTTCCGTTTCAGAATTACATTTTTTTCATATCAATTAAATTTCAGTAATCTGGTTAATAATTTGTCGATAATTCAATGTTGATCCGAGATATAGCATGGCTATGTTTAATTTGTTGTTTCTTTGTTTTCATGCTTTCTGCTTTTGATTTTTCTATTTATACTTGCCTCCTGAACATAATGTATAAAGAAAGTATTGTGACGGGGTCGAAAATTCGAATTCGAGTTTTCGACGGGAGAGCACGTTTCAAGCATCCTTGATCACGAATCAAACATTTTTGAGCTGATGTCTGTGTATGTGTGTGTGTGTGTGTGTGTGTGTGTAAGTATATCTGTGTGTGCGTCAGTGAGTCTATGGATACGATATCTTACGAACGAATGGAGCAATTCAAATGAAATTTGGTACAAAAATTACAATCCGTGAATACTGGAAGCTTATTGTTTTTAAAAGCAATCGAAAGTTCAGAACCCCCTTAAATTTTCGAGTGAAATTTTGAAAAAAACCATAAAAAAATCAGTACCTTTAATAAAGTTACACAAATAGACATTTCTTAAGTAATGTTTCCTTAGAACACGATTGACATAAACGTTAGAACGCTAGTATAAACCGTTCTCGAGATATTGCACATTTTTCAAATAAATTTATAAAAAATCCCATAAATTAAAAAAAATATATTAACTGTTGAGAAACATGTTCACTTTTCATATGTAATATCATACGATAAATTAGGTGACATCATTCTCGTGGATATAGCTCGCTCCATTAATACATTTGTATTTGAACGCCAATAGTCATTTATCTGCTATAAGAATAACTTATTTCTCCGTCCATAACGCTTGGAAAGATTTTGGCGACGAATTTGGCGAAATGTCGCCAACTTGGTGACTTTTTCAAATGTTGCCAAATTAACGAAAATCTCGCCAAATGAATAAAAATGACTCTAAATCGATGAAAATGACGAGTAATTAACGAAAATTCAATATCTTGGAAAGAATATAAGTATCTACGTTAAGAATAACCTATTTTTTTGCTGTAAAAGTAGTAAATTCATTGCATTATATAAGGAAATTCATGTGCTGCCCACATCAGATTTTTTTTATTTGCTTCTCATAATCATAAATCCGTGTTTTTTTTCTGTTTCGTTTCCTGTTCGTTTCACTGTACGGCGACACTATATTGCGATTAATTGTTCAACCATTTCAGTTTGACGACATAGTCGTGCTCTTATTTAGACATTAAGCTCTGTATTTTTTGCATTGAAGATGGAAATCCGGTTTATTTCTGAAACGCACTCATGCTGTTTATCTTAATTTGCGCTGAATTTTACACTGTGAACCAACCAGTTAGTTCATTACTGAGAAATCACGCACTATTATACTTCACGTAAAATATGGTTTTTGTTAATACATATTCTACACACATCGAATCTGTTCCAGCTTTCAACTATTCTTTAAATCTGTTGCAAATGATGGAAAGACACTATCTTGCCTACGAATGGCATTTACTCCCAATTATTTATGGCCCGTGTCATAATTCATGTCATTTAATGACATCTTCCTAGAGTGAAAAGGTTCACGTGATTTAAAGGGTGATAAAAGGTTGGGAAAAACTCTCCGGGCCAGAGCATAAAAAAAATACTCGCTGCCATTGTGGAAAGAAAAAATAAAGAGCAGGGGATTTTTGCAACTGACGTAAAAATAGAGTATATAAATATTTTGAAGACACAGACGAATGGAGGTAGGTCTACAACTATTTTGAGGAGAAATGAGTTTTACGCCCAATGCCTCAGAGTATGGAACTTAGGTAAGATTTATATAAATCATATCGTAAGCACGTTATCCAAACGTTCAATGTCTCCAAAACTTCAGAATTAATAACAATTTTACTTTCTTATACTAGAGTCAACGGCTCTACCGTGCAGAAAACACCGGTTCTCGTTAGATCACCGAAGTTAAGCAGCATCGGTCGCGGTTAGTACTTGGGTGGGTGACCTCCTGGGAACACTGTGTGCTGTTGGCACGTTTCGAGCGCGGTAGCCCGGTGGTTCGCGCGCTGTATTTACACGCTGCCACAACTGCCGCCGTGTTCATGCGGAGTACGATCACGTTAAACATGTGGGACCGTAAGTCCTTCCGAGAGGTTTGTGATAGGGGAAGGAGGGTACGGTCCCTGTGGATGCCTCCCCCACTGGATTCCGGTCTTAATTGGGTGGCACTTCCCGGCCGTCCAAACGGTTACCTTACACCTTTCTGGTAGATCGGACGGTCTGGGTCTCTACAACAACAACTTTCTTATACTACTGCATAAAGAAAACATTGTTTTTGCGAAAGTATTCAAAAGAAAGGTTTTGACACTAAGGACTTGAAGATATTTAGAACACTTCCGATAAAATATATGTCAGAGAAATTATACATATTTGAGATGCGGCCATTCTAGGATAAGAACTATGATACACATATACAATGGTACACAATGATATATATAATATATGCATACCCGCGGGAAAAAAAAACGCCCCACCCTCTGTTAATCGAGCATTGTTCATCGTAGAGCAAATTGAATGATACCATTCGATTAGGAATAACATCCTCTACAACTTAATGTGCGTAAAATTTGCATAAGGGGCCGCTTTCATATCTAAACGCGCACAAACTTTGAAATTTTAAATAGCAACACCAATGTTTGACGACATAGTTCGAAACTACAGCAAAATTCAACCTGTAATACCAAATTTCGAGTCATTTGGGTGAAGCGTTTCTTAGTTGTGAGCATGTAAAGTTTTGAGCTCCTAATGTTAAATTAGTTTCCAAGATTTCCATTCATATCTTCTGCAATAATTATCTGCTCACGCTGAATTTTTGTATGACGTTATTACTAAACAACCCAAACACATTTAGGTGATTTTCATTTTGGAGAATAAATTGTTTGCATGAAATATTAATTATGAAATCAATAATCGAAAAAATATGAATACAAACTTAGACACGTTTTGATAGAAATCGATTCACAAAGAATTTTTATATGTTTATATAAAATTCCAGGTGTTTTCTCTCACTAGTTCTTTCGAAATGTTTAAATATTCAGCATCACGAAGACTTTAGGGGTCGTGCATTAGTTTAAAAAATGACTAATTTGAAAAAGTTATATTAATGGTAATTTAATCTTTATTTAAGAAAACGGGTATTTATTTTTACCCAGTTTTAATAAAAACTTTGTATAAACAGTGTTGTACAGATGCAACCTAATTAACGTAATTCTGCTACTGTATTGAAGGGTGCAAACTTGTATTGTTATAAATGGAATCTACTTATGTTACTGCAGATTAATAGTTCCCGAGCTACTACGAGTGGAAATCGCCCACAAAATGTAATAATTTATAATAAAAAATATTTATATAAAACAATAACGAATTATAAAATTATGTGATACTAAACACCAACATGACTTCAAACGGTGATTGATAATGACGGATTGATACTTTTAAATTCGGCACCAAGTTCCAACGGAGTTGTTTTGTCGCGTAATCAGCAGATATTTGTTAATCTCATAAATTGATTTAATAAACAGCATTATAAAATGCCATTTGAAAACACACATCTCATTCTTCTTTATTTCTTCTTCCTTTTATTGACCCTGTCCCGAATGCCCCATTAGTTTTTAGCAAAGTATCCAGTACGACATTTTACCCCTAATAATCGTGGTCTGTTTGAGACTCGCATAATCCTACCCATTACAGGCCCACTGCCTTAGTAACGCACACACACACACACACACACACACACACACACAAGACAACACCACACACAACCATGAAAATGCTCACCCTCTCATGCAGGAATCAAACCTGCGACCCTTTGGCTGCGAGGTACGCCATCATGCTTAATGTCAAGAGGATAGTTCAATAATTTACAACAGTGCTGTGGTAAACCAACGAAATATCGCCCTTCAAATTGCGGTTTTCAATATGGAGCTGATCCCCGAAAATTGCACATTCCGGAATATAGAATATCTTCGGATATAAAGATAGAAACGTCGTGAAAATTTGAATTTGGACTAATTTGTGGGTCTAGAACTTGTGGGTGATGTCAAAATTGGGTGTTGCCATTGAAAGTTTCAAAGTTTGTGCGCGTTTAGATATGAAGACGGCCCTTATGCAAATTTTACGCACATTAATTTGTAGAGGATGCTATTCCTAATCGAATGGTATCATTCTATTTTCTCTACAATGAACGATTCGCGATTAACAGAGGGTGAGGCGTTTTTTTTTCCGCGGCTGTACATATCGCTAGGATATAGATAGGTACATTATATAAACATACTAAAACTATCCGGAATTTAGGAGATAAGGCTACAAATATTGTAAATACTAAAATTAAATTAATATTCATGTATAAATATAGGTGTACCATTATAAGTTTGTTAACAATAAAGTTGAGCATTTGAGCACTTCCAATGAAAATAGCGATATATTTTGTCAGATGACAATATCTTTAAATTTTCAGATTTATCAGTAACTTTTTAATGTGAAACTAAACTGAATACTATTTCTGTGTATTTCATATACGTACAAGTTGTATTTTATTATTTTTGTTTTAATTAAAAATGTATCAAATCACCCCAATACATGTATCATGTTTCAATACTACTAAAGGATTTTTATATAATTGCAATTAGTTATGAAAACTAAGACCTTTAATTAATTGCAAATAGATATTTTATGAAAGTAAAAATTGAGTTTATAATTTCGATTATAAATATTATTTAAAAAATTGCATTAAAGGAGAAAACATATACGTACAAGTTGTATTTTATTATTTTTGTTTTAATTAAAAATGTATCAAATCACCCCAATACATGTATCATGTTTCAATACTACTAAAGGATTTTTATATAATTGCAATTAGTTATGAAAACTAAGACCTTTAATTAATTGCAAATAGATATTTTATGAAAGTAAAAATTGATTTTATAATTTCGATTATAAATATTATTTAAAAAATTGCATTAAAGGAGAAAACATATTGAAAAAAAAATTGCTTCAAACTGCCCACCATGCCTATGTTAAGTGTCTTGAAAGAGAATAATATATTCAGTCACAAATAAAAATTAATAAATCTTTTTATCCATGTCTTCTAAACCAAAAGTAAAACAAACTTATGTTCTTATTATCAGAACACCCCCCCCCCCTTACAAAAATTAAAAGCATTTGTGTAGCTTAATATAATGCAGCCAGGAATTCTAATTACTGCCTTTAGCGTATATCTGCTGCAAAGTCATCCCTAATGTATTTCGATGCATGTACTTGACATTGTAACACGACGGATAAGGATGAAATTAAATCAGGGCTGATTAACGTGAGTCACACAAGCTGGAGAAATCGCATTAAGTTCGAAGTAGAAATCTGCCTCTTTTGCTAAACAGAATTTACAGCTTGCTCGTAATTTTATCAAGAATGTATTGCACATTTGCCGAATCCATGTTTATTTCTGTAAAATAACTTGTTATTTGCTTTATGCAAGTTGACGTATGTATAGAGAAAATATATTAAAACATGGATACTCGGTAGAGGGTTAAGATTTTATATAGTACTTTAACAAGAATTGGAAAATGCATTATTTTTAATCAAATTTGTCCCGAGTTCAAAACATATTATACAATGTAACACTGAAGCAACAAATATTATATTAACATTTAAACATATAAAAATTGTTGGAACTGTAATAAGTATTTCAACGACTAAAACAAGCTAAATTCTAAGTAATAAAACAAAAGAATAGAACAGGCGATTTTGGATTAGTCACATAATTGCTGACACTCATAGAGCATTAAATGTTTTCGTGTAATTTTTATTATAATTTTTTTATTATTAACATGAACTTCACAAAATCATTTATGTATATATATATATATATTTATATATATATATATATATATATATATATATATATATATATATATATTATATATATTATATATATTATATATATATATAGATATATATTATATATATTATATATATATATATATATATATATATATATATATATATATATATATATATATATATATATATATATACATAATATACGACAAGTGCTATACGTAATCACAAAGATGTAGGAATTTTTTATGACTACTTTTAAAAACAAGATTTTTGACAGAATTCCTTTCACTTCTATTTTGAATGGAATTAATAAATTTTTACCAATCCCTTTTATTACAGTTAAATTGAATTACCGTTATGTTTGTCCTAACGGCAGAAAAATATACAACTATAGTCATATATGTAAGAATACCTCGTTGTATGACGTGGAAGAGTGTAATTGCAAGAACAGTGTATATAGTGACCCGTATCACAAACATATTATTACAGGAAATTTAAATTTTATTGAAGACCAACAACTAAAATGTATTTTCAAATTGGGAACTAAGTTTCGAGAACAAGAATTTGAGTGTGTATATGATGATTTACATAACGATCTGTATCAATTCATTTATCGTTTAGCTGTGAAATACAGTGTTCCTGTTCAGACATTTGATGAATGGAAATATCATTTTATTAATGGTTTCAAATTGCACTATCAAAAGAGATACAAAAATACTAAAGTATCATCCATACCTAGATCCATCAAAAACATCAGAGATAGCTTTGTAATCACTTATACAGATAAAATCGTGGCTAATTACGCATTTACCTGTAAAAAATATTATATGGAAAATTTACAGAAATGTTACCTTGATCAGGATATGTATACATCGGTATCGCATAATAGTAAAACTTTGACCAATCGAATCAAAGCCTTATACAAAAGAATTGATATTGATCTTAAAAATGTTAAGTTCCCTTACTTAGTGCTTATACCAAAGATGCATAAGGAACCCGTTAAATTCCGCACTGTCACCGTAGGATGCGGAACTTATTTAACCATTGCTAACTTAAAACTTTTAAATATCCTAAAGCAAGTTATGATTAACCTTCAAAAGCAGGGAACTGTTATTATCAAGAACAGCCATGATATCATTAAAAGACTTAAATTCTGTGACAAGGAATTGCGATTCAGAAGTTATGATTTTCGCGATCTTTTCAATAATATTGATATTGCACAACTTTACCTTATATTGAAGGAATTGCATGAGTTACATAATTTGAAAGAGTACATTACATATCGAAAATATATGGACCTTATCAATCTGGTTTTGAGGGAAAATATACTTTTTGACGGAAAGTGCTATTATAAACAGATTAAAGGAATTCCAATGGGGGGAAGTTGTTCATCAATATTGGCTGACATATATCTCACTAAATATGAGCATGGAACACACCTATTATATGAGATACCGTACTTTCGTTATGTTGATGACGTGCTGTATGGATATTATGAAAATGCAGCAGGATTGGATTTCAATTTTTACCCCAGTGGCTTGGAATTGGTTGAGAATAAACGTGCAAAGGATGGATCGGTGAATTTCTTGGATATCACCATTAAGTACAATACAAGGAATGGAATTTATACGAGTCTACACGACAAAAGAAAAAGTTATGGCATAAAAATTAACAATATCATCACTTGGAAAACGAACCTCTCAAGATTCATTTTTAGAAATATACTTTTGGGACATTTCAAGAGAAACCAAATATGCAACACTTTAGCAAAGGATTGCATATCAAGTAACAAGGGGATAATATTAGAGGCATTAAAAAAGAATTACCCTGTTAAATTCCTGAAGAAATATTATAATTCTTTTTTCAACAATAAAAATGAAGCAAATTCTTTCAAAAGGGATTTTGCGGAATTGGGATAGTTTCTGCATATCACTTGAAGACTTGCACATGCGCATAGTTATTTATATAATAGGAGGTTTTGTGTTTCCTTAGTTGTGCGTTTCTTGACTTCCATTCTCAGTGGTCTGTTTCTCCATGTTTGGGTGCTTCTGACTGGGCACGTATGGGGGATCAACCTTTGCAATGCATTGGTTCCGTGAGCGTTTGCCCGGGCTGGAAAAGCAGCTTTAAACGGGAATGAGGAGTCGCCATCCTCCTCTGCCATTGCATGCATTGTATTTGGTTTTCCCTTCCATTGAGCTTAATCCTCGTTTTTGATTTCAATAGTATATATATATATATATATATATATATATACATAGATATATATTATTTATATATATATATATATATATATATATATATATATATATATACATAGATATATATTATTTATATATATATATATACATATATATATATATATATATATATATATATATATATATATTATTTATATATATATATATACATATATATATATATATATATATATATATATATATATATATATATATATATATATATATATACATAGATATATATTATTTATATATATATATATACATATATATATATATATATATATATATATATATATATATATATATATATATATATATATATATATATATATATACATATATATATATATATATATATATATATATATATATATATATATATATATATATATATATATATATACATAGATATATATTATTTATATATATATGTATATATAAATAACGATGAGTGGATTTCATTAGGGAAGGCTCCACATATGCTGAGTTATACCAAAAACCATTTTGCTGCCAAGGAAGAGGCGCAATGCTGCTCTATTTCCGAAGTAGAATACAAAGATATAAATGGAAAGAATAGAACAGGGGTGACCATATGTCTTTCATAAAATGGTAGGGGTGAATTGCGACACCCGTTTCCCTTTTAAAGCAGCTTTTACCGCCTGGGTACAGTGTAGCCCGGGCAACGCTCACGGTACCTATGTGATACAATGTCCAGTCCTCCATATGTGCAAAGACAAAAGCACTTCAATAGTAACAAAATCAAAAAGGAGATCTGAAATGGATAAAAGACGCCATAGATTACTGTTCCCAGATTCCACAGTATTAGTAAGACAATTCGCGCATGCGTGTTGATATATCTTTATAACAGTATCGCAGATACGTTTAAACACTCTCAAAATATCAATTGAATAAATCAATTTATTTGTCTTCTTTGAAAAGGGAATTATAATAATTTTTAAGAAGTATAATGGATAGTGTTTTTTATGGCTTCCTTTACTATTTTTCGGCTGTTATTTATGCAGTCCTTCTTGAATCTATTGTATATAAGGTTTCTTTTGAAATGTCCGATAATGATATTTCTGAAAACATTCTTTGTGAGATTAGAATTCCAATCAATTATAGGGTTGATCCTGATCTTGTATTCTTTTTTAGAATACGACTTGAAACAATTCATTACCTATCGAAGATATTTGGACCTTGTGGAATTGGTTTTAAAAGAAAATATTTTACATGACGGGAAGGATTTTTACAGACAAATTAGAGGTATACCCATGGGAGGATGCTGTTCGTCTATGCTCGCGGATATGTATTTATCAAAATACGAAAAGGGAACACATATTTTATCAGAAATGCCTTACTTCCGTTATGTTGACGATGTGCTTTTGGGGTATTTTGAGCACACTCCAAACTTTGATTTCAAGTTTTGTCCAAGTGAATTATAATTAATCGAAAATTAAGTAAAAGAAGACGGAGCTGTGGATTTTTTGGATTTGTCAATTAGAAAACATCGGCAATATGGGATATATATACGACTCTACAAGACAAACGAGATTCATACAAGATCAAGATCAACCCTATAATTGATTGGAATTCTAATCTCACAAAGAATGTTTTCAGAAATATCATTATCACACTTTTCAAAGAAACCTCATATATAATACATTCAAGAAGGACAGCATAAATAACAGCCAAAAAATAGTAAAGGAAGCCATAAAAAACATTATCCATTATACTTCTTAAAAAATTATTATAATTCCTTTTTCAAAGACAAAGATTGATATTTTGAGCGTGTGTAAACGTATCTGCGTGTTTAAAGATATCTCAACACGCATGCGCGAATTGTCTTACTAATACTATGGAATCTGGGAACAGTAATCTATGGCGTCCTTTATCCATTTCAGGTGTCCTTTTTGATTTTGTTACTGTTGAAGTGCTTTTGTCTTTGCACATATGGAGGACTGACTATTGTATTACATAGGTACCGTGAGCCTTGCCCGAGCGGTAAAAGCTGCTTTAAACGAGAAAGGGGCGTCCCAATCTACCCCTACCATTTTATGAAAGACATATGGTCACACCCGTTCTATACTTTCCATTTATATCTTTATATATATATATATATATATATATATAAACTTTTTACAGATATGTTGATGATCTGATTTGCTTAGTACATACAGAAAATTATCTCATAGATATAGATTACTATCCAGACAATTTGGAATTAATTCCTAATGAAGCTACTATTAGTAAAAATGTTAATTTTTTGGATTTAAATCTTTTTATTGATCCTTCTAATATAATTGTTACAAATTTATATGATAAAAAATACTTTTATAATTTTAATATTAATAAAATCTTACCATTTAATTCCTGTAACTCGATTCCATTGTTTAGAAATATTATACTCAATCAGCTTTTTAGAATTTATAGATTATCTGGTAAAAAATTTCATGCTATGCATATCAATAATCTCGAAATGACTAGTAATTTATATAAATATCCCTCTTATTTAGTAAATAGTATTGTTAAAAAATTTAAAATAGCTGGATTTTTATAATTCTTTTCATAGTATCATATAATTCTATTCATAGTATCTTATACTAGCCAGACATCTCCATTCTCATGTATTTTTTTTTTTTTTTTTATTTTTTTTACATTGTTTTCCACTTCAGCATTACTATTATTTGCCCCTCCTTTTAGTAGCTCTTTTTGTATATTAATACTTTTTCTTAACATTTCGCTTAACTGTTTTTCAATTCTTATGAATGGCAACAGTAAATGGTTTTTTATTTTTTCTTTACGAATGGCAACACTGGTCTCTTCTATCAGTGTTCCCGGTTTCGACTCGATTGTACATACCCTGTGCTTTTTCCAGGTATTCATTTTTTCTTTTTTATTCCTTCTTTATGTATGTCGTCCAAGTAGAAATAGTTTATAGATATAATCTATCTATTTCTTCAGAAACATACATGTTTTGTGTCTGCTTCGTAAAATACTTGGGAACGAATTTTACGAAGTGAACATTTCCATTTGTTTAGGCTTAGCCCTTTTCCCACGTGTATAGCGATATAGCTTGTTTTATTAAGTTTTTCTTTTTTCGTTTCCATACCTTTGAATTTTGTTGATTTTCTGTAACTTGATAACTTGTGTTATGTATTTTTTATCCATTTGATTCATGATTTGCTGTATTATATTTTATTCTGTGGGTGTTTTTAAAAAGTTAGGTTTATCGTCTTACATATTCTTGCTTTTCGTTCATTGGATTTTCAAACTGCTATTATTATTGAAATCATTTTATTTATGAGCTGCATTTACGCAATAAATTAAATGTATTTTGCATTTTCAATCCATTTACTTAATAACTTTAAATTCTTTATTTAATCATATTTGCATAGTATCATCCTTCATATTTTAGTAAGCTATAGTATCTATAATTTTTTTTTTTTCAATCTATTGAAATTTATGCTGCATTTGCGCTAAATTTAGTAATAGAATTAGTTGTTTCTAAATTTGATTTTTCTATTTTTGAATTTACTTTCGTCCAATGTTATTAGAGGAATCTTGTTGCACGTATTCTCCTAATTTTTATCGGTTTTTTACAGCCTATGTTACTGCATTTATTATATTTTCAGTATATTATTTGTATTGTAATTTGTCCAATTCCATACTGCTTATATTTTAGTTAATTTCTTTTATATCATTAGCATTATGCTTTTATTCTTATAACAACTCGTTCGTCGTCGTTGATGAAGCACCTGGCGTTGCCGCCTCTATCTTCTGTGTTGAATGATTACTTATGGTGTAGATTTGACATTACTTGTATGCACACTTATTCTTATAATATATTTTTACATTATTTTATATGCAACTACTTTTGGTTTTAATCCAGTGCTGCCATCTATAGTTTATTATTCTTACTTTTAATATTGTTATAGTTTTTTTGGAGGGTGGTAATCTTGTATTGACGTTTATTGCTTTATTTTGGCTCATTCAACTGTACTTTTTAGTACAATCTTCTATTAATTATTTTCTTAATACGTATTCAGACAGGATTTTAAGTGAATCCACTTTTTACACTTATCGCATTATTTAATACTTAGTGTTTTATTACTTTATCTATATTTAATCTAGTTTACAACTAATGTTTTCGTATATCTTGTAATTTCCTCCTGATTGTCATTAGGATTAGGTTTTACATGAACTTAGTTGTTTTTACTTATATACAAGCAATTATTTTATTACTTTTATTATTATATCTATGTTATATTGTCATACTCATAAAATTACTTATACTATTATGAATTACACATATTATTTGATTTAGTGACTGGCAAATATATTTATACTTATTATTTTATAATTTGATAGATATTGCCCGGTATTTTCAATTTATGTTGGGAATTGTTTAGACCGATATCCCATTACCAACTTTGTGCCATGGATAATTTTGAATATAGTGATTACCCTACTAAAAATTATAATTTCAATAAATGTAAGAATAAAAATTGCAAAACCTGCCCATTTGCTTCTAATACTCAAATTACAAACCATGAAAGTCTTCTGCCCTTCTGCAAAATTTTCAATTCCATCTACCGTTTATGTTGTAACATATGCAATCTATCATATATAGGACAAACTAGTAATCCCATTCATCTACGTATGAATGTACACAGAGATCATGTAAAAAAATATATTCTAAATAATAATTTTCTTCCTACTTCCAATAAAATTGAATATAAACACTTTGCTAAACACGGTTTTGAAAATATTACAATACATATTTTAGATATAAAAACAAAATCAGCAGATAGGATTTATTTTGAAAACTACTATATTAAATCACAGTATACTCTTTTTCCATATGGATTAAATCAAATGTATCTAAATGGTAATGTTGTAAAAAAAATGTTTGTAGATAATAAATATTCTATTTTTAATCACCTTTTTTTGAAACCCCATTTAATTGATAGTGAATCATTCAAACTCAAAAGATTTAAACGAGGAAAGGGGCATTCCTTACTAAATGATCATAAATCTGAGATTATAACTCTACATAATCAATTTAATAGAACTTTTCAATGGAAATTCATAAGATCCTGGGTTTTTGCGGTAAAGAAAAAACATTTAAATAAGGTTTATGCCATTTTTTTAAAAATTAAATCTTGCTAATGAACATTTTAATCATATTTTCTTTGATTTGCTTATTACAAGATTACAGTTTTTAAATTTAAAACTAAATCAATTTCATTATAATAATACAACAACTAATTCTTATTGTGTTATCTCTTTCAAACATCCTATTTATAATTCTCTAAATTTTGGACATCTGTTTAACAAGTTTAAACATTTATTGCCTATTGGAGATTTATGTGTTTCAAAGACTTTCAAATACAACAAGCCTATTGTTAGGTCTATATTTAATTATAATTAAGTTTCACAATCGCTCTCTATTGATCATTATTCTCAGTCAATTGTAGATAGAGAATGTATTTCTAAATTAAACAAATTTGCTAAATTTCTAAATCCAGACTTGGGGTATATAGTTACAGGAGATTTAGACATTGTTAGTGACAATGTGTTAAGAACCATTATGTCATTTGGCACTAAATTTAGGATACCTTCTTGTGATAATTCTTTTAAAATTTTAAAATCAATTAATTTAGATCTTGATAAATATATATATAAATTAGCTTGTAAATACGCTCTGCAATTAGAGGCATTTAATATGTGGAAATTTACTATATTAGAATCAATTAAAAATGCTATTAGAGATATTAAATCGTCTAGATCTTTATATAATATTGATAATATTAAACATTCTATTAATGATTTACAAAGATCCTTTGTTATCACCTATGTTGATAAAGCCTCTAATAATTATGCTATTATCTGTAAAAAATTTTATATTCAATTTATGTTTGATTATTTAAAAAATAATAGTATTTTTAAACCTGATTTACATTCCATCAATAGTATTAAATTGAAAATTATCAATTTGTATAGTGATTTAAGTATTAAATATAAATATCTTAAATTTCCTTATATAGTGTTTATTCCAAAATTTCATAAAAATCCTATTAAATTTAGAACAGTAACTAGTGGCCATAATACTTACTCTACTACTGCGAGTAAATTATTACTAAATTCTTTAAATCTAATAAATAATAGTTTAAGCCAGACTAGCAATAATTATCATATTCTGAATAATAGTAAAGAATTAAAGAATAAATTAACATCTCTTAGAAAAATAATAGGATTTCAAACTTTTGATTTTAAAGATCTTTCTAATAATATTAAGATATCTGATCTATATGATGTAATTTTAGCTCTATATAATGCTTATATTACACATCTTTCAAATCAAATTAAATTTATAAATTTTCCTAAACTTCTTCACTTTGTTATTTTCAATAATTATATTTTTCAAGGAAATAAATTATACTTACAAGTCTCAGGAGTTCCACAGGGTGGCTGCAGTAGCAGTATGCTAGCTAATTTATACCTTTATCATTATGAAAAGTCATTTACTTCAATAGATTATACTTTTTACAGATATGTTGATGATCTGATTTGCTTAGTACATACAGAAAATTATCTCATAGATATAGATTACTATCCAGACAATTTGGAATTAATTCCTAATGAAGCTACTATTAGTAAAAATGTTAATTTTTTGGATTTAAATCTTTTTATTGATCCTTCTAATAGAATTGTTACAAATTTATATGATAAAAAAGAATTTTATAATTTTAATATTAATAAAATCTTACCATTTAATTCCTGTAACTCGATTCAATTGTTTAGAAATATTATACTCAATCAGCTTTTTTAGAATTTATGGATTATCTGATAAAAAATTTCATACTATGCATATCAATAATCTCAAAATGACTAGCAATTTATATAAATATCCCTCTTATTTAGTAAATAGTATTGTTAAAAAATTTAAAATAGCTGGATTTTTATAATTCTTTTTATAGTATCATATAATTCTATTCATAGTATCTTATATTAGCCAGACATCTCCATTCTCTTGTATTTTTTTTTTTTTTACATTCTCTTCCACTTCAGCATTACTATTATCTGCCCCTCCTTTTAGTAGCTCTTTTTGCATATTAATACTTTTTCTTAACATTTCGCTTAACTGTTTTTCAATTCTTATGAATGGCAACAGTAAATGGTTTTTTATTTGTTCTTTACGAATGGCAACACTGGTCTCTTCTATCAGTGTTCCCGGTTTCGACTCGATTGTACATACGCTGTGCTTTTTCCAGGTATTCAATTTTTCTTTTTTATTCCTTCTTTATGTATGTCGTCCAAATAGAAATAGTTTATAGATATAATCTATCTATTTCTTCAGAAACATACATGTTTTGTGTCTGCTTCGAAAAATACTTGGACTTGAGAACGAATTTTACGAAGTGAACATTTCCATTTGTTTTGGCTTAGCCCTTTTCCCACGTGCATAGCGATATAGCTTGTTTTATTAAGTTTTTCTTTTTTCGTTTCCATACATTTGAATTTTGTTGATTTTCTGTAACTTGATAGCTTGTGTTTTGTATTTTTTATCCATTTGATTCATGATTTGCAGTATTATATTTTATTCTGTGGAGTTTTTAAAAAGTTAGGTTTATCGTGTTACATCTTCTTACTTTTCGTTCATTGGATTTTCAAACTACTATTATGATATATATATATATATATATGTATATACAATATATTTTATCAAAAAACTTTCTGGCTGGAAACTATGAACAGAGTATCTTTTATAAATTTAAGTGAATTAAACAAAATTTATTGCAAATGTTTCAAACTGCAAATGTGTATTAATTAGATTCTAAATTTTTAAAACTTATTTATATAAATATTTTAGATAAATTTAGTATCGATAGAAATATTTTTGAAATATATATTTTATTAAACATCATATACGAAAACGAATAGCATTATTTACAGAATCCCAAATTGGATCATTTTCATGATTTTGTTGATTTTTTTAACACTTTACAACATAGTTGAAAAGTGTTTATGACTTTGTTAATTCTGTCTGTCTGTCTGTATGTATGTATGTCTATCTGTCTGTCTGTCTGTCTGTCTGTCTGCCCATTAGCACGATAACTGTCTTAAAAATGGCTTTATCAAAATGAAATTTTAGTATGTTTTTCAGACGGTCTGTGGGACGTATGGGAATATAAATAAATGATATCACCCAATTAGTTTTTTATTGAACCCGGGTTGAAGAAGTGAAATACATTGAACCCTATGGGACCTAATTTTTCAAACATTTTTATGTAAATTTAAAATTCACAAATTGCTTCGAAATTTTTAGAAAATATTCACATTATCCCATAAAATATATAAAAAAAATTTCAGTAAAATATGTTAAGTAGTTTTTTAATTAAAAATTATTTAATATAGGGAAAAAAACAAATTCAATTGAATTCTTACTTTTGGGATATCCTCCAGAAAGAACAAGAAAGATCAATCATGCTTAAAGCATTGATTATGAAACACTTTCCAACTTCAATGCAATTTTATTTAGACATGTCTAAAATGCAATACATTCCACGGTAATATTTTAAAACATATCACAATACTACATTAATTTATTATATTTGAAAACTTAAACCTTCATCGAAAAAAATGATCTTCATTCAAATGACGGCAATGAAATATAAATTGCCTAGTTTAAACATCTCTAAAATGTGATACATTCTTCGGTAATAATTTTAGAATTATCATAATACTACTATAATTTATTATATTTGAAAACTTCATCAAAAACAACTGAAATGCATTCAAATGACGTCATAGAAAAAATAACACGCCTGGCTCTCTCTATAAAAGCAGTATTTCATTCATAAATAATATCCCATTCATGCCATTCATCACAATACTATAATAATTTATTTTATTTAAAAATTAAGACCATGGAGCTACAAGTAATTAATCTCTATGCATAAAACTTCCTTGAAAAAATCGTCCTTCTGTTTGTAAAATCAATGAATATTTCATTCAAATCAGTTATGCAGACTCCATGAACTAAATGATTTTGTGTTAAAGAAATACAGCAATTCTAATACAACTCATTGTACATATTTTGCTGTTTACATTTTACATAGGTGAAAAATAGGTTCCGTTGTAGAAATAATCAAATTTGGATGACCATTTAAACTGAAATATATTGTAATTGCGTTGTTTCAGTATGTAGTTGTACAGAATTTAAGCCAAAAAAAAGTGGTTTTATGACGGATACAACACTCAATATGAATTAAAAAGAACTTTAAAAATCACGATTTTGAGATAAGATGGCTGCCATACATCATTTTGAAGTGGGTCACGTGATCTTTTCATATGGTCACGTGATTGCTTCATATAAGAAGTGTAATTATTATTTTAATTTTTATTTAAAAAACTACTGAATATATTTCGGTGAATTTTTTTTATATATTTTATGGAACAATTCGAATATTACCTAAATTTTTCGAAGCAATTTGTGCATTTTAAATTCGCTTAAAAATTGTTTGAAAACTTAGGTCCCATAGGGCTCAATGTATTTCATTTTTTCAACCCGGGTTCAATCCAAAACTAACTGGGTGATATTATTCATTTATATTCCCATAGGTCCTACAGACCGTCTGAACAACATACTAAAATTTCATTTTGATTAAGTCATTTTTACGGCAGTTATCGTGCTAACGAACAGACAGAATGAACAAAGTCATAAACACTTTTCAACTTGTGTTAACAAGAAAGATAAATCATGCTTGAAGCATTGATTATGAAACACTTTCCAACTTCAATGCAATTTTATTTAAACATGTCTAAAATGCAATACATTCCTCGGTAATATTTTAAAACTTATCACAACACTACATTAATTTATTATATTTGAAAACTTAAACCTTCATAGAAAAAAATGAACTTCATTCAAATGACGGCATTGAAATATAAATTGCCCAGTTTAAAGGACTCTAAAATGCGATACATTCCTCAGTAACAATTTTAGAAATATCATAATACTACGATAATTTATTATATTTGAAAACTTCATCGAAAACAACTATAATTCCTTCAAATGACGTCATAGAAAAAATAACACGCCTGGCTCTTTCTATAAAAGCAACATTTCATTCATAAACAATTTCCCATTCATTTCATTCATCACAATACTATAATAATTTATTTTATTTAAAAATTAAGAGCATGGATCTTCAAGTAATTAAACTCTCTGCTTAAAACTTCATCGAAAAAAATCGTCCTTCTCTTTGTAAAATCAATGAATGTTTCTTTCATATCAGCTATGCAGACTCCATGAGCTAAATAATTTTGTGTTAAAGAAATACAGCAATTCTAATACAACTCATTCTACATATTTTGCTGTTTACATTTTACATAAATGAAAAATAGGCTTCGTAGTAGAAATAATCAAATTTGGATGAGCACTTAAACTCAAATATATTGTAATTGCGTTGTTTCAGTATGTAGATGCACAGAATTTATGCAAAAATAAAGTGATTTTAGGACGGATACAACACCCAATATGAATTAAAAATAACTTTAAAAATCACGATTTTGAGACAAGATGGATACCATATATCATTTTGAGTGAGTCTCGTGATATTTTCATATCATGGTCATGTGATCGCTTCTTATAAGAAATGTTATTATTATTTTAATTTTTATTTAAAAAACTACTGAATATATTCTGCTAATTTTTTTTTATATATTTTATGTAACAATTTTAATATTACTTAAAATTTTCGAAGCAATTTGTGGATTTTAAATCCGCTTAAAAAATGTTTGAAGAATTATTTCCCATAGGGCTCAATGTATTTCATTTTTTCAACCCGGGTTCAATCCAAAACTAATTGGGTGATATTATTGATTTATATTCCCATAGGTCCTACAGACCGTCTGAACAACATACTAAAATTTCATTTTGATTAAGTCAATTTTACGGAGGTTATTGTGCTAACGGACAGACAGACAGACAGAATGAACAAAGCCATAAATACTTTTCAACTTCATTGTAAAGTGTTAAAAAGAGATATATTATATAATAAATATCTTTCCAAGAATTTAATCGTTTTTTATATGAGAGAGGCTTCACATTTTAAAATAAATTTGGTAGATAACTACTTCTCAATCTTTTTTTTTAAATTTTATATAACTCTTCATGATATACCTATTTGATAGCATTTTTAATGCACTTTCCTACGTCTTAGAGAATAAAAATTTGGTACACAGCTCAAATTTGTTGAACATTTTATTCTACAAAAATTTGGTGGATCTTTAAATATAGTTCATACATTTTTTTTCAACATGGCCTGCAAATAATCCCTGTTCACTTCTATAAATCATTGATTGTTGTAATATTGTGAAAAATTCTGATGTTGGCAGCTTTCCTGCGGATTCCTTTGTCTTTTCCTGCGGATTCATATTCACGTTCTCTTTATTTCTTCAATAATAATTTGAGTTTATCTGCACAAAATAACAGCCATAAGTATTTTAAATGGCATTGAATTTGCACGTTAAACTTAAATTTGGTTCTCATTTGATAGCTGGACTTATTGTCAAAGGTGGCGCAGCGAAAACACGAAAAAACTAGAATATCTCAAGAACAGCTAGTCTTAGAGTAATGGGTTAGTCTTATTTTTTTTGTTTTCAAAATTCACGTATAAAATAGGAATTTAATTGATATAATTGACCACATGTAGTCCTTTATTTTTATATTTAACGATCTTTGCGGGCCATTTCACAAAAATAGCTCGTTCCTTTTTCCCGAATCGCACCAGAATAACCTACAAATGATATGTACCCAATTTTGTTAAATTTGGTATATAAATCACTTGTAGGTCATTGAAATATTTGCTAAATTTTGTTAAATTTGTTCCATTAGATTTTAGCTAGAGTGGATAAAGGCAATTTCTGCCGGCCATTTCGCAAAGAAGGCATATTCTTTTATTACGAATCGTACTATAATCTAATGAACATCAGAATTTCCCACAAAAAACATACCTACCAAGTTTTATGAAATTCGGTCCATTAGTTTTTCAATTAGAGTGGATGTAATATCCTCACAGACACACAGAAACATACACAGATACACTCTTACACACACAGACGTCTTCCTAAAAATAGTTTTTTCGTGTTCTAGAAGTCCCAAAACGTGTAGATCCTTCGAAAATTCGAGTTCCGATCTTCGGCACGATTCCAATACTTTGAATACACACACACACACATATATTATCTGCGTATCTGTGTATTATCTGTGTATCTAAATTCCGTGCCTATGCAATTACAATAGTTGTGATTTTAAATGATCCCTAAACTTTTCTTATTTTTTCAACGAAGCCTAGTTTTAACTTATGCAGAATGCAAATATCTGAAGCGATTGTAAGGTGAGTTACATAAGAATTGCTGAATTTTTTTCACACAAAATTATTTAGCTCTGGAGTCTGGAATACTAGTTATATGAATGAAATATTCATTGATTTCGCATAGAGAATCAGATGGTTTATATTTCGATACAGTTTTAAATATTTAAGTATAATAAATTACTGTAGTACTGTGATAATGTAAAAGATATCACCACTGAATGTATCACATTTTAAAAATTTTTAAATGAAATTGCATTTCAGTTGGAAAGTGTTTCATAATCAATGCTTATGCATTATTGATCTTTCTTGTTTTTATATAAAGTGGAAAAAGAAATAAAAAAACATTAATACTCTGATTATTATCAAATGGCTGAATGGCTTTTAAGTAATTTCTTCTCCAAATGAATAAACAACATTTTAGATTTTTTTTAAGAATTGTTTTGAATATTTATGATGTTTTGAGATATTCTATTATTCACCAAAGAGTAGAATATATTTCAAAAGAATAAAATATCATTTTGTTGCAATTGTGTGGCAATAAGTGTATTGATTTTTATATGCATTGATTGTATCTTGAATATATTTTGTGATTTAAATTTTGATTGTTTTTTCATTGAACCAATCATCGATATTTGTTGTGTTGATTGGTTGTTTGGTTGGTTGGTTGGTTGTGATTGTATTAGATTGATTTAAAAGCTCTAATATTTGTGCAAATTTTCAGACATTATCGAAACATGCTATTCTGTAAAGCAAACGGCTATATGGAAGTATAATCTTTAAATATTACAAACCATTACACTGAAAGGCAAACATAGTGGCGTGGTTGGCTGATATATATAACCTATTATGCATGAAACAGTTTTTCTGACAAACTTGACATGTTATAGTTCTCACTTCTTTCAAATGTGTACTCTTTTACTTTTTAGGCGAATCCATATGCAGCATTACAGAAACAAAACTTTAATGATTAATTGGAACACCTCTGTTAAGCTCTGGCTGGATATATAACCATCATTCGTTTTACAATCAAATTAAGGTCATAGAACAAGAAAAGTCTTTGCACTTCAACTTCAAAGATTCCTTAAGGTCCATTATCAGCCGAAAAAAAGGGATGCGCTCTCTATAACTTTGGCAAAAGAGTTAAATTTACGTGTAGAGATCTTTCTCTGCTGGGTACCTTCATTGCCCTGTAGCACTATGAAACGGGTAGTAAAATACTCAATTCAAGGACATTGTGAACTTTCTTGGTGTACATTTTATTCATGCAGTTCGTAATTTCTGTGTCTCTGCTTTCAAAACGTTATTGGTTGCTCTATTGTGATTTGAAGATAAATATTTCAGACCAAGTTGCGTGTATAAATTTTTAATTAAAATCTAATATTTATTGCTTTATATATAGTAAGAAAGATATGTAAAAAGAAAGTGTTGTGATTGCATTTAAAACACATTTCTCGGTTGTTTTTTTTACGGAAAACGTAACAATCTCAAGATACGAATCAAACATTTTCTGCAATCAAGTTTGTCTGTTACATTTTATATGCATTGAATTTCTGATAAGTTTTACCCCAATGTTCAGGCATGCTGTTTCAAGGATGTCCACCAATATAATTTTTAACGGGTCGATATTTAGCTTGACAGAAACAATTATTTTAATGGCTCACTATATTATACAAAATTATTTATTAGAAGGAAGTAGAAAGCCTTAGAAATTCAACCTCTTATATATATATATATATATATATATATATATATATATATATATATATATATATATATATATATTATATTTTGAACAGATGATTGGTTCAATCAAAAAACAATCAAAATTTAAATTACAAAATATACAAGATACAATCAATTCATATAAAACTCAATACAATTATTGTCAATTCTAACAAAATGATGTTTTATTCTTTTTAAATATATTCCACTCTGTGGTGAATAAAAACAATTCTTAAAAAAAAGTCTGAAATTTTATCTATTCATTTCGTGAAGAAATTACAAATAGCAAGGCATTCCGTCATTTGATAATAATCAGAGTATTAATGTTTTGTTATTTCCTTTTCGACTTTATATAAAAAATCAACGATATCATGAAAATGGCCCAATTTGGGATTCTGTAAATGATGCTATTTGTTTTCGCATATGATAATGTTTTATGAAATATATATTTCAAAAACATTCTTATTGAAACTACACTTTTATAAAACATTTTTATAAATAAGTTTAAAAAAATAAAAAAAATTGGACATTTCTTTGGTTTTATCACTTAAAAATTGATAGATATTTGTAGTTTGAAACATTTGTAACAAATTCCGTTTAATGCACTTCAATTTATAAGGGATATTCTGTTCATAGTTTCCAGCCAAATGGTTTTTTGAGAAAACTCGTCAAAGATTCTATGTTCAAAGATGTCCAAAAGTTCAAATAAGCGTTGAATTCCTTGAGAAGTATTCTCAATAACACCCAGATACTTTCCTTTTACATATGCTTTTAATTCTATGAAAAATAATCAAACCAGAAATTTATTTAAAAAATTATACATAAAACATATAGCAAAGAAATGATATTTCACATAGCAAATTGTAACTAATAGCATTCTTAAGTCATCAACAAAAGTACGAACTATATAAATGAAATGTTTAAATAAAATGTATAAATGAAATGTGCCCCATAATTTATTTACACCCAATAAATAGAGGCGCAGTTAGTCTTTTATAACATATTTAACAGTGCCACAGGGAAATTCAATGCCCTTCAAAGAAATATCTCTACATGTAAGTTCGATTCTTTCGCCATAGTTATAAAGAGAACGAATCCCTTTTTATCGTCTGATAATGGCTCGCAGAGAGTCTTAAAAGTTGAACTGCAAAGGCTTTGCTAGTTTTACGACCTTAATCTTTTGAAAAAACGCATGGGATCTGTACTTGCAGCGAAGGGCTTAACCGTGGCTTTCCAGTGAGTCATCAAAGTAATCCTGAACTCGATTCAAAGTTAAAGAGAACATTTTTATAACTGTAGCGTTGTGAAAACCGCTTGATAAGTTGGAATTTTGGTTAGTTACTACAAAACATTCTGATTTAAAATACACTTTTGTTGCAAAAAATATATGCACTCATCTGAAATTAAGCTACAACCGCGAAACTCTGTATGTATTGTTTGTGGAGATGTGTAAATGGCTAGAATTTAGGAGAAACAAATTATTAAGAAATGGTAATAACAGAAATATGACATTTTAGTAAGTGGTATATACTCCTCTGGCAGCTATAGAAGCCAATATTTGGAGCGGCATAGAGTCACTAAATATCGTTTCTTATGTCCCTCCGAGTAAGATTCTGATACAAATGTTGCAACTAGTCAGCTAAATCAGTGGTATTCTAAGGAAGACTGCAATTGCTGTCCCAGCATGCCCCGGTCATGTGACATGCTGGGTAATGTGACATTCCCGGTCATGTCACATGCTGGGTGATGTGACATGTCCGGTCATGTGACATGCTCCCGGTCTAGTGGTGATAGGGCTAGGGACCTGGATGGCCATGGAAGGTCATAAAACCCTCGAAGGTGTTTTTGAGAAAGTCGTGCAGTATGTGGTCGAGCGTTATCTTATTGGTAAATAAAACCTGGACGGCTTGATAACATAGGGAGAACAATCGGGTGCAGAATATCATTGCCGTACTAGCGAGCCATCAGATTGGCTTGCAGCACAAATAAAGATCAGCTGTCCTACGGGATGGCTCCCCAGACTGTTACACTACGTGTGATGACCATGTGCGCTCGATATCCGTGTGCAGATACCTTCTCTGATCCACTAATACCAACATCCAGAAACTGTAATTTCAGACATTATTTCGGAAGTAAGATTACTGACAATTGGAGCTGTTTGCTGCAAACCACACCGTGATGATAATTTTGTTATTTTTCATTTATCTTTTAAATTTTCTTTTACTAAATATCAGATTGCAATAAGTTCTGATCATATTTACTAATGCTAGTTATTTTAAAATAAAACCGATTTTATTAGTTTTTGACAATCTCCAGATAAAAAATCTCCAAACATGAAAGCAGTTACGCTCGGGGGTACCATGTATATAACCATTGGGTTATATGTTTATTGTCTTGAGACATTACCATCAAATGAATTTGTACCACCCGTGCTAGTAACCGATTGGATACATTATTACTCTTTTGAGACATCAGATTTCCTTGTCAATAGTTTATTCATGCTAAGCAAGATGGAGTGGTAGCATTATGGTTTTAATGAGTTATTGAAAATAACGTAACTTTGTTTTTTTCTACATCTTAAAGTTATACAATATAAACATACAAGACGGCTTAAATAACTAGTAAAAAGGATTTATACAAAAGGATGAGGAAAACTTCAGTAATTAAGCAAAAATTGATAAACAATGCATAACACACCTGTGTCGAACATATACTTGATCCATTTCTTTAGCGAATCAGACCAACGAACCAGAAGTCAAAAGACCAAATGGACGTAAAACCTGCCCATTTCGTCTTTTTGACATCGTATTTGTCGGTCTATCCCACACTGAAGAAGATATTCCTCAATTAAAGCCGCAACTGAGGAAAACGAAGGGCTTTATTAGTCCTGAAAGAATTTGTCGTTTAACCGAACTCGGAAACAGAACTCGAAAATCCGATCAGATGTATGTTTGATCGGATATTCAGTTCCAGACATTGGGCCAGCCAAACAAACTTTTGTACTTCATGCTCTTCAAACATGACCTGGACAAACTTGAATGTGTGGCAGGGAGCCAAGTCCACTGAAATAGATAGGAGTTTGATAAAAAGTACTACAGCATCGTTAACAAAGCAAAATCTTGGAGAATGTTTATGTAGTTCTTTTAGTTAACTTAGGAGACTAGAATCAAATATATCCGCCATTTACAACAAAAACAGTACAGCAGTACAAAACCTACACACGAATTGCCTTTTGAATTCGACTGTCGGTACAATACAGTGAGAAAAAAAAAATCCCTACCAGGCAAACACCATATCCAAGCACAGTCATCTGATTGTACGATTTTGAACCATGATTAATTACTTCACATGACCTTCCGCCAGTTTTCTGTTCCCGACAAGCAATGAGCTAAGCAACACTGTAGACATCTCTCGGCATTAAGTTAAGTGATGTTGATCTTGTGTATAACCGACCTACCAAGATAACCAATATCATATTGGTTATCTTGGTAGGTCGGTATCAAGATAACCAGTATCATATTGGTTATCTTAATAACCAATATCATATCCGGCCACACACTAAGCTACCATTAGCCTCAGGGTTAGTCGTGCGGTCTGGGCATTCAACCAATATCATATAGCTCCTAATGGATTATGCTGGTACTAATAGTTGATTTTGTGGCTTAGCATGCCCCGGAAGATAATTCTTGTATAGGCGAGATGGAATATTTTTAGATTCCTCACTAAGCATATCTTGCTACTATCATGTAATTTAAACGGTCTCCCAGGTTGTAGGTATACTGTGCTACTATTATCTTTCCATATTTTAAGGACGTTGTCTACAATTGATTCTATTAGTCTCGGAAGAACCACACTAGGTTAATTTACATGTTTGTGTTTGTTAGGCTGTGCCCGACCTCTTTTGGCAATACAATGCATCTATTACCAAAATACTAATTGATAGAGGCATCCCACGCCCCTCCAAATTATATTATGTTTAAGCGATATCAACTAATCAAGAATAAAATTAAGTCTTTAAGTTTTACTCTGGTCTAGATCAGTTCAGAAAATATATTTAATTCGATCTTCAAGAGGAATGCTAAACAAATGCAATAAAAAATATCTGATGTTGGCAGCACATGACTTTCCTTACATAATGCAATGAATTTACTACTTTTACAATTAAAAAAAAATGTTATTCTTATAGTAGATATTTATATTCTTTCCAAGATATTGAATTGTCTTCAATTAGCCGTCATTTTCATTGACGCAGCGTCACTTTTATCCATTTGGCGAGATTTTCATTAATTTGGCAACATTTAAAAAAGTCGCCAGGTTGGTGACATTCCGCCAAATTCGTCGCCAAAATCTCGCCAAGCGTTATGGACGGAGAAATAAGTTATTCTTACAGCAGATAAATGACGGCGTCCAAATACAAATGTATTACTCAAAGTATCTTTTCTCGTGAATGGAACGAGTTAGATCCACGAGAATGATATTACTAAATTTATTGCATGATATTACTTATGAAAAGTGAACATGTTTCTTAAGAGTTAATATTTATTTTATTTTAATTGATTTTTTGATAAATTTATTTGAAAAATGTGCAATAACTAGAGAACAGTTAATGCTAGCGTCCTACAGTTTATGTCAATCGTCTTCTAAGGAAAAATTATATAAGAAATGTCTATTTGCGTAACTTTATTAAAGGTTTTGATATTTTGATGATTTTTTCAAAATTTCACTCAAAAATTTAGGAGGTTCTGAACATTCGATTGTGTTTAAAAACAACAGGCTTCCAGTATTTATGGATTGTGATTTTTGTACCAAATTTCATTCGAATCGCTCCATTCGTTCGTGTGGAATCGTCTCCACAGGCTCACTGACACACACACACACACACACACACATAATTTCACACACAGACACACACACACACACACAGACATCACCTCAAAAATGCTCGATTCGTGATCAGGGATGCTTGAAACGTGCTCTCTCGTCGAAAACTCGAATTCGAATTTTCGTCCTCATCACAATAGTTTCCTTATACATTATGTATATAAAGAAAGTAATTAACAATGACTGGTAACTGTTACTAACCTTGAACCTTTGGTAATCGAGAAGGGAAAGGGAAGTTTCAAAGTTGATACCCCAACTACGAGATGATCGTATTCCACTCCGTCCAAAGGCATTAAAATTAATTCTAAATAATTTTATGTTGGACATAGATAAATATCAGTTAGTGTGTGCTTGGTTCGAAACAGGTAGGTAATTAAGATTTAAGAAATTAATTATGATGTACTGTAATATACATCACAATTTCTTTACTGAGAGTTGTAATTGCCTGTAATGTAATTACACTCTCATTTTGCTTTTTTTCTAAAAATGGCGCTAGATATTATGCCACAAAATATGTTCCTTTTAACTAAGTATGTAGCAATAGGCCTTTACAATCATGCCCAAATTGAATTTGTGAATAATTTTTCGTTGGTTGGCTGCCGAACTAAAATATTCACACAGTATTTAACATATCTACTGAACCCGTGGTTAAAAGCGGTATATTCAGATATCTCTATATCTATCTCTAATTATAATAAATCTCTATCTCTAATTATAATAAATCTCTATCTCTATCTCTAATTATAATTATAATACTGAGTGTGTGTGTTGACGGGGAAAGCTTCCGGGGCGGTCCACTCGGGAATGCTTCATCAATAATACATCAAGTTTGCTATAAAACGGAATTAAACCTAATGATTTATTACACCAGTGAATATTTTTCGATTTAAGTAATAAAGAAATATATTTATAAATGCATTTTTTTTAATTGCATTTTTTATTGGATCATATCATTACGGCCTTTGAGTGTAACGAGTTTAGATTATTGATATTTTCAAATTCTTACACAATTTGTTTTATTTTGGGGAAACATTTTAAAATCCATAAATGAAAGATCATGGGTATAATCTTCTAATCTACGAAAGCATAAATGATTGCGTCCGTCCGTTCCTGTAGCGCTTGGCGATATATTTGGCGGGCTTTTTTTAATGTTGCAAAATTTAGGAAAATGTTGTCGAATCGCTAAAAATATTGCCATATTGATAAAAATGAAGCCAAAGTAATGAAATTAGTTTTGTTTTGAAAGGGGATAGTATTGTAATGATGTTTCGGTAGTTTTCGACTGTCAGTTCATCCTACTTGACAACAAATTTGGCGACCTTTTAAAATATGGTCAAATTGCTGAAATATCATCAAATGAACAAAAATATCGCCAAATCGGTAAAACTGTTATCAACTTGATAAAAATGACACCGAATCAATGAAATTAATTCCGTTTTGAAACATGATAGTATTGTAATGATGTTTTGGTAGCGTTTATTTCTTAGTCTAACTGTCCCACTTTCTGATAAATTTGGCGACTTTTTAAAATTCCGTCAAATTAAAGAAAATGCAGCCGAATTGATAAAATGATATTAAAGTCATGTAAATGACTCCTAATTTGTAAAAATTCAATATTTTTCAAAATTAAGTTCAATTTCCTTGATAATCCCCGCCGTTTTGTGAGAATTAAATAATAGTTTTTGTATATGGGTTTACAAAAGGGACCAGGATGTTTTTTTCTTCAGATCTGCCTGTGAAGATAATGTTGTATAGCGAAAACAGAGATTTTTATATATATGTTAAGAATAATTAATTTAAATGTTTTAATAAAATGTTTAGAATAACAAAGTCATTTAAAGTATTATAGGAATATGCACATAATTCAAGTTTTAATTTCTTTATATTATATATTCCGAGCGAAGAACGGGTGTACTGCTAATTCACAATATGCCATTGCAGCAATGACCGAATAGTGCCGTATTTCTTAGTCGTTGGTCAATTAGATATTGCGCTACCCCGCTAACAGACAAACATACAAACATACATCTCTTATTATCATGGATTTCCCATTGCAGTGAAGTACAGGTACCCACTGACGAAAGTACATGTACTTCCGATTCTTTCTCAATAGTTATAAAGGTAAAACATTTTCAGCATCTGATGATTTTTTTTAAAGAATATAAGAAGAAGAAGTTTGTGTGCAAAGACGTTACAAATTTTATGGTCTTTAATCTTTTGAAATAAAAATAGATCTGCACTTCCAGAGAAGGATTTAACATTAACTTTCTAGACAGTCATAAAAGCACTCTTACTTAATGCCTTGAGTATCGAAACGTTTTGAAAGAAAAATGAATATATTTCTAAAAGTGTTGATAAAAAATTATTTGAAACAAGAGTCATTGGGTTTATAGAAGGATCAAAGGTGGCTTTAAACTGAAGATAAATGAATACTACCCATGCAGAAGTCCAATATTAGCCCATTGTTGGCACACAATATTCGACCAATATGAAAAATCTGATGTGGGCAGCACATGACTTTCCCTGCAGACTTATATCCACATTCTCTTTATTTTAATTAAATTTAATTCACTTTTAATTCAATGTTCGTTGTAATTTGATAACTGGACTTATTTTCAAAAGTGGCGTGGAGAAAATACGAAACAAAACTAATATATCTCGAGAACGGCTAGTCCTAGTGTAATGGTGTTGGTCTTATTCTTTACTTCAATAAAAATTACGTATTAAACAAGCACTTGATGGATATATTTGTGCATACGCAGATTTTTAGTTTACATTTTGACGATTTCTGCGGGCTATTTTGCAGAAAAAGACAGGTTATTTTTTTCGAATCGTACCAAAATCTAATCAGAACCAGGGTGACACATAAGTAACTCATCTACCGAATTTTGTCAAATTCGGTCCATTAATTTTACAGCTAGAGTGGATACAAACTTTTGCGGGCCATTTCTAAAAAAAACGGCAGGTTCTTTTATCCCAAATCGTACCCAAAGCTAAGCAGCACCAGACTCTCTCACAAGTGACTTACTTACCAAATTTTGTGAAATTCGGTCTATTAGTTTTTTAGTTAGAGTGGATACAAAATCTGCACAGACAGACGCACACGCAGACGTTACGCTTAAAATGTTTTTTTTTGTATTCTAGAGGTCCCTAAATGTGTAGATCCCCCGAAAACTCGAATTGCGATTTTCGACATGATTCCAATACTTTCCCTATACATTACCATGTATTGCAGGGAAAGTAAAAAGTGGATATTTTAACGGACTTAGCCTAATATTAGCTTAAAATATTGGGACCAATATTGACGTTTCGTAGGAAATATTTCTAATGTGACACCGATATTGGTGTTATATTGGTGTAACCCCGATATTTGACCAATATTGGACCAATATTGAATTCTACTGCGGTATTCACAAATACACGAATTCTTCGATTACTAGAAAAAATCTCGAATATGACGTTCCTCGGAAAAATTCGAACACCTCGAATGACGCACTTAGAATAAAACGTTGGGATACGTCGTAAGAAAATATTCAAAACTACCTAGAAGAAAGTTTGCTGCCACCAAGTAGAAACATCTAGAACTACCCAAAACTGGAAAACTGGACAGTCTGTATCCTTGCTAGAATGAATTTTCTTTGAAGTATTTAAACATACCACCGTCAACAGTTTGGCAAGAGCGAATCCTAAGTACTTCTAGGTTAATTGGCAACAAAAAAAACATGATGTGGGCAACACATGATTTTTCTTATACAATGCAATGAATTTACGACTTTTACAGTTTAAAAAAATCTGATGTGAGCAGCACATGACTTTCCCTGCAGACTTATATTAACGTTCTCCTTATTTTAATTAAATTTATTTCACTTTTAATTCAATTTTCGTTCTCATTCGATAACCAGATTTATTTTCAACTGTGGCGTAGGGAAAGTACGAAAAACTAAAATATCTCGAGAACGGCTAGTCCTAGTGTAATGGGGTTGGTCTTATTCTTTTCGTCGTTAAAAATTACGTATTAAATCAGCATTTAATTGATATATTTGAGTATACCCAGTTTTTATTTTAGATTTTGGCAATTTTTGCGGGCCATTTTGCAAAAAAAGGCAGGTTATTTTTTTCTGAATCGTACCAAAATCTAATCAGCACCAGGGTGACCTATACGTGACTCATCTACCGAATTTTGTGAAATTCGGTCCATTAGTTTTTCAGCTACAGTGGATACAAGCTTTTGCGGGTCATTTCACAAAAAAGGCGGGTTCTTTTATTTCGAATCATACCCAAAACTAATCAGCACCAGCCCCGGCCACAAGTGACTTACCTACAAAATTTTGTGAAATTCGGTCCATTAGTTTTTTAGTTAGAGTGGATACAAAATCTGCACAGACAGACAGACAGACACACAGACACACAGACACACACACAGACGTCACGCTAAAAATGGTTTTTTCGTATTCTAGAGGTCTCGAAACGTGTAGATCCGTCGAAAACTCGAGTTGCGATTTTCGGCATGATTCCAATACTTTCCCTATGCATTACCATGTATTGCAGGGAAAGTAAAAAATGTTATTTTTATAGTAGATACTTATATTCTTTCCAAGATATTGAATTTTCTTCAATTAGCCGCCATTTGAATTGATTTAGCGTCATTTTTATCCATTTGGCGAGACTTTTGTTAATTGGGCAACATTTAAAAATGTCGCCAAGTTGGTGACATTCCGCTAAATTCGTCGCCAAAACCTCGCCAAGCGTTATGGACGGAGAAATAAGTTATTCTTACAGCAGAAAAATGACTATTGGCGTTCAAATACAAAAGTATTACTCAAAGTATCTTTTCTTGAATGGAACGAGTTAGACCCGCAAGAATGATATCACCCCATTTATCGCATGATATTACATATAAAAAGTTAATATTGTTTTTTATTCATGAGATTTTTTGATAAATTTATTTGAAAAATGTGCAATTTCTTAAGAACGGTTCATGCTAGCTTTCTAGTTTATGTCAATCGTTTTCTAAGGAAAAATTGCATAAATGTCTATTTGCGTTACTTTATTAAAGGTTTTGATTTTTTGATGATTTTTTCAAAATCGAAAATTTAGGGGTTTTTGAACATTCGATTGTATTTTAAACAATATGCTTCCAGTATTCAGAGATTGTGATTTTTGTACCAAATTTTATTCAAATCGTTCCATTCGTTCGTGAGATATCGTGGTCACAGGCTCACTGACACACACACATACACACACACACACAGACACAGACACAGACACACACACACACACACACACATATATACACACAGACACACAGACAGACATCACTTAAAAATATTCGATTTGTGATCAGGGATGCTCGACACGCGCTTTCCTATTGAAAACTAGAATTCAAATTTTCGATCCCGTCACAATACTTTCCTTATACATTATGTATATAAGGAAAGTAAGAAAGTAGACAAAATCCTGAACATTTTGGGATCCTTGTAGCACTAAATATAATATATGTGGAGGAATATTTACATTTATTCAATTACTGTAGTTAAGAGTATCTTAGATAAAAAGCAACACATTAAAATTTTAAAAAGTTACATTAATGGGTTAAAAAAAGTTACATTAAATCTATATTAATGAGATATGATTGCATTTTTTCAGTTTTATTTTACTTTATGATTTTTTTACTAATAGTTAAAGAATAATAATTAATTAATGCAACAACTTGAAAAAACTATTCAGGGTATTCGAATACTCAAGGTATTGGGATATTCGAGATCTTGTTAATATTCGAATTCGATATATTGGAATTGAGAGAAAACTGTTATTCGTTAATCTCTACTTAAAAGTTTGATAAAAATCCGTATAAGTCAAGGTAATGGTTAGCTGTTTGTACAGGACCTGAACCAATTTTAACCATTGTAAATATAATTATTTTCATGCAGTGCAATATCATTAATTAAAATACATTAAATTAGAATTCTTCCATAATTAAAAAAAAATTCTTTCTGCAAACGGATTGATTGTTTGAACACGAATTCAATTATGAGGTAAAATTAAAAAGTTCTATGGTATTTTTGAGATCGTTGTCCAGAACAGCGATTACTATTTTCTGTACAGGAAAGTTAACCCAGAAATAGTTACTAAGGAATGTAGAGACGGTAAAGCTTCATTTACAAGCAAGATAAAGTAAAAAGATATGTGCCTTTACTTATTTTTATAAATTTCCCCATTAAAAATTTATCTGTGTGCATATTTTGATCATTTTACCACTCGCAGAGCTAAATTAGTTTTTAGTGGAGATTTCTTAATTCGGAGAAAATTGATTAAATTTCTTCGTACAGAAATCTCTATTTCATGTTCTGGAGAGTATTGGCCGTGATTTTGATTAAGTTTTGGTATTTAGATAACTCTGAAAAGGTTCGGAATAGGGATGCATTCATTATGATCTTCGCATGTATATATACTATTAAGGAGAATAAATATAAAGTTTCTATTAAGATATTAGAACAATGCAAATTAGTAGTTTGAAAATCACCAACCTGGTATGAACAGTGGCAAACGATTAATATTTTAACTCGCATACTCTAAAAATTCATTTGCATCTAACAGCCATGATGAAACAAATCCTTCATGGTTATAATTTTACTCATACGCCAGTTATAAAATTCATAGAATATTAAACTAGTAGACGCGGAAAATATTTAGCAGACTTATAGAGTATTAAATTAGAAGACTTGAACATATATAAGTAGGAATAGTTAGTACCAGATTAATAGACATATTGATCACCAGATTGGTTGATTTGTTGAACATTATATTACCAGACATGTAAATTAGTTAACTATTAGTTAACTATTGAGTATTAAATAGTATACTTGCAGTGCATTAGATTAGCATACCTGCAGAATATGAGATTATTAAATTTATAGAACAATTAACTAATTTTGAACATTAGTTGTATTGTTGAAAACTAGTCTCGTCGATATGTAGTAGTTTTGTAGAACATGAGACATGTAGGACTCCTTGTAGAATTATAAAATCTGCAAACTAGTACAGCATTATTCTAGTAAACTTGTAGAATATTATTCTAGTAAATTAGACTCATAGAATATTCCTTATAAAGTTATTGGGGTGCTTAAAGATTGTACTAGAAACTCTGGAGATTTTGTTCAATTTGCAATTTCATATATTTGGCTGCTACATTCGAAAATTCTAAGATAATTTGTACCATTACGGGTACATTAACCATAAATCTAATTTCAAAGATTAAAAGTATTAGAGAGATAATTATAAAATATTTCTCTAAAATACTTCTATTTGCACTTAGAAATTAGTTTTGGAAATACAGCATCTTGTGGTTTTGCAATGCAACAAAGTTGATTTTTTAAATAATTGAAATATACTTCTGAATTTTGCAGGAATGATATAATTTAGGATTTTTATTTCAATTACCTCAATATATTTACTACGAAATTCATCGAATAAATTATTTCAATAAAAATTTGAAATTACTGCAAACAAATTCTCTTTAGCTATAAAGTGGCATCTTGTGGTCTTGCAATGTTGATTTTTTAAATTGCTGAAATATATGTTTAAATTTCGTAGCAATGAGATAAATTAGTATTTCTTTTTCATTTATCTGAATCTAATTATTACGAAATTCGTCAGATAAAGTACTGCAATAAAAATTTGAAATTACTAAAAATATATTCTCTTTAGTTATAAAGAGAAATACGTTTTTATCGTCTGATAGCAATTCTTAAGGCACCTTGGGAGAAGTTTAGTGCACAGCATTCGCCAGTTTTTATGACCTTACTCTGCTTGAAAAACGTATGGGATATGAACATCCAGCAGAAGGTTTAATAGTGACATTCCAGTGAGACATAAAAGTAGTATTTATGTAATCCTTGAATATCGAGTCGTTTAAAAAGAAAAATGGACATATTTCTGAAAGCATGATCCTGAAAATGGCTTGATAAGAAAGGGTATTTGAGAAGTTTCAAATACTCTGTGATAATATTTTCGGTCGCTAAAGAATCGATTTATGTGAAAATCGCTTAAAATTGTGCTAAATTGTGAAATAATAATGGTAAAAAAAATGAATTTTAAAAAATATCTTCCCAATGCGCATGTATTTTTTCGGGTCCTGTGTACCAAATTTCATGATAATACGACACTTAAATTTCCCGTTGCTGACGCCACACATACACACACACATAGAGAGAGAGGGGTAGAGAGGTAAAGAGAGAGGGGTAAAAAGAAAAAGAGAGGAACACGCATAAGTATCTTTCTTTATTAAGGAAAACTTGAGTAACTTATATAAGCCCAAATAAAATGATTATGCAGCATACAGCTATTTGGAGGATACGTTGTATCCCCTTTGTCAGTGAAAGAGAACCAACAAACCAGGAGCCCAAAAAAGGAATGGGTGCTAAAGGAAGAAAAACAACAGGGATTATGTACCTAAGACTTGGATTAAGAGAGAGCTAATCAGAAAGCAGCACGAGGAACAGTCCAATCAATCCGGAACAAGAAGTAACACACAAGATTGGCGTGCGCCAAGATACAATAGGAATATCCCGATAAGACGAAACAAATCCGAATAAGATTATGTGCACCGATTCCTTTTGCACCCATTATTCTTTTGGACTTCAGATTTGTTGGTTATCTTGCACTGACGAAGGGAATCCAATGTATTCCCGAAATAGCCGCATTCTCATTTTATGTGTGCTTATATACTTTACTCAATTTTACCTTATCCTTCTCAAAGTGTATTTTACTTATTGACCTTTCTTTATAATGTAAGATTTATTGTTTACTTCGTAAAATATACTACAAACAAATTAAAAGTAGCTTTACCTAGATTAACTGTACATCTATTATATGGATTATTATTTTCCATGCTTGTTTATCGCTATTTCCCCCAGAAATACTTCAGCAGTAAAAGACACATTTGCATAATTATCGTGCAGCGTTTAGGTCATGTTTTATTGTCTATGCACATATTGTATGTGTGGCACGACATGTTGCCATTTCGAATACAGATGCCAATCAATATAATAGGCACTTTAAATGCATCCACGAGAACCAATTGTAACTCACACATAGTTGAACAGTGTGCATCCCCTCCATAACCAACAACAAATGAGAGAAGGTGGTATGAAACCACAGGAAGAAAGATAAATTGGTTCCAGAGATTTTGAGAAGCATCGGCAGATTCAATGTTCGACAGCATCCTAAAAACACGTAAATTTAGGAGTATCAAAAATCTCCTGCGATCGCACAAAGAAAACGTGGATCATCAATGTGATGAGTATGTGCATAGTGAATATAAGTGACGTATCAAGTATACGCCGGCATCCAGCAAAGTGTGTTCTGGACTAAATATCAAAGTGAAAATGAGGTATTTATACAAATTTCATATGTTAATAGTGTTCACCGATGGCACCTAACATATATCAATTATTTAGCAGCACTCGAGTAAGAACTCAAATCTTAGTAAAGAACTACTGCGATTCAAAAACAGAAACTGCATATATTTTCAGTATATAGTAATAATTTTTTATAAATATATGTGTCATTTAAATAATTATTATAGCTATATGTGTCACTTAAATGATTTTATGAGTAAACTTTATGAATTAATTAAGATATTTATATATATGAAATTAAAGAATTGATCAATTAAATCAGAGTTATTATTATATGTCTTGAATGTTATTCTGTCGTACTCGAGAGCCGGAGATATCACACTCCATCCTAAGTGAAGGCATCAAAGGTAAGTCCTTGTATAGTAAAATTTGGGTAAGGACAATTTACCTTATGACAGTGTGCAAATTGAACATCTTTTCATTCTATATAGAGTGCGCTCTACAATTTTATAATGATAAATTTGCCCATATCTTACTTTGTGTTTGAGATAGGAATCCCAGCTTCAATTCGCTGTTAAAGTTGCTGCAGTCGATTTCTAATTAGTATGCCCTACTTCTGCAGCTCTAGAAAACATCAATTAAAAGTTAAACAGATGCATAAGGACTTAAGTTGGATCCCTGTATATAAATACAAAACTAGTAGCGTGGTTGACTACATGGCGTGGTAATTTCCGATGACTTTGAAAACTGTGGCATATGCACGTTTCTTGCTGACAAGACGGTTAGTGATTAATTACTACATTCGCTGTTTAAAAGGTTATAATGAAAATAGAAGAGGTTCAATATCGACGTTTACGACAATGAATGGATGGATTTAATTTTGCCACGTTTGAAATCTGCTATGTTGCAATGAAATCCGATGTCTATAAGTTGACTTTTGCTAGCATCATCGCACATAACATTCATTTGGTGTTCTTTTGAACTATGAAGTAAAATTTTTGAACATTTGATATGTGAATATTTTAAAGTAAAATAAAGGCAACCAAATTCGGCAAATAAAAATGTCTTTAATAATAACACAATTTATGAAGTACTTGAAATTACAAATCCAGAATGTTTTCTGACGTCGCCACGTCCTTTATCAGTTGTGACGTTACTGACGTCCGAAATCGCTCTGTATTTGTAATTTTAAGTACGTCACAAATGGTGTTATTATTAAAGATTTTTTAATTTCCCGAATTTGGTTGTCTTTATTTTATTTTTAAATTGTATAAGTATTTCAGAATTTAGAAATAACTTTCGCATGTTTTGACGGATATTCCTACTAAGTTCGGTAGATATTTAGTCCTGCAGATGACTTTTAATTGAGATACTATAATTGTAATCATCCTACAAATAAACAACGCCGTGGTTTTATAAAAGCATATATATCTGCGTCCTGAGCAGTATGTTCATATATATATTGATATATCACATTTTTCTTCCGATTTGCACCAAATACGCTAAAATGATTTGTTTGGACTGCTCAATAAAGTAATATTTAGGAAGTGATGTTTAATACAACGTAATAAATGCATTTTACCAATAAATATTCTTTACTTTGCATTACATTTTATAGTTTTTATTATGATTTATAAAAAAATCTGATTTGGGCAACACATGATTTTCCTTATATGATGCAATAAATTTATTTCTTTTACAGCAAAAAAATAATGTTTAAGATTCACGGTACTGTGTTTTTAACGTAGAATTGTACATTTGGCGATTTTCCGGATGACAACATGTAATACTAAAGCACCCAATTAACTTATATTTCAAACAACTCTAAATTAACAATTAACAATATTGATGGCCTCCTCAACAACGGATATAGTCCATACATTAAAATACTTTAATAATTAATTCATCAATTAGGTGTTATTTTCAGTAATTTAGCGTCATTTTTCCAATGTTCACGAAATTTTTGTCAATCTGGGGCGAAATATCGCCAAGTTGGCGATACTTTGCTAGATTATTTACCAACTTTGCCAAATATAACACCAAGTGTTACAGACAAATGGAGACAAGATAATTTCTTATATACTAGAATGTATGCCCATCATACGACAGAAATCAGAATTTGTGAAATATTATTTCTCATTTGGCGACATTTTTATCAATTTCGAGACATTTTTGTCTCTTTGGCAACATTTAAAATAGTCCTCAAACTGGCGACGTCTCTCTAAATTTTTCGGTAAGCGTTACGGATGGACCGACCAAGAAATGGGTTATTCTTATACTTTATTCTTGTGTTCTCTTTCTAAGATATTGAACGTTCATCAATTAGTCGTCATTTCACAGAATCAGCGTCAGTTTTACCGATTTGAAGATTTTTTGTCAATTGGGTGATATTCTCGTCCATTTGGCAACATTTAGAAAGTCATAAATTTAGAGATATCCCGAAAAATTCGTCACCAAAATTTAGTCCAAACGTTACGGACGGAAAAATAGGTTATTCTTATAGTATTCGTAGATTCTTATATTATTTCCAAGATAATGAATTTTCGTCAGTTAGTCATCATTTTCATTGATTTAGCGATAATTTATTTTTATCAATTTGGCGACATTTTCATTAATTTGGCAATATTTAAAAAGTTGCCAAGTTGGCAACATTCGGCCAAGTTCGTTCATTTATTAAAATAATTACATTCGCTCATATATCAAATTAGTTCATATATTAAATATTTTAATAATGAATTCATCAATTAGGCGTCATTTTCATTCATTTAACGCCATTTTTGAAATTTTGACGTTATTTTTGTCAGTATGGGGTGAAATATCGCCAAATTGGCTATACGTTATAAGATTATTCGCAGATTTCGCCAAATGCATCAGTGTTGGGTTGCTTTTTGCTATTTAGTGAATTTTAGGAATTTTGTTTTTAATCTAAAAGAGTTCAGGGGTCTTATTTACATAGTTATTCTCTTTTTAAGGTCTTATATACATAGTTATTATTTTTTTTTAATTTAGTTATCCAGTTTCTATTTATTTAGGTTTTAGATATTCTTCGGTTCCAAATGTATTCTATTCTATAGTTATTATGTTCCAAATGGCGAAGGTTCGTTCTTTTTAGGTTTTAGCAATTTAAATTTATCTAAATTGGCTAATTTGTGGTTCCATTAATTGCCCATTTTATTCCCATTGATTTGATTCTAATTTTGTTATTCTCGGTTAAGAATTCGATAATTTATCCCGATTTTTCATTTTTATTCTATTTTCAGCTTTTCAAAATTTTCAGAATCGTCCATTTTTAAATTATTGCCGAATTCGTATATTCCAAATCTTTTCAATTCATTTCTTTTAATTTTCTTCTACTTTAAAATTTCTGTTCTCTGCTTTAAAATTTTGAGTTTTTGATTGGTTGACCGTAATATTAAAATCGTCTGTCATTAACTATTTTATAGTTCATCGATAGTTTTGTTTACGATATGTGGCAGCGATGTTCGGCAGTATATAAATAGATTCGTGATTTTTTTCACTGTCTTCGTTCTCTTTCGATTAGAACTCAAGATGTGATCAATTAAGTTGTTTTACGCTTCGGCGCTCGTATGGGACGGAATATCCTTGCCTCAGCTATTTAAATAAACATGTGAATAACTATACTACTCTACTTTCAACCATGTTCGGTATGATGTGGTTTATTTACATCACGAGAAGTCTTCATAATTGAATTTGATAAATAGCGTGACTGGACAGCATTTTGTCTTCGAATGTTTCTAACTGGAAGTCTGTGAAGGAAGGCGTTGTTTAGTCTACGTATTATTCGACTACACCGTAGATTTGAGAAGCGCGAGGGCGCCAATTAAGCGATTGTTTCTCCTGATCAGTGTGCGTTCTTTGAATGACGTATTGAGTCGGTATTTCCATATGTAATGAATGGACTATATGCTCGGCGTTCTGTACACAAAAGTGAAGCATTGTCCACTGTTTCCGATGAAGAAATCATTGATTGACGTTTCTGCTGATCAAATGTTATGGAACGTGCTGACATGTGAGCGGACTAGCTTGATGGACTGGAGTGGATAGTTTTCCTCGTTCTAAGCATCGCATGCATCCAGTGTGTTGTTCCATGACGTCTCTCTAGATCCGGGTGATATCTTTAAATTCTAATTCTAATTGTCTATCAGTTTTACATTATTTTTAATTTTAATTGATTTGGTATGGATAATACTCCTTTGGCTTATGTATTTTAGGTCACCGAAACCTGTTTATTTTTATATGATTTTTCTTTGGGTTTTTAACTTTTAGTTTGGATATTTATTACGCACTAAATCTCCTTTTTAGCTAACTGGTGTTCTTTTTTTATTCTAAATTGTAGTTTGACATATAATTCTATAATTTTTTTTTAACACAACTTAATTTAAGCATTAAAAGCTGTTTTTTTAACTTTTAATATTCTAACGTTTTTACTACCAGTATAATTTCGGCCAATTAAATTATTTAATTTATTTATGATTTTCAATTTGTTTTGTTTGGTTAATGAGATGTTAAAAATGTTGTAAATTTTAATGGCTGTTTAAAAGTGCAGTTAGAATTTTAATAAACGTTAGATATTGAAACTTAAACTCTGTGTTCTTTCTCTTTATTTTAATGTGTTTTTGTTTCAGGAAAGTGTCATTTAATATTAATAGGGTAAGCATATATTTATACATTTATGGTAAGTGATCAGTTGGCACCCTTTTTAGTTTATTTCAGATACTTTTCAGTTTGAGGAACTTGGAATGTTTTTAAGATGGCTTCTAGGTACTTTGCAAATTTTTTGTACTTTACAATTTATTGGAATATTTAGAACGTTTTTAGAATAATCTTATCATGATTTTCCACCACCCCTCCTCCCAACAAGTGTTACAGACAAACGGAGACAAAAACATTTCTTATATACTAGAAGGTATGTCTGTCATATGACGGAAATCAGAATTCGCGAAACATTACTTCCTATTTGGCGTCATTTTTATCAATTTGGCGACATTTTTCTCATTTTGGCGACATTTGAAATAATCGTCAAGTTGACGAAATTATGCTCAATTTCGCAACAAACTTCGCGGACGGACGGAGAAATGGATTATTCTTATAGCCTACTCTTATGTTCTTTTCAAGATATTAAACTCAATTAGTTGTCATTTCGTTGGTTTACATCGGTTTCATCAATTTGGCGAATTTTTATCAGTTGGGTGACATTTTCGTCAATTTGGCAACATTTAAAAGTTAGCAAGTTGGAGATATTCCGGCGAATTCATCACCAAAATTTTGCCAAACGTTACGGACGGGAAAAGAGGTTATTCTTATAGTAGATACATATATTCTTTCAAAGATATTGAATTTTCGTCAATTAGTCATCATTTTCATTGATTTAGCATTATTTTTAGCAATTTGGCGGCAATTGTGTTAATTTGGCAATATTTAAGAAGTCGCCTAGTAAAATGATTATTGGCGTTTACATACAAAGGTATTACCCAAAGTAACTTTTCTCATAAATGGAATGAGCTAGATCCACGAGAATGATGTGAGACATATGAAAAGTGAACGTATATCACAATAGTTTATATCTTTTTGTATTTTGTGACTTTTTTATACATTTATTTGAAAAATGTGTAATATCTTGAGGACGGTTTATGCTAGCGTTTTAAAGCTTATGTGAATCGGCTTTTGCAGAAACATTACATAAGATATGACTATATGCGTAACTTTATTAAATATTTTTATTTTAGAAAATTTTATCAAAATTTCACTCGAAAATTTAGTGGGATTCTGAACATTCGATTGCATTTAAAAACAATAGGCTTCCAGTATTCATAGATTGCAATTTTTGTACCAAATTTCGCTTAAATCGCTCCATTCGTTCGTGAAATATCGTCTCTCTCCACAGACTCTCTCTCTCTCTCTCTCACACACACACACACACAGACATCACCCTAAAAACGTTTGAATCGTAATCAGAGATGATTGAAACGTGCTCTCCCGTCGAAAACTCGAATTCGAATTTTCGACCCCGTCACAATACTTTCCTTATACATTATACTACTTATATAAGGAAAGTAAAAAGCCAATTTTCTTGTTATTCGCTTTACTAGAGAAACATATCCCATCCCCTATGGAAATGTAAAATTCTAATCAATTTCTAATAAAGTTTTTGCTAAACAGGCGCATTTTCATACAATTTAATTTAACATATGTGTTCTATTTAATAATTTCAATTATGGAAAAAATGCTCAAATCATATACTGTTTAAATAGATAAATTAACTAAATTTCATTGATCGATATCTTGAAATATAGCAAATAAATCTAAAATTATGTAAAAACTGTTTGTTTGCTCTCCATACATATGTTTTAATAGAAATTGTAAATAGAAAATTATCTCGCTTTGTCTGATAATTACCAAAGTCTTCTTTTAAGGCAATATTTATAATTAAGCATTAATATTCATCTCTCTATAAATTTTGTAGTTTTATCTCAACACTCGTTTTACATCGATTTAGAATTCAAAACTGAGAATTAAAATTGCATTATTAACTATTCATAGCTTATTTGCAAAAGATAAATTAGATATATGCTGAGAAAACTTTCCGATGCTATCGAGAATACATTTGGTAAACGAGCATATTATAGGTTTTTCAGTTGCTATAATTTATTTAAATTTTGAGCTGTAATTTACGTTTACGTTAAAATGTTGCAAAAATTACTGAAGCCGAAATATTAATTTTATTAATTTAGGAGTAGCAGGCATGTATCATAACAAATAGTGAGTAACTTTGTTACTCATTATAGACTGATGTGAAGCATCGATAATTTCATACGTTTTGAATGAAAAAAGATTGATGTATGTTGGGGTAGACAGTGATATAAAGGAAAATTGCTTATTACGTTTACTATATGCATAGTAAACGCAGTAAGTCGAATATTCGAATTTCAGTTTTCGACGGAAGAATACATTTTAAGCATCCCTTTGAGCTCGAAACGAACGTTTTTGAAGTGATGAATGTGTGTATAGATAAAATTAAGGACAAAACGTTTTAAAAAGAGAAAGGTCTTTTATTTAACACATCCTAAATGACTTACAAAATATATATTAAAAACTGCCAGAGCGTTTTCAGACGCATATACGCCCTTCATCAGTGGCTACATGAATAGTAAAAACATGGAATGTTTATATATAGAGAGAGCAGTTTAAAGCAAATTTGCATAAAATATAAAATGATAAATGAACTTACTAAATATAATACAAGAAATATACACAGAAATTACAAAATAAGTTTAAACGCTTACGAATTTTAAATTATTACAAAAAAAGAACTAATACAAATTTTAGAAATTCCACGTTTTTACAATTCATGTAGCCACTGATGAAGGGCGTTTATACGTCCGAAAGCGCTCTGGCAGTTTTTAATATATATTTTGTACGTTTTTTAGGATGTGTTAAATAAAAGACCTTTCGTTTTTAAAACGTTTTGTCCTTAATTTTATCTATTGAATGCAGACGTGATGCCAATCTTGAATGTGTGTATGTTAGTGTTTGTGTGTGTATGTGTACGCATAATAGTGTTTGTGTGTGTATGTATGTTAGTGCTTGTGTGCGTATATGTGTATGCATGTCCGTGTTTGTGTGTGTATGTATGTTAGTGCTTGTGTGATAATCTATGTGTGTATGTTAGTGTTTGTGTGAGTATATCCGTATATTAGTGTTTGTGTGTGTATGTGTGTATGTACGTTAGTGTTTGTGTGAGTTTGTGTGTATGTATGTATGTATGTATATATGTAAGTTAGTGTTTGTGTGAGTATGTGTGTATGCATGGTAGTGTCTGTGTGAATATGTGTGTATGTATGTTAGTGTTTGTGTGAATATGTGTGTATGTATGCTAATGTTTGTGTGAGTATGTATGGTTTGTTTGCGCTCGTGAGTCTGTGAACGCGATGTTTCACGAACGATTGAAGTGCATCAAAGGAAATGTGGTACACTGTTTACAATCAATGGGTAATAGAACCCTAATGATTTTAAATATAATAGAGTGTACCGAAGATCCCCAATTTTCGAATAGAATTTTGAAAATAAAAACATTAAAATAATCAAGACTTTCAATATTGATAAATAAATATTCACTTCAAACGTAATGTTTAATTAGAAAATGGATGATAGATTTGTGAACTCTAGCATGGACCGTTCTCAAGATATTGCATCATTGTCGAATAAATTATTGAAAAAATTCATAAAAAATCAGTACATTAACACTGATAAATAAATAATTACATTTCATACGTAATTTGTCATTAGAAAACGAATGACATAAACCTTAGAACGCTAAAATGAACTTTTCTCGAAATTTTACACGTTTTTCAAATATATGTTTTTACAAAAATAGCATAAATTAAATAAGTAGTAAGTGTCATCAAATGTATTCACTTTCCACATGCAGCAGCATGTAACATATCTGTTAACATAATTTTCGTGGATCTAGTTTGTTCCATTCACGAGAGAAGCTACTTTTTGTAATTATTTTGTATTTTTAATACCGAAAACATTGTACTGCAGATCTTACCATTTACATAAATTCGTTCTACACCATTTTTAGTTGTGAAAGATATATAGCCATTGTAATATATAATGAAAACCATGTGCTGTCCACATCAATGTCTATTAATTATTTTATTAAATATTTCGTACACATGACATACATGGAAAAATGATACAACTAATCTTTATTTTTTTTGGAAAAAATTGCATTAATTTTGTGAGACCAGTAGGTACCATTTTCAGATTTTGGTATTTGCTAGCGAAGAATAAATATATGTCATCAAAATTACAAGAGTGGCGTAGGGCATAAATACCGTTTACGGCCAAGACTTAAAACAGGGCTTATTCGATCGAGAGCAGCCAATCTAACAAAGGTACAACATCACACTTAAGAATAGCCAATGGGAATAAGAGGGCGTGCGTTTACCCGAGGCCAAAAGATGCTGCTGTCAAAAGGAATACATCAACGACAGAAGAAGTTAGGAGATAACTGTTGCCTGTAGCAGAGGGATGGAGTGGAAATGATATACTGATAATATCTTAGAAAGTATAAGTTGGAATAGAAGCAAAGAAAAACGAGATGAGCAATCGCAAAAGTGCAATGTTAGTGTATTATACAGAAAAGTACAATTTGTGAAGTGTTTAAAAGTGTTCAATGTCATTCCAAAAGGTCCGAAATGTGAGGATCAACACATCAAAGCCAAAAATACCAAGGTACGTGCTATTCTTACAAATAACAGGTCAAGTTTGGATCTATTGAAATAATTAAAAGAAATCTGATGTGGGCAGCACATGATTTTCCTTATGTAATGCGATGGATTTACTAGTTTTATAATAAAAATATAATATATAAGATTCACAGCGCTGTGTTTCTATCGTTGAATTGTACATTGGGCGATTTTAAGGAAGACAACATGTAAAACTATTTCAAAATACTCAATTAACTTATACTTCACGCAACTCTAAACAATCATCAATATTGATAGCATCCTCAATAAGCGATATATTCCATATAGTAAAATACCTTAATAATTACATCATCATTTAGTCGTCATTTTCATTGATTTAGCGTCATTTTTATCCATTTGGCGAAATTTTCGCTAATTTGGCAACATTTAAAAAATTGGCAACTAAAGTTGGCATTAATTGACGACATTCCGCCAAAATATCGCCAAACGTTATGGAGAGAGAAATAAGTTATTCTTGTAGCAGATAACAGACTACTGGCGTCCAAATAAAAGAGTATTACCTAAAGTACTCGTATATTTTTTCATGAATGAAACTAGCTAGATCCACGAGAATGATGTCACCCAATTTATTGCATGCTATTACGTACGAAAAGTAAATATATTTCAACAATAGATAATATTTTTTACATTTTATAGGATTTTTTGATAATCTTTTTGGAAAATGTATAATATCTCGAGAACGGTTCATGCTAGCGTTCTAAAATTTATTTTAATCGTTTTCTAATAAAAAATTACATAAGAAATGATCATTTTTGTAACTTTATTAAAGGTTTTAATTTTTTGAGGATTTTTTCAAACTTTCACTCGAAAATTTTGGGGGTTCTGAACATGCGATTGCGTATAAAAGCAATAGGCTTCCAGTATTCATGGATTATAATTTTTGTACCAAATTTTGTTTCTTCAGTTATCGTCTCCACAGACTCACTGACACACACACACACATACAGACATCATCTCAAAAATGTCTGATTCGTGTTCAGGGATGCTTGAAACGTGCTCTCCCGTCAAAAACTCGAATTTTAATTTTCGACCTCGTTACAATACTTTCTTTATACGTTATATGTATATAAGGAAAGTAAGAATGCAGTCTCACACGAGTGTTTTTCAATATTGTAGTAAGCTTTTATGTAATTTTAATTATGCTCATAATTCGTGTTAATAAATGTTAATTTGTGAAGTAAAAAATTTTTATATTAATGACTAATGATTTACAGATTATGGTAAGTGGGCCCGTACTAAGAAATAATGGTGGGTTTTTGCCGCCAATGTTTAGCAATTGCAATTGTAAAGAGAGTAAATACTTAATTTCAAGTATATAAACTCTTTAATCACTACAAATTTAGCTGAAGACCTGCTGTTTGTACGGCATTCGTTATGTCTGGCTGCATCCTGTATCGAAGCGACCACAGCTTTGAACCATTACAGGGTGTTGATTATTAGTGAAAATCAGCTATGCAAAGAAGATGGACTAGTGGTAGCTAAAATAGAATACATAGAACACTGTACATGTAGTTCTTGAAAGCGAGTTTTGTGCTGTATAAGCTTTTTATTTGTAGCTTCATCTGGCCTGATCCAGTCATGTGGAAGGACTGAAATTGTCAGTTACTAGAAGCTCACAAAATTGTGGTTTATGGCAAGTTACTTCCAGGTTTTGCATATATTGGATATTCCATGCTCTAGAGTACATAATAAGCACGAAACCCATCTATAGATGCTAGTATCTGCAATGGAAAAGTTTTCATTGAATATATGGACTTGGGATTCGAACGTGTTAAGACTCCGCTGATAAACGGCCTCGCTTGTTGATCCTCGATGCGTCTTAGTTATGCATATGCTTTTGTTAATGTCTTGATCTAATTTAACTTTTAAGAAAGCAAGGAATTAGTGGATTCTAGCTTCGAAAAGTCTGCATTGAAGTCTTCCGATTGTAAGAATGGAATGATATGATACTATTCTTCCAGTACTGCAGACCCACCTTCGAAGTAGGGGAGAAGAACAAAGTGGGTGGCTTTTCAACTGCAGTTTCTATAGTGCAGTAGAATGCAGTTTACTTCGTCTGAATCGAAACATAAAAGATGCAGTTATCGACGACGAAACGGCTGGTTGTAATCTCATCGTCCCACAACGTGAGGTAGGCGCAAACGATAGTTCGCGCCTACCCCACGTTGTACAGGTATATAGCGCAAATATCAGTAAGTATGATGGTACTTCAGCAACATAATTTAATTTCATCTTCTTCACTAATCTTTCATGATTTACTCCGTACCCAGCGTTCTAAGATGTTTCACATCAGAAAGTACATTATTTACTGTTTGAAAATAAATAATGCTTTGTGTGTTTTCTCTAAAAATCTAACATGGCACAGATGCTTCTTGGGAGAATTTTGTGTAGTGCAGGTGCTCGCTGATTGTAAAAAGTTGCTTATCCCTGAATTCGACATTCAATTTTTATTTATCTTTCTGATCTCGTTTATTTATCCTATCAACAATAAAAAAAATTGACAACACCTTACATACATATCTTGATATAATATGCAAGTCATAAAAATAAACCCATTTACATTTCTATGGAAATTCTCGTTCTTACATTATCCTTCAAACGAAAATGAACATTGCATTTCTCAAGGCAGAATATTTTCGTAATTTTGCTTGTTCCATTTTCTTGTTCAAAGAAAGCAACAATGGAGCGTTAATATTCGAAAATATATATCATCCTCTCTTTTTATGTAGACATTGCTTTAACAAATCTGTGATGGAATTCTCGGAATAATTAATTGCTACAAGTTTCATTGATCGTAAGGAGGAAAAATCAAAAATGATAAATGTTTAAACATTCGAAAGTTATTACAGAGTTGTACCTAATTTATTAATGCTTGCAACTGTGAAAGTGTGTGTTCAGTAATATTTTATTACTTTTTATGCATAGAATGTTATAATTAATTGAAAATCAGTTGAATCTCTGTAGAAATAAAAAAGAGATTGAAATAGACTCATTTTAACGGACAGTTTAAGCTATTTTTCAATAAAGCATTTTAATTTATAATCTAAAGGAAAGGATAATTTACAATTTATGTGAAGGATAATTTACAAAATACATGTGTTGTCGATGTTTTTAAAGGTGTTTTAAAAGATGGTTTTTAAAAGGTAATACTAGTTTTAATAATAAATACCAAGACAATAAGGAGGCAACAAGACACCAGACTTGATGCGATAGACGGACAGCGATTTATAGTGCGAACAGCAACAAGACGCCAGACTTAGTGTGATGGATGAACAACGATTTATGGTGCGGACAACAACAAGACGCCAGACTTTGTGTGATTAGTGGACAATTATTTACGATATCACGTTGTATGATGTTGATGAATTCGAAGCTGTCAAGGTAGCAAGCCAATTAGGTGTTGATTCCATTGGGCAATATCTAAGGACAGTACAGCATTGCGAAGGATAATTTACAATCTATATGAAGGATAATTTACAATCTATAGAAGGATAATTTACAATCGATATGAAGGATAATTTACAATCTATATGAAGGATAATTTACAATCTATAGAAGGATAATTTACAATCTATATGAAGGATAATTTACAGTCTACTCAGAGAGAATAACAATATTGTCAAAAAGCCAAAAACAAATCAGAGTATTTATGTAACTCCATTTCACAAAATATCAATACATCGCGAAATGAAATAAGTGATGTTTGCTGTGCAGATTTTACAAGTTTTGTCATGTAAAATAGTAAAGCCTGCACAGCAAACTTCATATTATTTACTTGATTATTTTGTTAGATACCGTGCTAATTTTGCATACGTTTCCTAGAAACACGTTTATAGAATGCGTTTTTCATGAAACAGAAACGTCGTATGTGGACAGCACATGACTTTTCCTAGATAATGCAAAGACCTTACATCTGTCCCAGCGTAATAATGGTGTATAAGATCCAGTGTACAATAATTTTTGCCATGAGTTTGTCCCCCAAAAGTAAAATTTGGCGCTTTTAATGTCAAACAGAGTTACTTATTCAAACTCAAGTGCACAATCCTTATCAAATTATAATTAATTGTTAATGAGTATCACGTGAAATGAATGATTATTGGCTAATTCGTGGTTGATAAAATACCAAATTAGTACATACAATATCTTCCCTGGTGAATGGAATTAATTAGATCCTCGAAAATGATGTTAACAGATTTGTTGCATAATATTAAGTATCGGCAGTGAACCTAATTGATAATACTTAATTATACTTTTTATGCATTTTGCTGATACATTTATCTGAAAAACCTATATATATAATATATATATATATATACACACACACATATATATATATATATATATATATATATATATATATATATATATATATATATAAGATTTAAAAAGAAAAAATAAATTATATAGATGGAATGATTGTTTTTACAGGGTTGCAGAAAGGTCAAGGGGGATTGCGACCCCTATTTCCTGGTTAGAAGCTAGCTTTGACTTCATGAAAACGCTCCCAGAGACTCTGCACGCCCGAAACAACAATCGATCATGCCCGTGGGGAAAAAATGGCCGAATCCCAGACAACATAAAAAATGATCAAAATGACAAAAATTGGAAATTTTACTAACCAGCAAGACGAGAATCCTGGAAGAGTTGCACAAAGCGTATATACTACGAATAGGAAAGCATACATAAAAAAGTCGCGTCTAACTTATAGAGCCATCTGGATGTGAAACAATCAGATAATCCTAGGTAAGAGTTGAGTTGTATTGTATGATGTCGGATAAATTAACATAATTTTTATCACTATAATTTCTGCAAAAAACATCATAATAGTGCTGTACAAAGCGGAAGGGATATGATTGTTCCCGAGTTCCGTTGATTAAATGCATCATGCATTTATTAAATTCTGTAATAGATGAGTTTAATAATCTGTATCTGTTCAAGTGATTTACGATTAAATTACGTTGTACGTTTAAACTCAAGTTGGTATTCCAGTGGGTAAAATAATTGATCTTGCAGTCATATAGATGTCTCTTGTCAAATAATTTATAACATAATTTCTGTTCCAAATTATAATAAATAGTGATGTCAAGGAAATCAACTGTTCCTATCTTCGCTGACTCCGATTCGATTAGTTCAAGACATGGTGGGTAGAATGTAAAATCAAATATAGTATATTGATTATCCACTCCAATCATGACGTCATCAACGAATCTAAAGAATGGTATTTCACTAATTAAATGCGTGCCTTTCTCATAATGATGCAAGTAAAAATCCGCAAGTAACGAGGAACATCCCCCTCCCATTGGGATGCCCCTGATTTGTCTATAAAATGCGATTCCATTATATAGTATATTCTCAAATATGACAATCTTAAGGAGGCTTTTGTACTTGTTGGTTTCCACATATTTGTGTAAATCTGAAGTAATATAAATTTCCATTAAAATATTAAAGAGATCTTGTAAGTTGATATTGTTAAATAGGTCTTTAAAATCAAACGTTCTAAAATAAAATCTTTCAGAATAAGTTTTCAATCTGTCGACCACTTCATAACTGTTTTTAATCATAACTGAGCCCTCTTTTCGTATTTTCTTCATAACAGGTGTTAATAGTTTTAATAAAATGGAATTTACTTTGGTTAAATAGGTATTACAACCTATAGTGACAGGTCTAAATTTAACAGGTTTTTTATGGATTTTTGGTATGAGCACTAAATAAGGAAATTTGACAACTGTAATATTAATACCAATTTGTTTATAGAGGGCTATAATTCTAACCGGAGTGTTGGAGGTCGCAACTCCCCCCGGCCGTTACTTCCGTCACTTATCTAGAAATTTTACGAGTACATTGCTACTTGTCCTATTTGGGAATTTATATATATATATATATATATAACATTAAGAACAACAAGTGAGTTTCAAAATCGAAATTATCACTTACTCTAAGCGACGACAGAAATCAAAATACCACTCAGGGACAGGCGCAAAGCTGCTCACATCTCCAGAGTAGAAAATATCCGAGTGAAAAGGAAGAAACGTCAAAACTTTGAAACGGGAGATCCAAATGCGTTGCATATAATGGCAGGGGAGGGTGGCGACTCCCCTTCCCGTTTAAAGCAGCTTTTACAGCCCGGGCAACGCTCACGGAACCAATACAATACAATGGACAGTCCCGTACATGTGCATAGACAAAGGCACCCGTATACATGAAGAGCAAGAACAACATCGACGCAGAAGGAATGGACGCAAAATGAAAAACGATCCAAGTACCAGAGCCTATATATCAACACTTACGCATGCGTGCCAACACACCAGTATCGCATAAATCATAAAATTCCAACCAATTCCCGATGGAAACGGCTAAAGTTTTCTTTATTACCGAAAAAGGAATTATAGCATGCCCGCAAGAAATAAATAGGATAGTGTTTTTTTAAAGCTTCGGTTACAATTTTTTGATTACATTTATTGCAATCCCTTTTGAAAGTGTTATAAGCCAGATTTCTCTTGAAATGGCCGACAAGGATGTTTCTGAAGACATTCTTAGTAAGGTTTGTCCTCCAATCTATAAGATGGCCAATCTTGATTTTGTAAAAATCGCGTTTGTCGTATAAAGTTGTATAAGTACCATATCGTTGATGTCTATTTATTGATATGTCCAAAAAATTAACTGCACCATTCTCGTCAACTTGGTTTTTGATCAGTTCCAATTCTCCTGGATAAAAGGTGAAATCGAAGTTAGTTGTGTCCTCAAAACACCCCAAAAGCACGTCGTCCACATAACGGAAATATGGCATTTCATAAAGAATATGGGTGCCTTTTTCATAAGTAGATAGATAAATATCAGCCAGAATGGACGAACAAGCTCCCCCCATGGGTATTCCTTTAATTTGTTGGTAATAGCCATTTCCGTCATGTAAAATATTCTCTTTTAGCACTAATTCCACGAGATCCAAGTATCTACGAAATGTGATAAACACCTTTAGGTCATATTCTTCATGTAAATTCTTCAGTATTAGGTACAGCTGTGTTAAGTCAATATTGTTAAACAAATCTCGAAAGTCATAGCTTTTAAATCTGGTGTCCTTGTGACAAAATTTGAGGCGATTTATGACCTCTTGTCCGTTTTTAATCATAACAGTATTTTGTTTATTAAGATTAAACATAACATGTTTAAGGATATTCAAAAGCTTCAGATTTGCTTGCGTAAGGTAAGTTCCACATCCAACAGTGACTGTTCGGAATTTGACCGGTACTTTGTGCAATTTAGGGATAAGAATTAAATATGGAAACTTGACAGATTTCAATTCTATTCCTATACGTTTGTATAATGCCCTTATCCTGTTAGACAAAACACTACCGTTATTGGACAATTGAGTATACATGGTGCGATCTTGGTAACACATTTGTAAAGTGTCCACATAATATTTTCTACAAGTAAAGGCATAATGTGAAACAATTTTATCTGTATAGGTCAAAACGAAACTTTCTTTAACACAATGAATGGAAGCTGGAATGGAAGGACCCTTGGTATTATGATGTTGCTGTAGGTAGTGTAGACGGAATGCGTTGTAAAATTGACATTTCCATTCCCCAAAAACATGGATAGGTAAACTATACTTTACTGCCAATCTGTAAATGAAAACTTCTAGATCGTTGTTAAAATCTTCTAAAACATCTTTAAAAACTTGTGTACGAAATTTCGTACCGAGTCGAAAAATTTGTTTTAGTTTATGATCCTTGATCACTGCTAGATTGCCCGTAATTATATGTTTATGAAATGGATCTCTATAAATACTATCATGACATTTACATGCTGCCGTTCCATATGCCTTTGAATTTTTACAAATTTGACCGTAGTTAAAAAGTTTTCTGCCATTTGTTCGGACATACCGATATGTTAATTTCACCTGATGGTTTGGGATGGGCAAAAAAGAATCAATATTGTAGAGAATAGAGTTGAATGGGATCCCTTCAAAAAGCTTATTCTTGAAAGTAGTGATGAAATAATCCTTAGATTTCTTCTTCTGTGTTATGGGTTCTAAATTAACTTTAAATTTTTCCGCTCTTAACTTAATTAGATCAAGTATTATAGCCATATTTCTTTGCATTTCTTCATGATTATCCTTGAAAGGTTCGCTTGAGTGATATTGCAGTATGAATATCCAAATACGTGGTAGATATTTGAGTTTAATGCCGTTGACGATGTTTTTAATCCAACTGAATTTTATTGAGTTATCACCTTTCAAGTTATCAATAAAATGGGTAATTTTTTCTTCTGTGTTAAGATAGGTAGCATGATGGTGTCCTTTTCCTCGATGCCATCGGTGAGTTTTCTTTTGGATCAATGAACGTGACAAAGGATTTGTTTCAAAATTTCTGCAATAGTCCATGTTGTAGTTTTCTTTAAAGATAAGAGTATTTAAACCATATGGGTATGCCGTAGTGTATTGTTTGACATGGGTGGCTTCCCACCACAACCTTTCTAAATTGTTAGGTACTATATCAATTATAGTTACAGTGATAACCCTATATATATATATATATATATATAGGGTTAGCAAGAAATAAGTTTCCCACTTCAGAGGGCTCTAGAATGCTTTCTATTGATCCAAATAAGATAAAATTTGAAATACAGATAATTCAAATGATGCGCTTGACATTTATTAAATCAAAAATTTTTGTACAAAAGGTGACGCTGTAATACACATAACAACATTTAATAGGCTTTATAAATGTTAAATAATATTAAAAAAGTAGTATTGAAACTGCTCAATATGTCCCCCTTCATGTTCAACAATGTGCTCTAATCGCATAACCATATTTTCCACTGCTGAGCGGAGTGAGTCTGCCGGAATATCAAGAACATGGCGCCGAATACTGTCTTTCAGATCTGCCACAGATGCTGGCCGTTTACGGTAGATATTGTCCTTGAAGAAACCCCACAACCAAAAGTCGCAGGGGTTGATATCCGGCGAACGAGGAGGCCATGCTGTTGGAAAATGCCGGCTTATCACCCGTTCAGCTGTGAAATGCTGTGTTAGCAATTGCTTTACACTACTCTCAATGTGAGGAGGTGCGCCATCCTGCATGAAAATGATGTCCTGCAGGCATCCACGTTGTTGAAGTTGTGGGACTACAAAATCCCTCAGCATATCACGGTACCGTAGTCCTGTGACGGAACAGGTTATGATTCCAGTTGCAGTTACCTCTTCAACAAATACGGTTCAATGGAAAAGGTAGCCGTAAAATCACACCATACTGTCACTTTTTCAGGATACAAAGGTTGTTCCTGGATAGCGTGAGGGTTTTCCGCTGCCCAAATTCGACAATTGGGGGTGTTAACTTGCTCATTGAGGCAAAAGTGGGCTCAGTCCACAGGATGTTCCATGGCCAACTGACGTCAACCACTATTCGAGCAAGAAACTGAAGTGCAAAAGTTTTACGAACCTCTGAGTCTCCGTCCTGCAATAGGTGCACAGGCTTGTATTTGTAGGGATAAAAATTTTAAATCCGCCGTAAGAATTTTCGTACAGTGGAATCCGGCATATCCAATACACGGGAAACAACTGGCACACTCACACTATCATGTGGCGAATGACTGCTGGCTTCAACGACCGCGGTAGCCACATTTTCGACGCTAAAAGACTGTATTTCAAATTTTATCTCATTTGGACCAATAAAACGCATTCTAAAGCCCTCTGAAGTGGGAAACTTATTTCTTGCTAACCCTATATATACATATATATATATACAGGGTATCCCCAAATCATTTACCTTGGTTTTATTCCTTAAATATTGATCTTAGACATATGTAATAAATTACAAAGTTGCTTAAAAAAGGTACAGAATTTTACGAAATCGATAAAAATTTTCAAGGAATAAAATTGAAGAAATACAAAATTTAAATTTTTATATGGCTCCGTACAAAAACATTTTCGATGAGTAAAATGTGCCCCGTACACTAATAAGATGATGTACACAATTTCAGCATTTTATCATAAAAAGTCCCAGAGATATGTTTAAACAAAGTTTGTGAGGGATTAATCACAAATTAAAATGTAAATGTTTACAGCAAGAGTGCAAATGACGCAACGCAGAAATGCATCATAGGCAAATAATATCTGCCTCTTAGCTTTAATGAATCTTTGGCATGGATGGAAAACATTTTGTAATATTAGTGTAACGTTATTATTTCTACACAGTATAGATATAGCAACATTATTATTTATTTACATAATCCTTGTTTTCTTACATAATTTGTGTACGACCCCTAAAACACGATCTGCCGCCATGATTTTTCCCTCCTGGGAACTCATGTCGATGCATAGAAAAGTGGTTTAAGTCAGAATTTTTGTCTTTTTATATCTCAGGGACTTTTCATGATAAAATGCTGAAATTTTGTACATCACCTTATTAGTGTATGGGGCATAATTTACTCATTGGAAATGTTTTTGTACGGGGGCCATATACAAATTTAAATTTTGTATTTCTTAAAATTTAATTCGCTTGAAAATTTTAATCGATTTCATGAAATTCTGTACTTTTTTTACGCAAATTTGCAATTTATTATATATGTCTAATATCAAAATTTAAGGAATTAAAGCAGAGGTCAATGTTTTTGGGGTTCCCTGTATACTATATAGTATATATAAAACATTCAATATATATTCATTTATTTATTTATATTTATATATATATATATATATAAAACATTCAATATATATTCATTTATTTATTTATATATATATATATATATATATATATATATATATATATATATATATATATATGTATATATACGTGTCGTTCTGCCAGCGTATCAACCAGCAACATATCGGTGCGCACTAGTGCGATTAGCATCACATTTATATATGGCGTAATGAAAGATCTCCTTTAAGGCAAAGTAAAGCAGTGCATACGCTCGCATTGTATAATTGACATAGTTGTGAAAGGATGTGAAGGAATGAATTTTGTTAAAAACTGGCGATTTTGAAATTTAGCGGAGTTATCTGTGTCTGTATTATTTACATAGCGGGCACTTATTTAGGACCAGTCAATTTTCATTTAATTCATTCTAGTAATTCAATAGATGGTTTAGCAAGTTTTGACATTATTGATACCATTTTGAATTCCCAGAACGCCAATAGATTTCCTCCAATAACAGAGAAATTAATGTACCAATATATCATATATATTTTCATAGATAGACTAAAATTTAACATCATATAATGCATATTAAGTATTTTTCTTTGTACTTAATAATATGTTTACCCTAAATAAAACAATATACCAGTGATTATTCTATATGACAAATTGTAACATTTTTATGCGCGTATAATATCAAACTTTTTAATAATTTATAAGAAGTAAATAGAAAAAAAATCTGATGTGGGCAACACTTGACTTCCCTTATATAATGTAATGAATTTACTACTTTCACAATTAAAAAAAAATGTTATTCTTTTAATAGATATTTATATTCTTTCCAAGATATTGAATTTTCTTCAATTAGTAGTCATTTTCATTGATTTAGTGTAATTTTTACCCATTTGGCGAGATTTTTGTTAATTTGGCAACAATTAAGAATGTCGTCAAGTTGGCGACACTCCGCCAAGCTCGTCACCAAAATTTCGCCAAGCGTTATGGACGGAGAAATAAGTTATTCTTTCAGCAGATAAATGACTATTGGCGTTCAAATACAAAAGTATTACTCAAAGTATATTTTTTCCTGAATGGAACGGGATGGTTCCACGAGAATGGTGTCACCAAATTTATCGCATGGTGTTACATATGAAAAGTGAACATGTTTCTCAATAGGAAATATTTTTTTTTATTTTATATGGCTTTTTGATAATTTTTTTTTAAAATGTGCAATATCTCAAGAACGGTTCATGTTAGCGTTCTAAAATTTATGTCAATCGTTTTCTAATGAAAAATTACATAAGAAATGTCTATTTGCGTAACTTTATTAGCGGGTTTCTTTTTTTGACGATTTTTTCAAAATTTCACTCGAAAATTTAGGAGGGTTCTGAACATTCGATTTCGTATAAAAACAATAAACTTTCAGTGCTTACAGATTGTGATTTTTATACCAAATTTCGTTCAAATCGGTCCATTTGTTCGTCCGTTATCGTCTCCACTGACTTACAGACACACACACACACACGCACATACTTTCACACACGCACACACACAGACAGCACTTCAAAAATGTTTGATTCGTGATCAGGGATGCTTGAAACGTGCTCTCCCGTCGAAAACTGGAATTCGAATTTTCGACCCCGTTACAATATTCCTTATACATTATGTATATAAGAAAAGTACTAATATATCAAAACATTTTTGGAAAATAATAAATAATACCTTATTTCCTTTTAAACAATAAGTTAAATAAATGAATGCAAAATATGACTATAAAATTAAGTCATACGTAATCTTCCATAGTAAATCGAGATTTTTATTTATACCGTAGTTTCATTTTGTTTCTCTTTCTGGCTATATATTTGATACGACGCATATATTTATTTCGTTGCATAAAAGAAACCCGGTCAGGTACAAATATTCGCAAAAACTGATTCGTAGCTGCCAAACTCGCATATGTTTAAATCATTTTGAGATTTCTTAGCTCATTTTTCAGAAGCTCAAATAATGCAAGAAATAATGCAAAACACTTATTTAAGAACATACTTATTTGATATGGCAAATTATGACAATATTATGCGCATATATAATCAAATTTTTGGATAATTTATAAGCAAGTAAACATAAAAATAACATATCGAAACATTTTTGAAAAATAATAAATAATATCTTAACCTGATCTTAATATCTTATCTGATCCTAATCGCGCTCCTTTAGAGACGATTGACATTCCATTTTCTTCTGTTCACCCTAATTACTTTCCTTATATACATAATGTATAAGGAAAGTATTGTGACGGGGTCGAAAATTCGAATTCGAGTTTTCGACGGGAGAGCACGTTTCAAGCATCCCTGATCACGAATCAAACATTTTTGAAGTGATGTCTGTGTGTGTGTGTGTGTGTGTGTGTGTGTGTGTGTGTGTGTGTGTGTGTGAAAGTATGTGTGTGTGTATGTGTGTGTGTGTGTGTGTGTGTGTGTGTCAGTGGGTTTTTTGAGACGATAACTGACGAACGAATGGACCGATTCGAACCAAATTTGGTACAAAAATCACAATCTGTAAACACTGGAAGCCTATTGTTTTTATACGAATCGAATGTTCAGAACCCCCCTAAATTTTCGAATGAAATTTTGAAAAAATCGTCAAAAAATCAAAACCAATAATAAAGTTACGTAAATAGACATTCCTTATGTAATTTTTCATTAGAAAACGATTGACATAAATTTTAGAACGCTAACATGAACCGTTCTTGAGATATTGCACATTTTTCAAAAAAATTATCAAAAAGTCAAATAAAATAGAAAAAAAATATTTCCGATTGAGAAACATGTTCACTTTTCATATATAATATCATGCGATAAATTGGGTGACATCATTCTCGTGGATCTAGCTCGTTCCATTCATGAAAAAAGATACTTTGAGTAATACTTTTGCATTTGAACGCCAATTTATCTGCTGTAAGAATAACTTATTTCTTCGTTCATAACGCTTGGCGAGATTTTGGCGACGAAATTGGCGGAATGTCGCCAACTTGGCGACTTTTTGAAATGTTGCCAAATTAACGAAAATCTCGCCAAATGGATAAAAATGACGATAATCAATGAAAATGACGACTAATTGTCGAAAAGTCAATATCTTGGAAAGGATATTAGTATCTACTAGAAGAAAAACCTATTTATTTTACTGTAAAAGTAATAAATTCATTTCATTATATAAGGAAAGTCATGTGTTGCCCACATCAGATTTTTTTAAGTATTGTCGTCATGGACTTCCTATTCTCAAACTTAAGCCTTATACCCAGCTCAAAGCGCCTATTCCGTTTCCATTTTGTGAATAAGTCCTGTCAGGATATTTCACCGACTCAGCGTTTTTCCTTGTAAAGAGGCCCAAAATTTGCCTATCCGCCTATTCTTTCTAACTCCATTAATTTAATTCCCCCTGTTGAGGATGCTGTATTACTTTCCTTATATGCATAATGTATAAGGAAAGTATTGTGGCGGGGTCGAAAATTCGAATTCGAGTTTTCGACAGGAGCGCACGTTTCAAGCATCCCTGATCACGAATCGAATGTTTTTGAGGTGATGTCTGCATGTGTGTGTGAAAGTATCTGCGCGCGTGTGTGTGTGTTCTGTTAGTGAGTCTGTGGAGACGATATCTCACGAACGAATGGAGCGATTCGAATGAAATTTGGTATAAAAATCACAATCCGTGAATACTGGAAGCCTATTGTTTTTATACGCAATCTAATGTTCAGAACCCCCCTAAATTTTCGAGTGAAATTTTGAAAAAATCATCAAAATATCAAAATATTTTATAAAGTTACGCAAATAGACATTTCTTATGTAATTTTTCCTTAGAAAACGATTGACATAAACATTAGAACGCTAGCATGAACCGTTTTCGAGATATTGTACATTTTTCAAAAAAATTATCAAAAAATTATGTAAAATAAAAAAAAAAATTCCTATTGAGAAACGTGTTTACTTTGCATTTGTAATATAATGTGATAAATTTGGTGACATCATTCTCGTGGATCCTAGGTAGTTTCATTCACGAAAAAAGATACTTTGAGTAATACTTTTGTATTTGAACGCCAATAGTCATTTATCTGCTATAAGAATAAATAATTTCTACGTCCATAACGCTTGGCGGGATTTTTGCGACGAATTTGGCGGAATATTGCCAATTTGGCGACATTTTTAAATGTTGCCAAATTAACGAAAATTTCGCTAAATGAATAAAAATGACGCTAAATTGATGAAATGACGACTAATTAGAGAAAATCCAATATCATGGAAAGAATATAAGTATCTTCTATAATAATAACCTATTTTTTTGCTGTAAAAGTAGTAAATTCATTGCATTATATAAGGAAAGTCATGTGCTGCCCACTTTTTAAGGATTTTTTTAAGTATTGTTGTCATGAACTTCTTAGTCTCATACCTAAGCCTTGTACCCAGCTCAAAGCGCCTATTCCGTTTCCATTTTTTGAATAATTCCTTTCAGGATTTTTCATCGACTCAGCGTTTTTCCTTGCAAAGAGGCCCAAAATTTGCCTATCCGCCTATTCCTTCTAACTTCATTGATTTTATTCCCCCTGTTGAGGATGCTTTATTTTATGTTGTTTAGGGCCATGGGGATCGTGACCGTTTTATCATGTACCATTCTATATTTTATTTTCAAAATAATAGTAGAATTAAAAGTAATCAAAGAATTAAAAAAAATAATCCTGCTTTAGAAGTTCCTTTACATGTCGAAATCTCAGAACTTGTCTAATTTCAATTTGATTATTTTATCTGCCGATAAAACCAAACAACTGGTGCGTGATAATCAGGTTGATTATATTGATGCAATGCAGAGGTGTGTTGCCGATATGGATTGCAATCAGGTTAAAAAATTCCCGATTGCGGTTATCAATTCTGGGATCGCCAAACTTTAAAATTCCGTTCATCTTTTTCCCAACATTAAATCTTCTGTTTTCCGTAAATCCCATCAACTTCCTCAAAGGTTTGGTCAAATTAAATTGCATAAAGTCAACCACCCTATGCAGTCAATAGTTTCTAAATGCAATGGTCCGACACATTTTTTGGAGAAAGCTTTAGCAAGTTTCCTTAAACAATATTTTATAATCATTGCTATACTATTACTTCCACTAAACAGTTAGTTCATTAATACCCTGTTTTATACAAAATTTGTTCCTAATTGTGCTCTCCATAGTTCCGATGTAGTTTCGTTATTTCCAGTGCTCCTGTTAGTAATGTATTTGATATTATTGCCAAAAAGCTTTTAAAGCAAAATTGTAGTATTCCCTCCATTGACGCAATAACCTCTGCATTGAGCATTGTGGCGGAGACCAATTATTTTGATTTTCCGCGACGATATATACTTACAGACTTCTGGTGCCCCTATGGGTAGCCTGGTTGTCTGGTATTTTCGCTGAAGCTGTGCAGGAACTCGAAAACGAGATTATGCCACTTTTAGCCCTTAAAGCTATCCTCTGGGGGTCGTTATGTTGACAACGTTTTTGTTATTTGGGATCATAATATAAATGATCTTCTTAAACTTTTGGATATTGTTAACCTTTATATTACGGCTCCAAGAATCCATTTTTTCAACTCCTTAACGGCAAAATAACTGAAAATTCCACACGTCTAAATAAACACCTTCAATGACCTTATCTTTTGTTCGTAACTCGTTTCCCCTGCAGTCAGGAGAAACTTGAAGGAAGGGCTGCAGGCATTCTTCAGGTTTTCAGAAAAAGATTGAGAGTTTCAAGAGTATTTCAGTGGTACAACTCTTGTACCGCCGTAAGGAAAAGGTTAATGATTTTTAACCCTCCATTAATTTTACTGTCGAGCACAATCTAATTTTTCTTTGCCGTTTTTGGAAGTACTTGTTTCTCGTAATTCTTTTGGTTTTGAGGCTTCTATCGTAAATCCACTCTTATTTACACTTGTATTCGTGCTAATTATTTTTATCTCATCTCTTCTAAAAAAAAGCTTCTTTTAATGCGTACTTTAATGGTGCTTTTAATGTATGTTCCTCTATTTCGTCTTTGAATAATGAAATTAGTTTCATCTTTAAACTAGGTCAGCATTCTGCTTACTCATTTGAGATTGTTTATAACATTTTTTCTCAAATTCGAAGTAAATTAATTCAACCCAATTCTAAACTCATTTCTATTAACGGTCGTATGCCATTTAAAGCTAGTTTTCCGTATCGCCCAAAAATTTTTCGTCCCCTTATCCAATTTTGCTCTGAGTTTAAATTTAGACCCGCTCACTCGACTGTAAGCACTATGTTTGATCGTATTCGCACTGATAAATTTAAGGATAAGGATAACATTAAAACTCAAGTTGGTGTATATGTGATGCCCCTTCTTTCTCCTAGTAATGATTTTAAATTGTATATTGGTAGCACTAAACATACGGTTGGTATAATATTAGCTGAACATGCTCGAGACGTTAAAAATGATAAACATTCTACAGCTCTTGCCCAACTTGTGATTAAAGATAATTTTCAGCCCATTTCGAAAAATATTTTCTTTTCATTAGTTGCAATATCCCTGTTCAATTTTAATGTATATGTGGGACATGAAAAAATATAAAAACTTGAAGTTACACTTTTAATTCTTAAATTCATTAAGGATTCATTATTTTAATGTTAAATTCATCAATTTAGTGGAATTATATTAATGTACATTGCTTTGTTGTGCCGCAATAAACCCTCCAATTATTTTTCCCTTTCGTGTGAGTCCTGAAAATAATATTTATTAATTATTAAAAGATCAGACCAATTTGAACTTAACAAAAACATTTATTAAAGACACAAAATACCTATTCAATTCCAATACATTAACTATTCTTCCTATTAATTATTTATTAAGATAGAATTTGAGAGGGGAGCATGTGAGACCCTGAACAATATACATAACGTATTTATTAACCTGTGGATTATTGATGAACACATACCTTCAATCTGTGCCTTGTTAGCAGCACTTGGTCAATCTCGTCTGTAGTTACCGCATCAACTCGAAGTGTAATGCCCACTCGTAACTTCATTCAATACTGCTAACTCAAACACTGCACTGATTTCATGCTCTTAGGCGGTTCTATTCACAAGTCATATAATATATCTGCACCAGTCAACTCTGAACAACTGTTTACCACATCTTTCTTAAGTCATTTTAGTATATCGCATTTTTAAGTCAAAAACCATGATTGTCTTACTTCTGGTCTGATCTTGTCTCAAAATTCCATCTTTCTTCTCCCATGTCTGATCACATTCTCTGATATTCTATTACTTTCTTCGTCAAAATCTTATCTCGTTCCCTGGTCACAGGCTGTGTATCCCTCGGTGTGGGGGGGGGAGTAACTCCGCCTTTATTTCTTTTTGGCGCTTACTGGCTACTCCTTACCCAATGACAGCATTGCACATTTAGTACGCCCCAGCTCAGCCCCTCTGGTATGGCATCCCTAAATTTATAGTCTTCTGACCTTTAGGTTCAAGTCTTAATAAACCTTGGTGCCAGCCAGACTACACGCTTTGTTCGTCGTTCTGGACACCACAAATTTCACAAATAAAAGTGTCTCATGTGAGAACAATTTCTGGTCTCACATATCTCCAAAATTCCATCTGTCAACTCCCATGTCTGATCTCGTTCTCTGTTCGTCAATGTCTGCGGTTTCCCTCGGTGTGGGGGGAGTAACTCCGCCTTTACTTCTTTTTGGCGCTTAATGGCTACGCCTTACTCAATGGCAGCATTGCACATTTAGTACGGCCCAGCTCAGCCCCTCTGGTATGGCACCCCTAAATTTATATTCTTCTGACTTTTAGGTTCAATTCCTATAAACCTTGGTGCCAGCCAGACTACAAGCTATGTTTGCCGTTCTGGCCACCATAAATACTCACATAAAGGTGTAGATATGTGAGACCAGAAAGTGTTCTCACATTTGATGAGACACTTTTATATGAGTATTTATGGTGGCCAGAACGGCAAACAAAGCGGTTGTCTGGCTGGCACCAAGGTTTATTAGGTCTTGAACCTAAAGGTCAGAAGACTATAACATATGTGAGACCAGAAAGTGTTCTCATAGTATAAAATCCTGTTTATTTATTTATACCGTGCTTATATCTGTAATTTTGATCCTGTGCATGCTTTGGGTTATTCAGGGCAACTCATTCTTGATTCCATGCGCGTCAAGAGTTCAAAATATTGCCTCTGATTTTAAAATTAATTGCTTAATATATACCATGCTTGATATAGAACTTGGCAATTTGTCCTTCGAATTTTGCATTATAATAGCCTTCAATTAAATTTCTCGCTCATGTTTTTATGTTAATGCATTTTCGTGTTTGTTGTAATGATGCCGATTTGTAATATGAAAAATTTGCCTATCAGTATGGATAGTATTTAAAAGGTTATTGGTGCAATTTTCATATAATGTCACTGCGGAAGGTTATGGTGATGCCCGAAAGCACTCTGGCTTTTAATCTATGTGTACGTCTATAGGATGTTTATTTAGCGAATTTTAAAATCTAAAGATTTCTTCTTTAATTTATTTAAATCAATTTACAATTTTGATGATTTACCACTCTAAGTAATATCTTAATTCCTTTTAAACACTAAGTTAAAGTAAATGATTGCACAATATGACTAAAAATCTGATGTGGGCAACACATGACTTTCCTTATATAATGTAATGAATTTACTACTTTTACTGTAAAAAAATAGGTTTTTCTTATAGTAGATACTAATATTCTTTCCAAGATATTAAATTTTGGACAATTAGTCGTCATTTTCATTGATTTAGCGTCATTTTTATCCATTTGGCGAGATTTTCGTTAATTTGGAAACATAACAAAAAGTCGCCAAGTTGGCGGCATTCCGCCATATCCGTCGCCAAAATCTCGCGAAGCGTTATGGGCGAAGAAATAAGTTGTTCTTACAGCAGATAAATGACTATTGGTGTTCAAATACAAAAGTATTACTCAAAGTATTTTTTTTCATGAATGGAACGAGCTAGATCCATGAGAATAATGTCACCCAATTTATCGCATGGTATTACATATGAAAAGTGTTCATGTTTCTCAATAGGAAATATTTTTTTTTCATTTTATATGACTTTTTGATAATTTTTTTTAAAAATGTGCAATATCTCGAAAACGGTTCATGTTAGCGTTCTAAAATTTATGTCAATCGTTTTCTAATGAAAAATTACATAAGAAATGTCTATTTGCGTAACTTTATTAGTGGTTTTGATTTTTTGACGATTTTTTCAAAATTTTATTCGAAAATTTAGGGGGGTTCTGAACATTCGATTACGTATGAGAACAATAGGCTTCCAGTGTTTACGGATTGTGATTTTTGTACCAAATTTGGTTCGAATTCGTCCATTCGTTCGTCAGTTATCGTCTCCACAGACTCACTGACACACACACACACACACACACACAAATACTCTCTCTCTCTCACACACACACACACACACACACACACACACACACACACACACATACACACACACAGACATCACTTCAAAACTGTTTGATTCGTGATCAGGGATGCTTGAAACGTGCTCTCCCGTCGAAAACTGGAATTCGAATTTTCGACCCCGTCACAATACTTTCCTTATACATTATGTATATAAGGAAAGTAATAAAGTTGAAAATATGTCTGTCTGCTTATCTCATCATCACGAGAGAACGGCTACACCGAATTTAATGAAATTTTGTGGATAGCCTTGAAATAGCTCCACTGAAAATTTAGTTCATGTTTCGAGTTTCTAAGACCAGTTGTTGTCGAGATATTAATTAAAAACGAAAATTTAAACCTTCCGTAGAGATAGTATTATGCAGACGATATATTTGCTGCCAAATAATGTGAAGATAATTATATATCTGAGTTTGGTTGGAGTTTATTGCTCTTATTAGTCACTTTTGAAAATTGCAGGATTGAAACATGAATTAAAATGGAAACTCTATCACCATGGTTTATTTTTCACAGATTCTTATTCAACAATGGAAAGTATTAAGAAATCAAATTGGTTATTTAATTATCAGCATTTGAGGAAGATTCTTTATCATTTTGCTCAGCAACGCAATTAAATTAATGTTTGTTAATTTTTATTATTATTTTTCCGATATGAATAATAATTAAATGGATATAAAAATATATCTTATGAACGGTTTGATTTTTTTAATTATATTAATTACGGTCTGCGTATATCACTTTCTATTATTTTGGCAAAGAGTTTTCAAATTTATTCATTGTGTTTGGCCAATAAACTCATTTAGCCGATTGTTAAAACAGAATAAGAGTAGAGCGGCTATATATTCTAATACAATTTTAATATTTTCATTTAGCATATACAAACGGGATCAGAATTTTTCATTCTTCAGATCTGCAAATTCAGATCTACGAATTTGGCAGGATATCGCTAACTTGACAATTTTTTTTAAACGTTGCAAAATGGACTGAAATGTCGCCAAATTGATAAAAACGACGTTGAAGTAATAAATTTGTTTTGTTAGAATAGAATACTGAAATGATGTGTCGGTAACATTTGTCTGTCAGTCCAACCGTCTTACATAGTAAGACATTTAGCGAATTTTTAAAATGTCGCCAAACTGATAAAAATGTTTTTAAATCCATTAAAATATCTTAAAATTGAGTTAAATAAACGAAATTCGTGTTGTGTTTTTTTAGGGAATCGTATTGTGATGATGTTTATTAATTTATCGCCAATTGGGACTGTCACTTCTGCAGTACCACTTGGGGATAGATTTGGTGATTTTTTAAAATGTCGCTTATATGACGAATATGTGGCCAAATTGATAAAATGATGCTAAATTCATTAAAATGACACCGATTCGACGAAAATTCCATATTTTGCATAATTAAGTACGATTTACTAGATAATATATGTCGTTTTGTGATAATTAAAAAATATTTTTTCTAAATTTGTTTACAAACATAACCAGGATGCTTTATTCTTCAGATCTGCCTGGGAAAAAAATTTTATATATCGAGCCCAGAGATTCTTATGCATTTTTTAGGAAAAATAAATTTAATATTTTAATAGAATATTTTGAATAACATAGTCATTTAGAATACTATAGGAATTTATACATTACTAGCAGCATACCCATTCTTTGTACGGAGTATATAATATAAAGAAAATTATAATTCGCTATCATGTGCAAATTATGTTAAAATATTAAATTTATTGCTCCTAAAGAGAAGTTTAAGGATATTTGTTATCACTATCAAACATTATCTTCACGGGCAGATCTGAAGAATAAAACATCCTGGTCCCCTTTTGTAAGCAAATTCACAAAAAGAAAGGAATTGAATCAATATATGCAAAATGAAAGCATTAAAATTGTATAGGACCCGTACTACTTATATACGCGAATATTAGAAGATATAATCTGTATTAGTACATTAGAAGATTACCCGTAATACAATATGAGTCTCAAAAAATTTTTTGCCAAAATAAAAGAGATGACGTAATAAATTGAAAATATCAATAATCCCCGAAATCTCTATACCAGAAGGTCGTAATTAATTCCAATATATGAAAAGATATGCCAATATACCTGTACTACTTATATTCTCACAGATTAAAAGATATACCTGTGTATTTGTAAAAGATTACTCGTACAACGTACAATATATGAGTTTCAACAATTTTTGCTGCAATAAAACGAATACAAACACAAAAACAAATTCAACAATTTAAACTAATTCATTCAAAAACAAATTCAACAATTTAAAATAAATACATTCAAAAACAAATTCAACAATTTAAAATAAATTCATTCAAAAACAAATTCAACAATTTAAAATAAATTCATTCAAAAACAAATTCAACAATTCAAATCGAAAAAATAATAATAAACATTAACAAATACATTTAATTACTTTCCTTATATACATAATGCATAAGGAAAGTATTGTGACGGGGTCGAAAATTCGAATTCGAGTTTTCGACGGGAGAGCACGTTTCAAGCATCCCTGATCACGAATCAAACATTTTTGGAGTGATGTCTGTGTGTGTGTGTGTGTGTGTGTGTGTGTGTGAAAGTATGTGTGTATGTGTGTGTGTGTGTCAGTGAGTCTGTGGAGACGATAACTGACGAACGAATGGACCGATTTAAACCAAATTTGGTACAAAAATCACAATCCGTAAACACTGGAAGCCTATTGTTTTCATACGCAATCGAATGTTCGGAACCCCCCTAAATTTTCGAATGAAATTTTGAAAAAATCGTTAAGAAATCAAAACCACGAATACAGTTACGCAAATAGACATTTCTTATGTAATTTTTCATTAGAAAACGATTGACATAAATTTTAGAACGCTAACATGAACCGTTCTCGAGATATTGCACATTTTTCATAAAAATTATCAAAAAGTCATATGAAATTTAAAAAAAAATATTTCCTATTGAGAAACATGTTCACTTTTCATATGTAATACCATGCGATAAATTGGATGACATCATTCTCGTGGATCTAGCTCGTTCCATTCATGAAAAAGATACTTTGAGTAATACTTTTGTATTTGAACGCCAATAGTCATTTATCTGCAGTAAGAATAACTTATTTCTTTGTCCATAACGCTTGGCGAGATTTTGGCGACGAATTTGGCGGAATGTCGCCAACTTGACGACTTTTTGAAATGTTGCCAAATTAACGAAAAGCTCGCCAAATTGATAAAAATGACGCTAAATCAATAAAAATGACGACTAATTGTCGAAAAATATTAGGTAAAAATATTAAAAATATTAGTATCAACTAAAAATATTAGTATCGACTATGTAAAAAAAAATATTAGTATAAATATTAGTATCGACTATAAAAACCTATTTTTTTTACTGTAAAAGTAGTAAATTCATTACATTATATAAGGAAAGTCATGTGGTGCCCACATCAGATTTTTTAATTTCGTTGCCGACCAACATGATATAAGATAGAATCTTCCTCATGAAATGCTAATAATTAAATAACCATTTTGATTTCTTAATACTTTTGATTGATGGGCAAAAGCTTGTGAAAAGTAAACCATGGTGACAGATTTTCCATTTAAATTCTTGTTTCAAACATTCATGGTTTCAAACAATCCATGTTTTAAGAAAGTGATTAATTAGCGCAAAATTCTCCCACCAAACTTAGAGATATAGTTTTAATTCACTTTTACAATTTAGACAGACGATTCCATACCTTTTAGTTTGGAGGAACCACGGAGGTAGAGAGTAGAACTCCTAGGAAAAAGTTTCGTTTTTCATTAATATCTCGACAACCGCTGATCTTAGAAACTCGAAACTTGGACTGAATTTATGGGGGCTATTTCAAGGCTACCCATAAAATTTCATCAAATTCGGTTCAGCCGTCTTCCCGTGAAAATGATACAAACGAAAATTCGTTTTTTCCAAACATAGAGAAAATTTTAAATGGGACAATTTCCAGGCTACGCACAAAATTTCATCAAATTCGGTTCAGCCGTTTTTCCGTGATGATGGGGAAAACAGACAGACAGATAGACAGATTTTCAATGTTATTTATATAGACTAGCAGCATACCCGTTCTTCGTACGGAGTATATATTTTAAAGAAACTTATAATTCGCAACCATGTGCAAATTATGTTAAAATACTAAATTTATTGCTCCTAAAGACAAATTTAAGAATATCTGTTCTCACTTTGTAAAATTATCTTCACGGGCAGATCTGTAGAATAAAACATCCTGGCCTCTTTTGTAAGCAAAATTACAAAAAGGAAAAGGAATTGAATCAATATATGCAACCCCGTACTACTTATATTGTTGTAGATTAGAAAATATGTCAGTGTGTTAGTAGAAGATTACCCGTATTACAATATGAGTCTCAAAAATCTTTGCCAAAATAAAAGAGATGACGTAATATATTGAAAATATCAATAATCTCCGTACTCTTTATACCAGAAGGTCGTAATTGATTCCAATATATACCAATATATATCAAAACATATGTCAATATACCCTACTTACTTTCTCGTAGATTAGAAGATATACCTTTGTATTTGTAGAAGATATTACTCGTACAAAGTACAATATATGAGTTTAAATAATTTTTGTCGAAATGAAACAATTGCATAATAACTTGAAAATATTAATAATCCCTGAATCAATAATCCCCGAAAATATCAATAATAATAACGTTTAAACCTGAAGACCGTAATTGATATTATCCATTCAAAAATGCTATAGGAAAAATCAAATCGTTTCTTTCAAAAATATATTTTATATCCATTTATTTATTATTCAAATCGAAAAAATAATAATTAAAATTAACAGACAGATTTAATTTAATTGCGTTCCTGAGCAACATGATATGATAGAATCTTCCTCATGAACTGCGAAATTAAATAACCATTTTGATTTCTTTATACTTTTCATTGTTCAGTAACAGCTTGTGAAATATAAACCATGGAGATAGATTTCCCATTTAAATCATGTTTCAAACAATTCATGTTCTCAGAAAGTTACTAATTGACGTAAAAAATCTCCCATCAAACTCAGAGATAAAGTTTTATTTCACTTTCAAACGATTTTCAAGCTTTCGTTTGGATAAACCACGGAGTTAGAGAGTAGAACTCCTAGGACAAAGTTTTGTTTTTCATTAATGTCTCGACAACCACTGGTCTTAGATACTCGAAACTTAGACTAAATTTATGGGGGGCTATTTTATGGCTATCCACAAAATTTGATCAAATTTGTTTCAGCAGTTCTTCCGTGATGATGAGAGAAACAACAATTTCGTTTTTTACTAATATCTCGAGAACCGCTGATCGTAGAAACTCCAAATATGGACTAAATTTTATGTGGCACTATTTCCAGGCTATTCACAAAATTTTATCAAATTCGGTTCAGCGGCTCTCCCGTGATGACGGGTCAAGCAAACAGACAGACAGACAGATTTTCAATTGCATTCATATAGACTAGCAGTATACCCATTCTTCGTACGGAGTATATAATATAAAGATACTTATAATTCGCAATCATGTGCAAATTCTGTTAAAATATTAAATTTATTGCTCCTAAAGAGAAGTTTAAGAATATATGTTCTCACTATGCAAAATTATCTTCACGGGCAGATCTGAAGAATAAAACATCCTGGTCCCTTTTGTAAGCAAATTTAAAAAGAAAAAAAAAGAATTGTATCAATATATGCAACCCCCGCTTATCACGCTATATTAACTATCACTTCCTAAATATTCATTTTTTAACTATCCAAACCAATCATTTTAACATATTTGGTGTAAATCGGGAGAAAAATGCGATATATTAGGATATTATACATGGAGATATTGAGCAGGACGCTGACATGCTTTTATAAACCCACGGAGTTGTTTATTTGCAAGGTAATTGTAATAAAGGTATCTTAATTAAAAATCGTTTGCAGGACTAAAAGTCCAAGAAACTTACTAGGAATTTCCGCCAAAACATTGAAAGGTTTTTTCTAAATTCTAAAATACTTAAAGAAAGTTTAAATAGCACAAAATCTATCTGCAAAAGTTAATATTGAAAATTTCAAGTATTATTTTAAATATTAAATATTTGGATAAATAAGACTATAATGGATAACCTCCTGTCTATCCCAAACTATAATTATAACTTTCCAATCCGATTTAAAAGAGTACCATTTAGCAGACAGGGTGACATGTTGAAATGTCATGTTTGGCTGCACTCACACCATTTTGTAGATCCACATGGGGGTGTTAACAAGAAATTAAGCGAGTCAACTACAATTTTTCCACCATACTACAAACACATGTTTATAGGGGGTAGGTATATCATAAGAAAGGGGTATCCAGTAGTATGGGGGATAATTCTGTTTTTCGTCTTTGTTTTCTTGTTACGGCTTGGCTGGTTGCCATTTTGAACACCCCCGGTATGCATATTTCCTGAGCATCAACGTTAAGTTTCTTAGTTATTTTCTTCTTAAAGAATAAGGAAAGGAAAATAATCGCGTTTGAGAAAAAATATCTTGCTAAAATAATAAATGATGTTGAATATTTATCCGTGCTGCTTTTTCATTTGCATATTTATGACTTATAGAACTTTGCATGTGAAATTTTTGATAAGGCATAAGATGGTGAAAAAAGTTTTCATCATCAAGGTATTTTAGAAGTGAATGTACCTTTCTTCTTTTTAAACAAGCTCAAGAAGAAAGTAATGAAAGTGAAAACTTCAAAACGACTTTTTTGAGATTTTCTCTGTGTCAGTCATGACTGTGTTATAAAAGTACAAATTCTTGAATTTAGGAGGTTTCAGATTCAATATTTCTGCACGTTTTAAATTCGGATTATACATTTCGCAAAATTTCGACAGAAATCTAATACTGAAATGAATGTATTTGCTGTTATAAAAATACAAAATACATATACTTTTTTAATAAAGGCTTTCTTAATATTATGACCTTTTTGCAGGAAAACTGCAATGGGCCATGCAAAAAGCAGCAGATAATTAGATCTATGTTCACAATGCTGAATGATTTCGAATAGCAGCAGATAATTACGTAGTCCATGATTGCGAAAGCAGCAGATAATTATGCAGGCCATGATTGCGAAAGCAGCAGGTAATTATGCAGGTAATTATGGTCACATTCAAAGTGATGAAACAGTCAGAAGGATATGAAGACAGACAGACGCCTAAATGTAAATGGAATCATCACCAAGACAACCATAAAAATTTCACGAAATTTGGCACAGACGTACTCTGCTGGTGATAAGACAAACATATTTCTTTTCAATTTTATTTATATTAAAGTACGGATCGATTGAGATATTTCTTCATTGATAGACACATGAGCTATATCAGTAGTAAATGTGGTTATCGTAACATAGTTATTTTTGTATAGCAGGAATTTAATTGTATAGCAGAAAATCAAAAATATATTTTAAAGGATTTAAAAAAATTAGCAGCAGAATGAAAAATGTTTATCATATTCAAAACACCTTTAAGAATAATTTCAGCAAGAAATCAGGAGATAACACATTTTAATTTTCGTGATATTAAAAATATGCAATATCTTTCCATCATACAAACGTATTGAAGCTCAAAAATAGTTACAAAAACGCATAGACTTAATTTTAGCTCAAACCACAGTCGTCTGAACTCTGGTATAAAAATTGAACATCCTGTATAGCGCCAAGGTGTTCTACCCTATATAATACTGAGGATATATGAATAGAATTACTTAAATGGCATTACCTACATTACCTCCTTCAAAACAAAGGTTAAATATAAAAGTTGGAATTTTCAGATAAAAAAGAAGTACAAATTTGTCTTTCTATGTATGACTTAACTGTGTGACTATAGCTTTCTATGTCGATTCAGAAGACAAAGGGCCATAGGAATAGCCACTATGTAGAACAGCGGAAAGGATAGGGCATTGTATATGGGATTCACCCTTCTGTATTTTGTTTTCCTCTATATCACCTATGGAGAACCTACGTAATTTTTTCATTAATGGGTAGTATAAGCCGCAAACCTCAGTTTACATCACTACAAATGATCCCTTGTTGGTTCGATCAAAGTTGACATATTGAGATATCATGTCTGATAAGCCGAAATCCATTTGAAAGGGATAAATTATCAACAACTGCTACAGATCCTCTACAGTTTCCCAATACTCAGAGCGGGATAGCCCGGTGGCTAAGCGCAAGAATTGCTTTCGGAATATCCGCGATCGATTTCCAACTCTGCCCAAACTATTTCTGTGTTTACGCGAAGTACGAGCACGTTAAATATGTGGGTCCGAAAGTTCTTCCGAGAGGTTGGTGTTAGGGGAATGAGGGTACGGTTCCTGTGAATGCCTCCGCTACAAAGCTCCGGACAAATTTGGTGGCACAGTATCAGCCGTCCAAAACAGGAACCTTACATTTTCGGGTAGGTTGGACGGTCTGGGATGATTGAAACTTTCCCAATACTCAGACCTGACACATGCCAATAGGGGTGGTGTTAATTTGATAGTATATAAGTACTGTTGATTTTGAATTTTTGATTTCCTGGCTTATTGAGATTCTAAACATACCGAGTATTCTATATATCTGGTATATAAAATGTGAGTACCTGAGTTACATTTATAAGCAAAAAATCTATATGGATAGCTTCTTTGAACGTAAAAGTTTTATAAGTTAGTTCACTATATCGTGTGCTCCGCCGCTCTATATTTTACATTTGCATATTGTTGATATAAACTATTTACCTCAGAATATATTCTGATAATGAAAGTAATCTGATAGTGAAAATGTGTTCATCGGCTGAAAATTTTAGGTTTGAATGTAGGTTATTTTATTTATTTATTTATATTTTACTTCCAAGAACAGAAGAAAGATAAAAATATTACACTCCCAAGTTAAGTTACATTTATGCACTTTTAATGTATCACGTTTGACATTATTTCTTTGAATAATTCATGATAGAGTAGTTAACTAATAAACCACTAAACATGAGGAAATATAAAGCCAATATCCTCTCACATTTGAATTTCAAACCAGGTTTTCGAAAGAGATAATCACAGATAATTGAGGAAACAGTAGGTACCGCGAATTCTTTGCATCACAGTTTTTATCTGGTATTCATGTATTTTAGTGTTAATTGTTTCCTATTTGTAAAATTTGTAAAATTCATAAGACTTGAAAAGAAACTCACTAATAAAGTTAATATCTCAATAACCCTTACCATTCTTAAGGTACTTAAAATAAGTTGTGCCAAACATTTTTTGAAACAATTTATATGAACAATTAATGGGGGAAAACATTATCCTAGACAATGGTTATTGTGGTAATTCCAATTTCCTGTGAATTCAATTTTAGGAGTAAAAGTATCATTATGTGGTGCTAAATAATCATAGATCAAAATGTTGAACGTTTTATTAACATTTATTAATCATAGCGTTGTGTCTATTCCACCAATTTACTGATACATACCAATCACTTGGATACTTGCGCTCCACTGCAATAAAATTTCATTTGTAAGGAGGTTATAAATAATGTTTGATTCAATATAACTTATTTGTTATGTATGTTTAATTTTTGCAACTTTAATGGATTTATAGCTTAATAACATGAATTCCAGCGAGATTTACAGATGAGATGTCAGACGGGAAAAGTATTATTCATGCTGTTTAATTCATTGTATACCCCATCATAATATTAAATTCGAAAAACTGTTACTTCACTACAAATGTCCCAGTTGCCAAGTTGCATTTTTCAGTAGTATTAACGCCTCTCTCGTGGTTTCCCTTCTCACCGGTTCGTCCTCATGCACACTAAATCTTACTTCCTAACCAATCTCGATGGTATCCAGTGATCATCATTCTCTCTGTATGACATCTCATTCTCTGTTCTGTGTTTTAAACTTTTTTCGGACTTCAGCAGTTCTAGACCCCTTGCTGAAGGACAAAAGATGGCAAAGAATAACCCAACTCCGACTCTGGTTAGCCCGCCAGCTTCTTACTCAATATCACGTCATATGCTTGGCAGTGTTGTCAACTGAAGAGTGGTTCCACCGGATTCATTAAATCGTAAATGTTCGTATCAAGTGCTACATATATCGAAGTGGTGCCAACATTGTATCTTATGAATTCTTGAATACAGTGAGCAACATCATACCACACACTATAGGTTACCGTGTCAATATATAAAAGACGTTGTTTTTCTGACATTATGGAAACATATAAACTTTCACTGTGAGCAAATTTTAGTTTCTGAGGTTGGGAAAGCATTCAGTACTTGAAATTTTATATTTATTTCAAACGTTTACGTTGCTTATATAAAGGAGTACACATTATTTTCTCCTATCTTTTTGGGACCCTTAAGTTAGCTGTTTATGTTATTGCAGAAGTTGAACAATATTTGCGGACCTTTGGATGGATAAAGTTTTTTTAAGACTTTTTGCCGCTTTTAGATCCAGTCCAGAAGTTTCTCAATAAAATTCTAAGCCCAGGAGATATAATGTTAATAGTTTCTCAAATTTTGTTTTCTGATCGCTTAAGCTCAAAGTATCTAACGCCAAATGCTTTTCCACTCACCCATACGTCGTGTAACATCGACTCCATGACATTGTTTACTTTATTTCGACCTACACCGTCCGACCAATCCCATTGCATTGCTTGTATCGGAGGGGATTTTATGTTATTGAAAAGGTTATTTTGTTACATTTATTATTTAAAAAAATAAATTCTATTATTTTGTAAAAATGTGCCAAATGGATATTTATTGAAAAAAAATCAACTTTTACAGAAATAATTCTTGAAAAAGTAGCACTTTCCCTTTCGAAAATTGATTGCTCCAAAAGAATCCATTAGGTACTTTAAATATAATAAAAGTAAAGTAATACCAAAATATCAACGGTAAAAAAATAGCGTATAAGGCAGTGGAAAATCATTGCTTAATTCTTACAACGAAAGTATTAGTTACAATTAATACTATTAATAAAATAGTGTCAAAATCTTGCTCTGCAATGAATTGAAAGATTTCTATAAAATTTGATGAATAAACGAATACATGTTTAAAAGAATAAAAAATGCAGTGATGTCTCATTTGTTCCAGTGACCATAATTTTATCATCTTATACTATTGCAAAGATAAAAATGCTACTTATTACCAGTTGTAGAGTTGACATATTAAGAAAAGTTATATACTATTTTGTAGGCCCACGAGGACGTGTTAACAAGATATTTAACCAAGCATCTACAAATCTTACAGCACTGCAGGGTATAAAACTTGTCAGCAGGGGATAGGTGATGACCCGGTATTACAACAAATACTTTAGCTTTTTATTTTGCACTTTTTATGTTACGTCTTGGCTCTTTGCCATTTAAAACGCCCCTAGCTCTACATATGTCTTGTATGTAAACTCAACGCTAAGTTTCTGCTTTATAATTTTCTCTAAAGGTAAGAAAAATGGAATAATCTCATGTTTAAAAAGCAGATTATTTTATAAAATAATAAATAATGTTGAATATTTATCCTTATAGACTTTTCATTTGCATTTTTATGAATTAGTTGACATTTGAGGTTCCCGTAAGAAATAACATGATACAAAATGTCCTCATGGTCACAATATTTACAATGTTAATATGTTAGTGTTGTTTAAGGATAGCCAACGAGAAGAATAAAGCTGTATGAAATGATATCTGAAAATGAAATTATATCTCTGAAATTATATTTATGTGTTATTCGTAATTTCACTTTATTAAAAATTCATTCTTACTATTAAGGAGACGGTAGACGTTGAGATTATTTTATTTATTTATTGACTTAGAAACGTGGAAATTTGTATAAATATTCCTCTTAACATTACTATATAAAATACTATTAATTTTTTTTTTAATTTTGTTATAATTTTGTATTTTTTTAAATTTAATTTTTTTAATGAAAATTTGAAAATGCTCCTTGCGAGATATTTGTTCACATGCTTGATTAATTTTACATTATGATCACTCAAAAACACATTATAAATAAATTTGGGCATTCATTTTTAAATCGCTTAGAAAGTCAATTTATTTAAAATATTTTTCAGCATTGAAGCTTAATTTTCATCATTTAATTAGATTCGTATTCACTTTTAATTCCCTTAATTCAATCCAATTATAAAATGCATACCTCGTTTCAAAAGTATGAAAGGTGTATTCGTGCCAAATTTCATGCATCTCAAACAAAAATTAAGACGCATGGAACATTTTAAAAATGCAAAACCTTTGAATATACCGTTTCAAAAAACATGCACTTTACCTTTTGTTTACGGATGGGACAGCGTCCATCCCAAACGAAGAACCTCCCCAAAAGACATATATTTTGGGATGGACGCTGTCCCACCCGTAACCAAAAGGTTAAATGTGTAAAATAATGTTATATATTAAAAAATACTTTTTTTAGTCGATTTTTGCTCATTTCAACGTCCACCGTCTCCTTAATCATGAAAGAATCTTAGATAAAACAAAGAATATTGTTTTTACATATATGAACTTATTGGTAAACACAATCTTGTTATATACATTTTTACATAATTATTTTTACATAATTTTTACACCATTATTTCAAGAAATGAACCCATATTGAGTAGTATAGAAAATATACACATCTAATTAATTGGTAAAAAAGGACAGGATATTTATATAACGGAGCATAAAAGCGCTAAGTTTCATCATTATTACGTGTCTAACTTGTTTCAATTTGAATAATCTGCAATATGGTATCTTCATGGGAGTAATGACGATTTCTGACCATGATTAATATTAATATTTATCGTAATCGTGTGTTGTAGTTTTACTGTTTAACAGTTAACGTTAACATATAGTCGGCAGAAATATACATTATCTCGGTTTGTTACAAGAAAAAAAACATATAGTATTAAAATTTTGCGGCTTCCAAAGTAGGTTATTCAAAACAGAAAGCAAACCGATATTTATGAAGACAGAACTTACTCGTAAGTAACATTTTATGTCACATTATTAGTTAGTTGATTCTGCTGTACTCAAGGTCGACCAATAGCTGGCAGTTAAATTGACCTTGGCATGCAACAGTCTTCTTCAAGTATTCATTACTGTCTGTGTATCAACTATACCATTTTGCAGGGTTTAACTTCTTTGTAACCCTTAAAAGCGTAACTAGTGGCATTCTAGTTTAAGAAAATATTTGTAAAGAGATGTCCTATGTGAGTGAGTTAAATGTTCGCTCAATCACCTACACAGAAGTGACTCAATTAATTTTCCTATTCATTCCAATTATTATGAATGGTTTATAATTGATTCATTTCAATTATCAATGGCAGAAAAAAAATCATTTCACAATTATTGCCAAAAACTAGTATGATATTAATAAATTGCACAAAATAATACGATGCACATTAATTATTCAAGTTGAATTTAGGATGCTTTTGTGCCTGGCAATTGTAATGTATACAATACGAATTTATTTTTATAAGTTCTGCACTTAATTACATCTTACATATTAAACTAGCTTTGAATATATATAATATAGAGTTCTTATGAAAATCGTTAAGCACCCAAATAATTGTATGGAAAATTCCATGAGATTCCATGAGTATACATGTCAGGTGTGTATCTGCAGTTAATTAATGGACCATGGAAATACAAGAGATTCCAGAGCTCATAAAGGAAACATAAAAGTTACGATAACGAATTTAGGAAAAAAGAAAGACAGATTAAAAAGCCAATTAGAATGTCGTGAAACATTGTGCAATTAATATAAATCTACATTAAAGCTGCTACAGAAGCTATTTATTTGACATGTTATAATTATTTGCAAACTGCTGTCATATTCAAGAACTATACCATCTACAGCAATTACATGAACAGAAATCCAGTAAAGAGCCTCTTTATAACAAATTATGCCGAAATGACGCATATTTGAGCCCCAAAGAGAATAATACTGTGTGCTTTGACAAGCACAGTGGGTGTCACCGCCATAAAGTCCCTGATGAGACAAATTTATGGTAAAAATTTACTGCCTCCCGTATACGCGTTAGGTTCATTCCTTGTGTGATTTTATTTTAATTAGAAAAATTCTCTACGTTTTTGTGACTGGTGTTTTTTTTTCTATCTCGCTTTGCACCCGAGTTTACTATTCAGACTTTTTTTTAATTTTCCGCAGGAAGCGCTGCAATCACTTTTATTTGAACGGGTATGGTCACTTTATTATACGCAAACCAAACATGTACACTCATGGAACTTTCTCTATAAAGTAGTTTTGAGTGTTTAAAGGCTTTTTTCTAGGAAATATAATATCTGTTGCTTTTTGTGTGTGGGTCCTATAAATCTGTGAGTTTTGGGGTTTAGGTCGATTTTAAAGGGAATTTCTGTCTAGGTCCATGAAGTTCATTGCATGTCAAAAACAACTTGTTGTTTGAACAAGAAATGTAGATTCTAAAGCACTCACACAATATTAAAATTAAAAAAAAATCCATCTGGAAAATAGATATCTTGAAGTTTTCAAAATAAATATTGAATATATTCTTTTCTAGCATATTTCATTTCAAACTCCTACAGAGTACACTTCGACTATAAGAGCTTGCAATTTCGTCCCAGTAGTTCAAGGGTAGAGCGTCGGCCGTCCAGTTCGAAGATCCAGGGTTCGATTCCAGGTTGAGGCAACAATGTTCTTTGCAATGCCGCCCGAACAAATCGACCATGTAGGTCAGCACAAAGATGCCGGAGATCTGAAATTGACCCTAGTACGGCTAGTACGGATTCAGTGGACTCTGGAAGATTGAGCGCAGATTTCAAATTGAGAGAATAAAGAACACGCAGGATACTAACATTAAAAATAGTAGTAGCAGGAGGCTAACCTAGGGTAAAAATAGCAGGAGGTGGTCAGTCTGATCGCCAGTGGAATGCCAATCTGACATTAAAGGGTGGAGAATGCAGAATCCACTTCAATTTCGAAATTTCGCCCCGTTTCCAATTCTTGCAATTTCGTCCCGTTTCCAATTTTTGCAATTTCATCCCAGTAGATCAACGGTAGAGCATAGGCTGGCCAGTTCGAAGATTCAGAGTTCGATTTCCGGTTGGGGCAGAAAGGTTCTATACACTCCTTCCGAACTCCCACAGGGTTCCTGTCTAAATTGGGTGGTACTTCCCGGCCGTCCAAACGGTTACCTTACACCTTTCTGGTAGGTCGGACGGTCTGGGTCTCAACAATAACAACGACACTCCTTCCGAAACGAAGTAGGGAGTAGACAAATCCAACTACTTTCGACCTCTACTACACTATATATGAATTCAGACACAGATTTTTGAGAATTAGACCGCATTTTTGTGGCAAGCAAACAATCAGTTACAGACCAGAATCAAACCCAGGCTTTCTGAATTTCGTCAGGACGTTTTATTTACTGCATGGTTTTTTTCTGTGAAGAATTACTGGAATTACCTAGCGTATTCGTATAAAATAATTAAATATACTTTTAAAGTCTCTCTCGTTCTCCTGTATTTTGGAGATGACGAAACCAAGACCATTTGCTGTATCTAAACCTCCACAGAGAATTCGACATATGTCATATAAATATATAGAGTATTTTTCTTTTTATTCGCAGTAATAGAATTCGGAAAAAAATGTCCCCATTTATGTTCCCCACGGTATTACGGTTTTGTTATGAATAATATGAATTACTAACTAGTAGCTGTAGCAAAATAAAAGTAAATTTTACACATTCATAAGCATAATAAAGTGATTATATAAAGTGATAAATCATTTATATGAGTTTACATTTTCACGTATGCATATGTTCACTTGTGATGATGACTGTAGGTGAATAAACAAATGGCATTCATTGATGTGTTGAACAAAAAATACCTGCAATGAGAAGCTGCTTTATTTTCTGAAATTTTCATATTTAAAGTTGTTTATATTCACTTGCATCTTAAAGCATCGAATCACGATATCTATTACGACATTTAAACTGATATATGATAAATTTAAAGCTTTTAGCGAGTAACAATAATATACTCAAATTTGTTTCCTTGTGTCCCTTTTCTTATCTGTAGGTTTCGCTTCATTTATCCCCGGTTGCAAGACCGAATTTGTAAATTGTCTATAAATTTACAACAAAGTGCTATTCAAAAGAGTTGGATAATCAGTTTACGAATATGATTACTGAGAAACAGATATTCAAATTATCATACAATTTGATGCACATTTGCATTCTGAGCATACTAAAGTTGAGAAATATATTTTGCTAGCTCGTGAATTTAAGGTTCCTTATCCAATTTGCAGCAAGTCACACACGCATAGCTGAGCCGAAGAACAATAATTACATAACTAAAAATCAGACGTTTTAAAACTTGTATAGCTATTTTTATGAGGGCAATAAAATGTGCCACTCAAACTAGTTTTAAAATATAAAGTAGAGCTAAAAATTGACAGTAAATAATATTTTGAAATACATATTGTCGCAAAAATATTCGATAGATGCGAATATGAAAAAGATGCGAATATTTGCTAACACATGACGTGGTATCAAACTACAATCGGATGTGCTAAATTGCTATAAAACCCGCGCATGTGCAATGACATGTAAAAAAACAAACAAAGGTTAATATTTGGAAGATACTCCCAGTACAGGTGCTAGCATCCATGAACCGTTTTCGCGCTGTTTATGTGCTCGTCAGCATGGGATAGACTATAAATGCCATGGTAGAAGAAAAACTTGCTATAAGTCACAAATTTTGCTAATTCCAGGAAGAACTGACAATTTCAGTCAATCCAGTGTTTATGAAGGGTTAACATATTTTGTGATGCAGAAAAGACGTTTCATTTTAGAGAAATAATTACAGGTATGTCATATTCTAGTACACAATGAACCATTGACTCTAGCGGCGATACATGTCAATACATGGCATAATATCGAACAGCACACTGTGATAGATTCCATCACGCGATCTTTTATTTATTGGCTAGGAAAAATGTCACCATAGCTAATAAAAGACATACTCAATTTTCGAGATGTATTTAGATCTGGATGGCCGAGGTAGGGTATTAACACTATGAAAGCGCCATCGAGAAAAGAACACCATGCTTTATGTATGGAACGCACGGAAAAGGTAATGATCAACACAATTGTCTACAGGATTTTCTGGAGATACAGGTTGGCTGCCAAGTTACCTCTTAGTACACCATACTAGAATATGTCGTCTGACACAGTTGTTGGCCCCTAAGGTTGGCTGCAACACTGTCTTCTTGTATCGTTTCCCATATGAAACCGGATTTAAGCACTGACCTGACCTCCATATATGAAAACAGTAGTACACTGCTTCTAACCAAGGGTTGGATTCGTCGCTAAAAACTATAACATCATTTGGTTGGTATCTTGAATTCCAATCTAGCCCCACTGTCACTATTATAGAGACTACTAAAAGCAATGCAACTGCCCCAGTTGATCCCTGTTGCTTCAATTTGATCCACAGAATGAGCATAGGGCGTGGCAGCCCGGTGGTTATGCACGGGTGGTGCAGTCCGAGGACCCGAATTCGATTTCCGATGCATCCCAACCTATACCTATGTATACGCGCGTAGGACGGACACCTTAAATATGCGTGTTCGGTAGTCCTTCCGAGATGTTGATGGCGGTAAAGCGTCGGTTGGCCAGCTCAGAGATCCAGGGTTCGACTCCCGATTGGGGCAGCGAGATTCTCAAAATGACGTTCGAACAAATCAACCCTGTAGGTTAGTGCAAAGATGTCGGAGGTCTGAAAGTGACCCTAGTACGACTAGTACGGATTCAGTGGTTTCTGAAAGATTGCGCGCCGATTTCAGAGGATAGCGACCACACAGGATATTAACCTGAGTAAAAATAATAGTAGCAGGTTGGTAACCTGAGGTAAAAATAGCAGGAAGTCGTCAGTCAGATTGTCAGTTACCCATCAATCTGACGTTAGAGGGTGTAGAATGCAGAATCCACTTCGATAACAGCTTGCAATTTCATTCATGTAGCATGGTAGAACGTTGACTGGCAGTTCGGAAATCCAAAGTTAAATTACCGGTTGTGTCAGCAATGTTCTTTGCAGAGGTTACTGGCAAACCCTCTTTTAAAACACAATGAATTAACCACCTAGCAATTAAAGGACTACACAATTGGTGCCTTAAGTAACTAAACATAAAAACTCCACATTTCAGCATCACAGATAATATTCTAATTTTATATTTTGCCGTGTGGTAACTCTGTAAAGAGTACTCAGTAATATAAGACACGTACGATAATTTAAAAATTGAAAAACCATCTAAAATGAAAAGAAATCGTTACCTTAATGAACTTTAGCGTGTAATTGATGCTTTGCGTGGCTCACAATTATTAGTTGATAGCTGTTTGAATATAGATATCTAATAAAAAAGACGCATCATTAGGGCTTGAACAAGAAACGGAAGCGATTGTATTTAATTATACATTTGAAATTCACCGACTTGGATGAAAAATGGAAGACTTAATATGTGTCCATGCAGGTTAAACCATTCAGTTACAAAATTAGACTTTTGATACATGATAATTTTAATAAATCTAATATTAGAAATAACAATTAACCTATAATAACTTAAGCTAGTTAAAGCAGAAGACGCATATATTTTTACATACATGACAACCGTAGATGATAGCCGTACATAATAACCGTACATTAAATATTCCTATTTGCAATTATATACAGGAAACGGATGAAAGAATCCAGCATTGGTGCAAACATGGAAGCTATATAAAGAACCAGGGTAAGCGTGTTGTAACAGTAGTGTACTACCAGGGCAAATGTGTACGAATAAAAAACATGTTATATCTCAACTATAAAATCCTATCACCGTCATTGAATATGCATACATGTTTGTATATATCTATATATAGCGGGAGATCTTCATTAAGAATAAGCCGTCTAGGAACAAATCAAATTCAAGTGAAACTATAGATCTGTACAGCTGTATTTGCTATTTAAAATTCTAAAGAGTTAATACAGTTATAATTAGCAGTGTCATTTATAAAAAAAAATTGATAGCAACATAAATGAGATGAAAATATTGCCACTACAATATAATTAATAATTCTCGAGTTATTTTCGTTGTTCAGCATGTTGACCTCATTTATAGATGCTCAATGATCAAATGAAAAATGAACTTATTCGTTAAAATAGTGCAATATATAGCTAATTTTAAATTTGTATATGTTGTAGACACTATTTTTCAGCTAAGTCAAATGCTTAATGAGTAGGATTCATCATCAGGAACCCATGAAACGCATACATAAATGGCAATAAATACCCGTTAAAAATCGTGCCATCAGGATTTATAACACGGTGGCACCTGCAATGCTTGCCAAAGTATGCAGTAATATTTTTACGCGAATTCAAATGCGTATTGTTGCTAACGGAAGACATTTTGAACAGTGCTGTACATTAGATTTTTGTGCATGTAAGTGTTGTTTATATTAGTATTCATGAATATAACAGCAATTTGCCAATAACCATATTGAATGAAACAAGTGCCCTCTGTAACAGTTTTTATGGCCAATTCTTATTCATTTGACAATGCTCTACAACATTGTAATTGGATTTTTTCGTCTATCTCACTTCGTTGCCGTGTTTGTTAACCTAACTTTTATTCTCCGCTAGGGGTACTTCATTCGCTTTTCTTTGATCGAATGTGGTCACTTTACTTTAGATCAACCTAACAAAAACACTCATCGATATTTCATTACGATGTTATTGGGGGTTTTTAAGTACTTTCCTAAAAACCTGCATTATCTTAATATGAAGCTTCAGATATTCTAAAGCATCAGGCTTCAAATATTCTAAATAATCAAGCTTCAGATATTCGAAAGAATCAGGCTTCAAATATTCTAAAGAATCAGGCTTCAAATATTCTAAATAATCAAGCTTCAGATATTTGAAAGAATCAAGCTTCAGATATTTGAAAGAATCAAGCTTCAGATATTCGGAAGAATCAGGCTCCAAATATTCTAAATAATCAAACTTCAGATATTCGAAAGAATCAATCTTCAGATATTTGAAAGAATCAAGCTTCAGATATTCGAAAGAATCAAGCTTCAAATATTTTAAAGAATCCCGTTTCAAATAGTCTAACGAATCAGGCTTCAAATATTCTAAAGAATCAAACTTCAGATATTTGAAAGAATCAGGCTTCAAATATTCTAAAAATCACGCTTCAGATATTCGAAAGAATTAAGCTTCAGATATTCGAAAGAGTCAAGTTTCAAACATTCTAAAGAATCAGGCTTCAAAAATTCTAAAGAATAAGGTTTCAAATAGTCTAAAGAATCGGGCTTCAAATATTCTAAATAATCAAGCTTCAGGTATTCGAAGTAATCAAGCTTCAGATATTCGATAGAATTAAGCTTCAGATATTCGAAAGAATCACGCTTCAGATATTCTAAAAAATCAAGCTTCAGATGTTCTAAAGAATCAAGCTCAAGAAGTTACAAATTATAACATTTATATTATAAATGTTAACATTCAGTTTCTTTGTCAGTTCTTGACTACCGTGTAAACAACATACGTAACTCTACTTTTATTTCTCTTGTCAAGATCCCGTACGACACGGGAAATTTGAAAGTCACTCGCACGTTCTGATGACGCTTTAATTCATGTTTCTGTCACAGGAACGTTTTGAAAGATTCTCTCTGCAGGTGCGTGAGACAGCATCAAATACGATATATTTTTATTACGTAGTGACCCTAATTGTTTTCATTTTGTGGTGTTTATTTTATCAAAATTTGCAACATGCATTTTAAAGTTTGTCAGGTTTCTGAATACTGATGTTCTGAAAATTTGTGTCAGGATAAATTGAGGTAGGGGTAACAGTTAATTAACTGGGAAATATAATTTTTAATAAATTAAATCATTTTGCCTTGCAAATTTTTCTACAGTGCAAAGCATAAATGGCAATCCATAGAAAATATCCATTGTGTACATGACCGAGATAATATGGCCAGTGGATAGCCCAGGAAGGTCCGAATTCGATCCTCCGCGCCACCCAAAATTTGTTCCCGTTTTTACTAGGAGTATGAGGGCGATAAATATGCAAGATGAAAATCTTTCCAAGAGATGAAGAGCGGGGGGGGGGGGGGGGGGGCTGTACGGCCCCGGCCGTTGTCACCCATAGTGGGTTCCAACACCAATGGTGCGCAGGAGCAAAGTGGTATAACGGTGAAATGGTTCAAGCTTCAACCGCTATTTAGGTGAATGATTTAATGTGAAGTATCTGGCCATTGGGGGGAAAATGAAGAAATACTAAATATATATAAACACATTTTCCGTTCCTTAAAATTCGTGATTTTTAAAAGTGAAGTTTCAATTCATTAAATTTCAATTTTAAATATGAAATTTAATAAAGGTGCCTTAAAATGAGGTGAGTTATAACAATTACACAATCTATTGGCTTTTTCTTTACAAATCAGATCAGCAGTCTGACACGAGGGCAACATCTATGAAAACGTGAGTCGAAATGCGAGTCTTATCATGTGAGTTGAAAATCATGGGAGAAGAAATGGATCGTCAGGGAATACAACTAAAAGAAATAGAAGGGAAGGGTAGCCCAGGGGTTAGCGCGCGGGGATTGCACTTAGACGACTCGATTCTCCAGTTCTGCCCAAACTCTTCGCTTGTTCACGCAAAGTACGGAAGAGTTAAATAAGTGGATCCGTAAGTCATTCCAAGAGGTTGGTGGTAGGGGGAAGAGAGCACAGACCCTAAGGTTGCCGCCCCAACTGGGTTCCGGTCTAACTTAGGTGTGGCACTTCTTCGCCATTATAAACAGATGCTTTACACCTTTGTCTCGGTCAGACTGTCTGGATTGAAGAATAGGAAGAAGAATTGAAAGATGCGGACCATCGGGATGTTACAAATGAAAAAAAGAAAAAATGAAAAAAAGCAATAGAAAGAAAAGGACAAGACAATCAGGGGTATAACTAAAATAAATACACAGTCACGGGGTACAATTGAAAGCAATATGGTCGACATGGAGTACAGCTGAAGAGTACACTCGAGGTAGTGAAACTGACGAGTACATAGATTACAGTCATCAGGGAGTACAATTGAAACATACGAAAAAGTCAAAGAGATCCAATTGAAAAAAATTGATACTCTGGATTTCTTTGTGTGAGTCAACGAAAAATTTTCTACTTAATTTTTTTTTAACCACTAGATTTGTAACCTGTAAATTTTCCCAAATAACTAAATTTATGAGACATTATGAAGCAATTAAATTTGTCTTTTCTTTAAATACGACTCACCGAACAGGAAGTTAAGCAGAGATGGGTCAACCCATTTGATTGAAAATTTATAATTCCTCTAAATAATGCCAAATGCACTAATAAGCAAAATGTGCCATTGCAATGCGGTTATGCGTCTTGCTGGAAAAGCCTTAATGCGAAAAGCCATCTAGAAATATAAAAAATAAAATCGGCAAATATACCCCCATTTCGCCAAGTATCACTTCTCCAAGAATGATATATTTCTCAGAACAGCACACCCGTTATACTATGGATAAAAACTGTCTTCTTTGATCGTGGTATTCAGTTTTCGGAAGTCATAGTAGTTAAAATATGGAATTTAATGTAGGTGCTTTATGGAGAATCCAAGACGCAAATCTCAACAAAATATTCACCTTTTAAAAATAGAGGGATCTCGAAAGGGATGAAAACTCCCCAGCGAATGGTTGGACAGCATTGCAAAAGAACTGACCCTTGGTGTTCAGTTCCATGCCACAGTTCCATGTCCAGAGATACTGGCAGACAGTCTCTCTGGGCATGGAACAGCGGAGACGAATTATTAGCGCAGTCGGGATCAACAGCAAGTCCCGGCTTTCTCTCAAAGGATTTACTCAGAGGATGGTATTTCCATACTTGAATTCAGCAATACATTATTTTCTATCGCATGTTAGGTTGAGGTGAAAATACTAGGCCATTTAATTTAGAATAATCATAGCACTTGCGAAATAAAAATTGATACCGTAAATTATTTTGTCATTAGAAAATTCAAACGTGTTGTTTTAAAAAACATCGTTGATCTATTGCTGCAACTTGGAGGGCTATGTTGCACAAATGCCATAAGAATGTCCCGTTTGGAAATCAAATCATGGATCATACAGGCACAACGTTCTATCCATTCATCTACCGGTAGGACAGTCTTTCTGTGTATAATTGTAACAAACCCTACAGTATTGTGACGGAGTCGAAATTTCGAATTCGAGTTTTCGACGGGAGCGCACGTCTCAAGCATCCTTAAACACGAATCAAACGATTTTGAGGTGATGTCTAACTGTGTGTATGTGTGAGTCTGTGGATACAATATCTTTCGAACGAATAGAGAGATTAGAACGACACGTAGTACAAAAATTACATTCCGTGAATACTGAAAGCCTATTGTTTTTAAACGCAATCGAATATTCAAAACCCGCCTAAATTTTCGTGTGAAATTTTGAAAAAACATCAAAAAATCAAAACCTTTAATAAAGTCATGCAAACATTCATTACTTATGTAATTTTAACTTCTACTATTGATATAAACTATGCTAGTATGAACCTTTCTAGAGATATGGTATATTTTTCAAATAAGCGTATCAAAAATTCGCATAAAATAAAAAGAATATTAACTATTGTGAAATATGTTGACTTTTCATATGTAAAATCATGCGTTAAATTTGATAACATCATTCACCTGGATCTAGTTTCTTCCATACATGAGAAAAGATACTTTGGGTAATACTTTTGTAGTTGGAAGCCAATAGTCATTTATCTGCTGTAAGAATAATTTATTTCCTCACCCATAACGCCTGGCACGATTTTAGCGAATAATTTTAAGGAATGTCGCTAACTTGGCGACATTTTTAAATGTTGCCCAAAACGAAAATCTCGCCAAATGGATAAAAATGACGCTAAATTAATGAATACCACGACTCATTCACGCAAATTCAATATCTTGGAAAGAATATAAGCATGTACTAGTATATAAGAATAACCTATTTTTCAATCACTAACGTTTGGCAGAATTTTGGTAACGAATTTGTCGGAATATCACCAACTTGATGACTTTTAAAAAGTTACCAAACTGACGAAAATGTCACCTAATAGATAAAAATTTGCCAAATTGATGAAACTGACGCAAAATCAATGAAATTACGACTAATTGAATTCAGTATCTTGGAAAGAACATAAGAGTAGACTATAAGAATATCCCATTTCTCCGCCCGTTCATCCGTAACGCTTGGTGAGAAATTTAGTGGGATTTCGCCAACTTGGTGACTATTTTAAATGTTGCCAAAGTGACAAAAATGTCGCAAATTGATAAAAAGAAAGACGCCAAATGGGAAATAATGTTTCGCAAATTCTGATTTCCATCATATGACTGGCATACCTTCTAGTATATAAGAAATGCTTTTCTCTCCGTTTGTCTGGAACACTTGCTTATGCATTTGGCGAACTTGGCGAATAATCAAGCGACGTATCGCTAATTTGGCGATATTTCATCCGAGATTGACGAAAATATCGTCAAAATTGCAAAAATGGCGTTAAGTTAATGCAAATGACTCCTAACTGTTGAATTATTTATTAAAGCAAGTTAATATATGAACTATGTTGCTTATTGAGGATGCTATCAATATTGATAATTGTTAATTTGGAGTTGCGTGAAATAAAGTTAATTGGGTACTATGAAATAGTTTTACTATGACATAGTTTTACATGTTGGCATCCGGAAAATCGCCAACTGTGCAATTAAAAGTTAAAAACACTGTACCGTGGATCTTATACATTATTTCTTGACTGGAAAAGAAGTAAATTCATTGCATTCCATAAGGAAAGTCATGTGCTGCCCACATCAGATTATTTTACTTATAATAAGAATTTTCCATTGGAAAGTCTTGCAAATGAATGCTTCGACCTTTGCTTAAATTTTTCTGTATAAGTGTATGTGTTTTCCCAAGAAATACTCCAGTTTTACTCAGAAAATTCTTGAGGGAAATTAATAAAAATTGCAACTAAATTTCCAAGAAAATGTTTTCTAAATTCACATAGAATACAATGAACTTTCTGTTGGAAGTCAATCCAGCTTGCTGAACAAGTAATCAATTGCAACTAAACATAAGACAGAAATACTCTATAAAATAGTTCCTTCATAGAGATACTAACATAGTTTAATGCTCTACAAATAAAACAACCCTAATACTGCGATTTTTCTTCAAAGAATAATATTCGCGTATATTTTTTAGCTTTCGTTATTCTTCAGTGGTGGATTCCGATGTATGTCTTTCCTCCCAAAGGAAAAATCCTTTGTAACGGGATTTTGGTGTCGGGGATGTTTCTCCATTTTTCATTGTCTGATGTCTTGAGTGTTTTTATTGTGTTCTCTGTTTCTTCCAGCATAACTTACAACTTTCAATGCATTTCCATTCAAGTCGAAATTGTAAATATTTCTTTCTTGTATAACACAATTATTTAAAGTTTTGAAGATTTTCCAAAGAGTGTGAAACATATATGTGCACTATTAAACATTTCCTTGATAGTTTATTACTGGGGCGAAAAAAATAGAATTCTTCATTTATTTCCTTGTAGAAAAAACTAATTTCGGAGGCAATAAAACTCTTTTAACAGGTGATTTCTTAAAGTCGCAAAGACACACTTTTTGAAACAAAAGTAAAATATCATTTCCTTCAAGAAATCGCATGTGTGCAGCACATAACTTTTCCTACATAATGCAACATTTTCGCTTTCTTTGATGCAAAATTGTGATGGACAACATCTAATGCACAATGTTTTTAACCTTGAAAAGTATACTGATATTTGGCGCTTTTTTGGGATGGCAACATGTAAAATTATTTGGAAGTATCAAATTAATTTATATTTCACATAAATCTCTCTTGACAATTTGAAGTATTACTGACATCTACTAAGTGGTATACATTATATTATTTGAAAATACGTTAATTATTATTAATTCATTACTTTGGCGCCATTTCGTAACTTGGGTACCAATTTGTCGACATATTCGTCAATTTGGCACTGCATAAAAAACGTCTATAAATTGGCGATATATCATCAAATTAGAAGCCAAATACGTCGCCAAATCTTATACATTAGACAATACTTTCTACTACATTTTTTATGTAATTCTTATATATATTTTTTTTGAAAGACGTGCAATATCTCGAAAACGGTTCAGGCTAGCGTTTTGTAGTTTATGTCATTCGTTTCGAAATAAAAAATTTATTATTTACGTAACATTCTTGACGGTCCTCATTTTTTATGATTTTTAAAAAATTCATTCGAAAATTTGAGAGTCTTGTGAACGTTTGTTCGCATTTAAAATAAATAGACTTCCAATATTCACGGATTAAAATAATTGAATCAAATTACGTTGAAAACGCTCCATTCGTTGGTGAGATATCGCATAAATAGACTCACGGACACACACAGTAACACACACATAAATACATACACACACAGTAACACACACATAAATACATACACACGCAGTAACGCACACATAAATACACACACACGCAATAACGCACACATAAATACACACACACACACACATATATATATATATATAAATAAAATCTGATGTGGGCAACACATGACTTTCCTTATATAATGCAATGAATTTACTACTTTTACAGTTTAAAAAAATGTTACTCTTATAGTAGATGCTTATATTCTTTCCAAGATATTGAATTTTCTTCAATTAGTCGTCATTTTCATTGATTTAGCGTCATTTTTATCAATTTGGCGAGATGTTTGTTAATTTGGCAACAATTAAAAATGCCGCCAAGTTGGCGACCAAATTTGTCTCTAAAATCTCGCCAAGCGTTATGGACGGAGATATAAGTTATTCTTACAGCAGATAATTGACTATTGGCGTTCAAATACAAAAGTATTACTCAACGTATCTGTTTTCATGAATGGAACGAGCTAGATCCACGAGAATGATGTCACCCAATTTATCGCATGGTATTACATATGAAAAGTGAACATGTTTCTCGATAGGAAATATTTTTTTTTATTTTATATAACTTTTTTATATTTTTTTAAATGTGCAATATCTCGAGAACGTTTCATGTTAGCGTTCTAAAATTTATTTCAATCGTTTTCTAATGAAATATTAAATAAGAAATGTCTATTTGCGTAACTTTATTAGCGGTTTTGATTTTTTGACGATTTTTTTCAAAATTTCACTCGAAAATTTAGGGGGGGTGAACATTCGATTGCGTATAAAAACAATAGGCTTCCAGTGTTTACGGATTGTGATTTTTGTACCAAATTTCGTTCGAATCGGTCCATTCGTTCGTCAGTTATCGTCTCCACAGACTCACTGACACACACACACACACACACACATACTTTCCCACACACACACACACACACACACACACACACATACACACACACACACGCACAGACATCACTTCAAAAATGTTTGATTCGTGATCAGGGATGCTTGAAACGTGCTCTACCGTCGAAAACTCGAATTCAAATTTTCGACCCCATCATAATACTTTCCTTATACATTATGTATATCAGGAAAGTAATATATATATATATATATATATATATATATATATATATATATATATATATATATATATATATATATATATATATATATATATATATATATATATATATATATATATATATCACTTTAGAAACGTTCGATTCGAGTTCAGAAATGCTTGAAACTTGGTCTTACATCGAAAACTCGAATTGGAATTTTCGACTCCGTCACAATACATTCCCCATCATTAAATCCTATCCTATATCTATTTCCCTATCCCTTCCCTATCATTTTCAAATAACTATGCATGTAGGGAAAGTGTAAAAAATCTTGGTGCCTCAACCGGGAATCGAACCCTGGATCTTTGAACTGGCCAGCCGACGCTCTACTGTTAAGCTACTGGGAAGAAATTGCAAGTTCTTATTTCGAAGTTGACACTGCATTCTCCACTCTCTAATGTCAGATTGTTGTTCAACTGACAATCTGACTCATCCTCTCCTGCTATTTTTACCCAGGTTAGAATCCCGTGTGATCGTCCGTCATCCGATTTGAAATAGGCGCTCCATATACCAAAATCCACTGAGTCTGTGCTAGTCGTACCAGGGTCACTTCCAGACCTCCGACATATTTGCACTGACCTACAAGGTTAATTCGTTCGGGCGACATTGCAAAGAACATTGCTGCCCCAACGGGGAATCGAACATTAGATGTTCGAACTGGTCAGCTGACACTCTACCGTTCAGCTACCAGGACGAAATTGCAAGCCCTTATTGTCGAAGTGGAGTGTGGAAAAGTAATAATCGTCTGCTTTCCGTAGAGCATGCTCCCTAGCTCACCAGTAGCTCTATGCTACGCAGGTAATAACCGAGCAAACTAGATGCAACGAAAATATATCTGCCTCTCTTTTCCCGTTTACTAGCTACAAAGTTTCATAAAAATAAAACAAACACAAAATGAATAAAATCCTAACTCGTTCTTACTGGAAATCGCATGATTTTCAGGCATATTTCCAATAGTACTGAATTATTGTTATACGTATCCAATATGAAGCATAACCATTTAATTGGTAGATTTGCAATTTTGAAATTATAATACCAATCCGTCCTTTTGTAAACAGAGTTTTATCTCCCCTTCAATATAATTATATAAACACCGTCCCATCACGCAAGTCTACGATGTTTGTCGATGCGATCGATGTTCGAGTGTTTTTGTTTACATTTAAAGCAACGCTGTTAAATTCGGGTCTTTCTGGGTAATGAGAACTAGGCTGTCTCTTGCCACCCGAAACAGAAGCAAAGCAGTGGATCTAACTAAATGCATGATTAATGAGAAATTTTTTTCATTAAAGCAGTAAAAATCTCAAAATATTAAATAAAAAAAATCTGATGTGGGCAACACATGACTTTCTTTATATAATGCAATGAATTTACTACTTTTACAGTTAAAAAAATGTTATTCTTATAGTAGATACTTATATTTTTTCCAAGATATTGAATTTTCGTCAATTAGTCGTCATTTTCATTGAATTAGCATCATTTTTATCAATTTGGCGAGATTTTTGTTAATTTGGCAACAATTAAAAAATTTCGCCAAGTTGGCGACATTACGCCAAATTCGTCGCCAAAATCTCGCCAAGCGTTATGGACGGAGAAATAAGTTATTCTTACAACAGATAAATGACTATTGGCGTTCAAATCTAAAAGTATTACTCAAAGTATCCTTTCTCATGAATGGAACGAGCTAGATTCACGAGAATAATGTCACCAAATTTATCGCATGGTATTACATATGAAAAGTGAACATGTTTATCAATAGGAAATATATTTTTTTTATTATATATAACTTTTTGATAATTTTTTTGAAAAATGCACAATATCTTGAGAACGGTTCATATTAGCGTCCTAAAATTTATGTCAATCGTTTTCTAATGAAAAATTAGATAAGAAATGTCTATTTGCGTAACTTTATTAGCGGTTTTGATTTTTTGACGATTTTTTCAAAATTTCACTGGAAAATTTAGGGCGGTTCTGAACATTCGATTGCGTATAAAAACAACAGGCTTTCAGTGTTTACGGATTGTGATTTTTGTACCAAATTTCGTTCGAATCGGTCCGTCGTTCGTCAGTTATCGTCTCCACAGACTCTCTGACACACACACATACTTTCACACACACACAGACATCACTTCAAAAATGTTTGATTCGTGATCAGGGATGCTTGAAACGTGCTCTCCCGTCGAAAACCCGAATTCGAATTTTCGCCCCGTCACAATACTTTCCTTATACACTATGTATATAAGGAAAGTAATATTAAATAATTACCGTACAAGACATCCTAGTAATTTGTGCCTTTGTGCAAGTTATACCAAACGAAAATTTCTATTTGGCGTGCAAATTTTTAATTTCTAATACTATGGAAAATAGTATAGAGAAAATATGCGAACATTTTTGATTTAGAGATTTTCATGCCAATATATGTCTTTGGACCTCGTGAACACGTTTTGATTATTTTCTTTGTGCACACGATAACTGTCACAAATATTCATGGGAACTTTATAACCAACCGTGTTAACAAAAAAATCTAGAACTAGAACTTCAAAATTCTAGCGAAAACTTTGAAATTTTACATTTTCTTACATGGCAGCATGGGAAAAAATTTGATATAATTATGCATGAAAGGGGTTATTTATAGCTGAATGATCACGAAACTTAACAGTTTCAATTATTGTAGTTAAAAATAGCTACGAATACAATTTTTGTGTTCGTGACATCATTATCCTCCTCCGAAGAAGGTACATTGTCGAATTTGGTATCAATCGAAAGATTTATTTTTTCAATCCCGTTAAGATAAAATGAAACGTGCTAGAATTGTGATCATTTGAACCAACGATACAGATTTTTCAAAAATTTTTTTGCAAACTTTGCAAAAAAAAAATTACAAACTACATAGAAATTGATTCCTAAACATAAAAATATCTGACCTTTGATCTCAAATATTTGACTTTTATCTCAAATATCTGAATTTTAAATCTCAAATTATTAACCTTTGATCACAAATATTTGACCTTTGATCTCAAATATCTGGCATTTTATCGCAAATATCTGACTTTCTATCTCAAATATCTGACTTTTCATCTCAAATATCTGGCCTTTGATCTCAAATTATCTGACTTTTGATCTCAAACATCTGGCATTTGATCTCAAATATCCCCTAAACTTAAAAATATCTGACCTTTGATCTCAAATGTTTGACTTTGGATCTCAAATATCTGACTTTGGATCTCAAATATCTGACTTTTAATCTCAAATATTCGACCTTTGATCTCAAATATTTGACCTTTGATCTCAAATATCTGGCTTTTTATCTCAAATATCTGACTTTTCATCTCAAATATCTGACTTTTTCATCTCAAATATCTGATCTTTGATCTCAAATATCTGACTTTTGATCTCAAACATCTGGCATTTGATCTCAAATATCTGACTTTTGATTTCAAATATATGTCCTTTGTTCTCAAATATTTAATCTTTGATCTCAAATATCTGACTTCTAATCTTAAATATCTGACTTTTCATCTCAAATGTCTGACCTTTGACCTGAAATATATGACTTATAATCTCAAATATGTCAGTACATAAATTGAATTATAAAATTCGGGTTTCATCATAGCCTAAAACATCATTAGTTCGAACAACGCACATTTTTTTTTTCTTATCAGTTGAATTTTACTATGTCAACGATATTTTCGCACACAGACATGCTTACAGTGGTGTTAAGGAAGCTACGCTCGAAACTCACTGCATTTTAATAATTAAAGGTCTAGCTATTTTCCACTTTTATATGCATGACTTTCTATGATATGTATTTTCCTTTTAAGAGAGACTGCAATTTTCTATGGTAACACACACGCTTGCTAAATGGTTGTTTGTTGAATTACTTTGAAATATGCATTACCAAAATGCCGTCTGCTGCAATTTATAAATATTGTTCTCACATTATCTCTAAAGGAAACTAGATTAACTTCAAACAGAACATTCGAAATTATCATTTCAATGTAAAACATCCCCTATTTACTATTTTTCAAATAAAGTAACCTTAATCCTAAGATTTTGCTTTGGGGAATAATATTCGAATATATTTTTTAACTTCAGTTGTTTTTCAATACTAGATTCCATTGTATATATTTACTCTCAAAGGAAAAATTCTTCGTAACCGGATTTTGTTGCCTGGGTATTTCTTCATCTCTCGTAGTCCAAATGTTTTCTTTTTTTTTAGTTTACAAGCTCTGCCAATATAGCTTACTACTTCTCGTATCTTATTTACTCTAGAATCCAAATTGCTATAAGAATATTATTCCTTTTTATGTACTTCAGGCCTCTTTGAGCTTTCTGAAGATTTGCCATGAAAAGGATTTTGGAAGTTACTTACATAAAAAAATACTATTATCTTTTTCCATAAGACTTTTGATAGTAGGTTATTTTTCTAGATATGCTTTCAGGAAATATTTAAGTTTATTTTATTATTATTTGAAATTGATATTTCGTCCTTTTATACTCCAATTCGAAACAATTTAAGAAAAGGATAAAATAAAAACTTCCTAAATACAACATAAACACAAATATAAACTGGTGAGGTTTTACTTCTATCTCAAAATAGGATTACTTAAAGTATTCTATATGTAACTACACATATTATGTTACTGTATTTTAAATAGAGATATATAGCTTACCTTATTCTGTGTTATGAAGTTATTGCATTGAAAATATTATTCTGAAACACAAACTAAAATCTATGTATTCGAGAACTTTTGTCCCATATATATATATATATATATATATATATATATATATATATATATATATATATATATATATATATATATATATATATATATATACATATATATATATATATATATATATATATATATATATATATATATATATATATATATATATATATATATATATATATATATATATATATATATATATACATATATATATATATATATATATATATATATATATATATATATATATATATATATATATATATATATATATATATATATATATATATATGTATGTATACTCTCTTCTGCAAAAATCGAAGCACCATGAAGAAAGTGACTGTTTTTATTGAAATTAAATATGCGTACAGCTCATACACAGGTGATGTTAACACACAAATGATTACGAAATCAATCATATTTCACATTATAATGTAATCATCAAAACTTCTAAAATTTTAAAACTTATATCATAATCATTATAAAAACATTCGGTGGATCATAAAAAACATCAAAAGTAAATGTAACTTATTATGCGAAATATATATATATATATATATATATATATATATATATATATATATATATATACTCTCTTCTGCAAAAATCGAAGCACCATGAAGAAAGTGACTGTTTTTTTTTAAATTAAATATGCGTAAAGCTCATACACAGGTCATGCTAACACACGAATGATTACGAAATCAATCATATTTCACATTATAATGTAATCATTAGAACTTCTAAAATCTTAAAACTTATATCATAAACATTATAAAAACATTCGGTGGATCATAAAAAACATCAAAAGTAGATGTAAATTATTATGCGAACTGATAAATTGCGTTATATTTCGATTTCTTAAGAAAAAAAATGTAGAAGGTTTCGTTAAATTTTGGTACATCATTAAAATAGCGCTCTACTCCATGTAACCGGCGGAGTCTGGTAAACAAACAAAACCATTGATAGATCACCATTATGGAATATCGTTAAAGCACTTATCCGCTGCATGTAAACCTTCAGAGTAAAATGGTAAACGAATCAAAGTCAATGATAGATCTCCTTTTGGAATATCATTAAATCTTATTCGCTACGTGTAACATGCTGAGCCATAGAACAAAAGAAACAAAGTCATTAATAGATCACAATTTTAAAATATTGTTAAAACAGTTATTGGCTACATAATTTGCTGCGTGATACAGTAAAAAAAGCAAAGTGATTGATAGATCACTATTTTAGAATATCATTAAACCGGTTAGCTGCTGCATATAGTTGCAGAAGAAGTAAAGCCAATAAATATTTTTAAAAATAGATGACAGTCTCAAAATATTGTTAAAATACAATAAATTAAAAGTATTACTTACGGACGTCAAAATGATGAATAATTTTATGGCTGTATCCAAAAAAACATTCTCAACAAGACCTTTAAATGATTTGAGTATGAAGTTTTGACTTACCTAAAAATATAAAAGAGAAGATTTATTTATTTACTCGCGATTCTGAATCAATGTCATTTCAATAAATAAGCAATGACGAAAGTGAAATATTTGTGGCAGTTTTACCATTGATAAATACATAACTTCATAAACAGTATCGTGGATTTCATTATATGATTTTAAAACGATGCATTTTAGTCCATATAATATTACCTATAAAAGCATAAATAAAAATATTTAATGCTGGTTATACGAAGAATATCGTTAATATTGTTACAATATCACGTTGTTATTACAGATACTTAAAAATTACCCTCTCAATACGGATGCGATACATTGTCTTTGGCTTACCATCTGACGTTTTTAATCACTGAACTATGAAGATAATTATATTTCCTTTTATATTGTAAATATGATCTACAACCATTTTCTATAGATTTCAAATCTGAGTTCTTATCTGTGAGATCGTTTCATTCCTCAACATTTTCTTGCGAAACACCTTGGAGCTCAGGATATGGATTAATTCCTGAAAGAAATGTGACGGAGATGAAACAGTATGTAACGGAAATAACAAAATATTGTTACGAATGCCAAGCAAGGAAACCATTGTTGAAATTTAAAAGTCGGGGTCACTTGAATTTGGAGACAAACTTGGATACATTGCTCACGTTTCCTTCTTCATCGAACGTATGGATGTTGGCGTATAAGGCGTTAAAGATCGAAGAACAAACACTCATCAGCCATTACTGGAAGAACACTACGCGGTGTGAGCAGCGTTATGGTATAGGGAATGTTTTTGCGGCATTTCTAGGTCCATTTATATATGTGGAAGGCACTTTGAACATAATTCGTTATGAATCCATCCTTGCTAACCAAGTGCACCCATACATACTGATTGTCTTCTATAGGGCGGATGAGGCCTACTAGCATGACAATGCGATATATCACACAGCAAGAACTGCCCAATAATAGTTGGAGCTCACGATGAATACTTCAAAGTACTTCCCTGCCCTTTTAATTCCCTAGAAGTGGCGATTAGAACATTTTTTGCGCTCCTTATCTAAGCGAATATATATATATATATATATATATATATATATATTATTTTCGCAAAAAAATGTAACTTTTGTCAGTATTGAAACTACGTTTTAAGCGCCCTTATAATGGTGTATAGTGGCATTCTCGATTATCCAGTTTTCCTATGAATTACTTGTTTAGTAGGAATTTTCATCTTTGATTCATATTCATATTCAGTTCTGCATGTTTGGGAAGTTGTATTCTGAATTGCTTGTCCAGTCTTAAGCTTAGACTCACTGGACGGATTTGGGAGTATTTCCGTGAACGTTCGTACTGCCTCCCTGGTAGAATTTCGACTTGTTCATTCCGGTGCTTCTAGATTAAGCTGTTGAGGTTGATCGTGTATACACGTGGTAGAAGAAGGAGGGTTCATGCCGCATGGTAATACAATTTTCTTAATGTATCCTTTTTTCATTTTTTCATTTTTTGATGCCTGTAGTCTGAGTTTAAGCATTTATAGTAATGTACTATTGCTTAATCTGAAACAGGCATTTGTTTGGGTTAATTAGAATTAAATACTCAGACCTGAAGATGAATTTTATTCTGATTAATCATCGAATTTGGGAAGGTTCTGTTCTTTTCTCTTATCGGCATTATGGCCGTGAATTTGCTTCTATGGTGATGTTAATATTACTTGAATTGTATTTTTATTTTTTATTTTTACATAATTCTTATTATTACATTTCAAATATATATATATATATATATGTGTGTGTATGTGTGTATGTATATATATATCCATATATATATATATATATGTATGTGTGTGTGTATATATATATATATATATATGTATATACAGGGTGATTCAAAAGTTCGGAACAAAAGTAAAACGCTATAAAAAATATCTATGGGTCGGAGAGACATGCAGTTTTCAGATTAACATTCACCCTGGTGGGGAAATTTGTATGGCATGAAATAAAAATAGTTCAACGTCTTGACACTAGGGAAGCGCTGCTGCGAAGAAAACAATGCGAGGTAATAATTGTGAAATGAGATATTTTATTTCAGCATGATTTACAGCTGCAAGTGCTCAATGTGTCCACCACCACATTTCAGTACTGAGTGCAGTCGCGGTATTACGGCTGATACAGCATGAAGCAGCGTATTAACGGGAATGGCTGTACCTCCTACCGTAAGGCGTCTTTCAGTGCTGGTAAATACTGGGGCTTTCCTCTATAGACCTGTGATTTTAGGTATCCCCACAACGAGAAATCACAGGGTGTGAGATCTGGGGATCTCGCAGGTCAGTCACGTTTACTATCACCTCCATGCATAAGCCACCTCCATAGCTTTACCTGCAGCAGCACCCCAAGTGTCGAGAGTATGAACTAATTTTTTTTCATGCCACACAAAATCCCCCACCGCGGTGAATATTAATCTGCAAACAGCATGTCTCTCCGACTCATAGATATTTCTTATAGCGTTTTACTTTTGCTCCGAACCTTTGAATCACCCAGTATATATATACACACGGCGTCCTAAAAAGATTGAAACGCGCTTTAATTCTTTACCTGTTGAGGATAAGTGGACAATGTAAATTGCAAAAATGTTGAAAGTAAGATAGGAAATAAGACTACGTTAATGAAATAGTCCTCCCATTAATTTTCAAAAAGTTACACTTTTTAAATTTTTATATGACCCCCTTAGACAAATTAAGGAAACATGACATTTAAGAAAACTTTGAACCAGGTCAGTTAGATTCAAATCAGTTACTTTATGAAGTATTAAACTGGTAGAACTTATATTTATGATATTATTTAAATTAAAACGTTTGAAATCTAAACATTAAATTTTCACTATTTTGTATTAATTAAAAATTCAATTTCAATAATTATATACATGTAAAACGTAAACGTCAATTACAAGAAAACAATACTCTACCTGCAAAATATGTAAAAATACTGCAAAACAGAAATTAATAAATTATTTATTATACATTTTATAGCGAAGAATTAGGTAATAAGAAATGAATTTTAAATTTACATGTAAAGTTATATATATACTAGATCGAATACGCGGCGTTACTTGAGATTTAGTGTAGAAACCATTAATGGAATTACACTAGAACTCAGAGTAAATTCTCTAAACAGAACTTACGCTTTAAGAATATGTCCGATAATAACAAAGAATAAAAAAAACCATGTTTTGACATGACAACTTCCTGAAACGTATTCCTTCCCTACTTCAAGAAACCTACAGCAGTGAACGCTTCCAAGTTGTGACATCGGGAAACTAAAACTTATTTTATTTATATTAAATACAATTTTAAAACTTCAAAAATTTTATTGGTGAGAAAACAATGTATTTGTAAGCAGTTTTACACATTAAGATTTAGTAAAATCAATTTTTACTGTTTATGGACTTAAAATATTTATTAATTGACGATACGGTTATCAACTGTTTTAACAGTATTTTAAACTTTTCAAGCTAGCAAAAATATTTTATTTATTTTATTTTCTATATTAACACTTTCTTTTATTAAATAGTAGTACAGAAGATTATATATAATTTATTAATATAACTACCACAGAATTTATTTTATTATATTTTATTTTAAATTTTAACGTTTTAACTCAGTGTCTCAACATTCATTTAAACAGACAAGATTAACCAGTTTTCTTTAAAGGAATTCAGATTCCATTCAAAGAAAAATAAACATCAAAGAGTGGAACTATTTCCTCCGAGAAACAGAAGTGCTATCGAATGTTCAACTAAAGTACCTAAAATGTGCTTACTTTCTAAATCTATCTTTAGTAAAGTCTCTTTTTTACACTTTTGTTATGGAAAAGACCAGATGAAAGACATTTTACCGTTTTTTACGATTTACTCATCTAGCTACACGTTCCATACAGAATCGTTACGGCCGTTTTTTGTCTGTCAGACAAAAGACAATAATACTTTGTATTGATTTTCTGGAATTGAAAAGAAATTACAAGAAAGCTTTTCATAGAGTACGGTGCACATTCCTAGAGACATTTTGCATAACACAAGTTTCAAATTAATTGCGTATACTTTTTTAGGAGTTAATTATTATTTTCTTTATTTTATGCATATTATTTTTATGTATAAATTACACGAAATTAAATCTGATGTGTAGCACATGACATAATGCAATGACTACAATTCCTATATAATGTAATTGCTTTTTTCTTTTACTGCAAAATAATAATACACAAGATTCACAGCTCAATGTGTTTGGCATTGAATTAGTACCATGTAAATTGAAATTCAACGCATTTGGTAAATTATTAGTTCCAATAGAATGTCGTATTTATACTCATATGCCAAATCCTCATTAGGGGTGGGCAGCTCAGTGGTTAAGGTACGGGGATTGCATTCGGACTACCTGTGTTCGATTCCGGCTCTACCCAAACTGGCCTCGTGTTCACGTGGAGTACGGACAAGTTAAATATGTGGGTCTGTAAGTCCTTTCGAGAGGTTGATGGTAGAAGAAGAATATGGTACATGTGGATTTATCTCCTACTGGGATCTGGTCTGAATTGTGTGCACTGTCCCGACCGCCCAAACAGATACCTTATGGCTTCTGATAGGTCGGACGGTCTGGGTCGAACAAACGAATAAACAAAATCGTCATCAAAATGCAATTAACATTTAATTATTAGTTCGTGACATAAATGACTATTGGCGTTAGAGTACAAAACCATTGCGTTAGAGTACAAAACCATTGCGTTAGAGTACAAAACCATTGCGTTAGAATACAAATAAGCTTTTGCGTTAGCATACAAAACTATTACAAACAGAATCTTCCCTCACGAATGGAAAGAACTAGAGGCATGAGAAAACTGTTAACAGATTATTTGCATAATACTGTATACGGGAAAGAAATATATTTGGTGATATTTACCACTTTAATTTTATGTGCTTTCATTATACATTTATTTGAAAAATTATTAAAAGTAGTGAATATTTGTTATTATTTCAAAACAAATTTGTAAATTGGGAGAGGAGTCTACGGAACATACGATCGTATTTGAAACCAATAGGATTCCAGTATTCACTGATAGTAACATGCGCACGAAAATATATTCAAAACGCTAAATTCGTTTATAGGATATCGCTTACACGGCAGAGTCCACTTCAACATTAAGAACTTGCAATTCCATCCTAGTAGCTCAATGATAGAGCGTCGGTTGGCCAATACGAAGATCCGTGGTTCGATTCCCGGTTGGGGCAGCAAGGGTATTTACAATACACACACACACATAGAAGCATCACTTCAAAATCCTTTGATTCGAGTTCAGGGTAAATTAAAAAGCGTTTTTCCTTCGAAAACTCGAATTTGAATTTTCGACGAAGTCACAATACTTCCCCTACATATTATACTACGTACGTAGGTAAAGTAATAAACGAAATGCAAAATTAAATAAATAAATAACGTGACGTTTATGACTGTTCTTCATCTAAATATTTTGTCAAAGGATAGTTCAATTAATCTGTGAAACTAATACGGGTACTGTTGGCAATGCTAGTAAAAAAACAACAGCACTATTTCATAGAAAAATTCCCGATATTGACCTGAAATAAGTTAGCATCTCTATTTCTAAACCTTTTAAAAGAGTCCTCAAAGATGAATTTTTCTATATACTATATATAAAATATACAATAATAGTTTGCTTTCAAGAAACAAATGATACTCAGGCAAGATTAATTTTATAGAATATATTACAAATATCACTAGAAAACATATTATTTGATTACTCCCCCTCCATTCAACCCCCAAAAGAAATCTGGCGATTCATTGGAAGAAATTAATTGTTTAATTTTTTTTAACATAATGTATTTTTCTTACATTGCACAATTAATGCATAAGTAATGAACTGTTTGAAAATAATCATTTAAATTATTAGTCGCTCAGAAAGAAAAATCATTAAATATTTATTAAGATCATTCTCGTTATTTTGCAGTGAAAAATATTCACAATTTATATGTTTTCAATTTGTTCAAATATATTTAAATGTGAATAAAATACATTTAATTAGCATGTTTCTATATATTTCCAAACAATTAGTTATTGATTTGCTTTTATAAAGATATACTAGATCAATTGTAAAAGATAAAACAGAGTGAAAATATTTCCTCTCTGATACTAAAATATTAAATATAAATAATTTAAATGTGACATTTATTAGAATGACAACAATTCTTCAAAATAACTAAATTTTTAACAACCCTTAAAATATTTTAAATTTCTAGAATTAAAAAAAAATATTCGCATTTTTTTAACTCGTCCTTGTATTTCTTAGGAATCTTAACCATTGTTCATGAAGGGGATTTGGTTAAGAAAAAAAATGCGGAGAAAGAAAAACCATTGATTGAAGACATTTTCACTCTTTAAGGATTTGATGTCAATAACTTCTATGCCTGCTGTATCTTTGACTGAAATCGGAGAGTTTGAAAAAATGTAAACATTTTGGACGCTTACATCTCCGACCCTAATAGATAAAAATGTAAACAATATTATTTTGTTTTCTGTTAAAATAATATGGTTCTTATTCTTTTAAAATATATGAAATTATTTCAATATTTTAATATTTTGACCTTTGGGCTTGAAAACTTTGTGAAACTAATAACATGTTTGCCTCTTTTCTACTTTTTGTTTTTTTCACTAAAACAGATATATAAAGTAAATAGCAATGTTTAGTAGGAAATCCAATTTTTACAATAATTTGTTTTTCAAGTTCTTGTAGCTTTCAAGAAATTGTCTTGTCGCATTCAAGAAGATTAAAACTTTCCATTTTACAAGTTTGTAATTCTTAAATATCAACAAGAAAGATCAATCATGTATAAATCATTGATTATGAAACACTTTCCAACTTCAATGCAATTTTATTTAAACATCTCTAAAATGCGATACATTCAGCGGTAATATTTTTTAAATTATCACAATACTACAATAATTTATTGTATTTGAAAACTTAAAATGAACTTTATTCAAATGACGTCATTATAATAGAAATTGCTTGGCTCTCCATGTAAAAGCAGATAATATTCCATTCATACACTTTTATTCCATTCCTTTCATTCATGACACTACTACAATAATTAATTTTACTTCAAAAATTAATACCATGGAGGTAAAAGTACTTTAAATCCATGCTTAAAACTTCATTAAAAAGTCTGTTATAAATTTCTGCTATAAAAACTTCATCGAAAAAATCGTCTGCTTCGCTATGTAAAATCAATTAATGTTTCATTCATATCAGCTCTATTGCAAACTCCAAAGCTAAGTAATTTTGTTTTAAAGAAATTCAGCAATTCTTATACAACTCAGCTTACAGCTTGATGTGTTTATAAACCCCATAAGTGAAAATTAGACTTCGTTGTAGAAATAATCAAAGTTTGATGATCAAGTAAGTTTGATGATCATGTAAATTCAGATATATTGTAATTGCGTTGTTTCAGAATATAGATGGTAGAAATTAAGTAAAAATAAAGTGGTTTTAGGACGGACACAACTATAAATGTAAATTAAAAATAATTTTAATAATCACGATTTTGACACAAGATGAATGGCATTGATCATTTAAACTCAATTATAATGTAATTACGTTGTTTCAGAATAAATGTACAAAACTTAAGCAAAAATAAAGCGGTTTTAGGACGGATACGACACTAAATATAAATTAAGAATAACTTTAAAAATCACGATTTTGACACAAGATGGATGGCATATTTTATTTTGAAGTGGGGCACGTGATCTCATCATTTTTTTCATATTTTTATGGGATAATTTGAATATTTCTTACAACTTTCGAAGCAATTGGTGAATTTTAAATTCGCTTAAAAATGTTTGAAAAATTAGGTACCATAGGTTTCAATGTATTTCATTTTTCAACCCGGGTTCGACCCAAAACTAATTGGATGACATTATTCATTTATATTCCCATAGGTCCCACAGACCGTCTGAATAACATACTAAAATTTTATTTCGACGAAATCATTTTTACGGCAGTTATCTTGTAAACGGACAGACATACAGACAGAATGAATAGAGTCATAAACACTCTTCAACTATATTTTAATGAGTTAAAGCTGCTATTTATGAACTATAAGATGTAATTTGTAGCCTCCAGAAAACGGTATAAGGGTATATAATTGGCTTTTGGATCAGATTCTTAGTTTTTGAAGTATTTCGCTATCTTAATATTTTGAACAGTTTTGAAAATGTCTAAAGAAGACAAATCACCAAACAAAGAAATATATTATTCACGAAATACCATTTCGGCTCTATCGGACAGGAGTAATGCCAAATTTTTACATATAGTACTTCTAGGAAAGTCCGTACGGACTTTTCTAAGAGCCCTAACAATTTTATAACCATTATAACTTTATAAGCCCCAATTAATTTCATAACCCCATTAGCTTCATAACCCCAATAACTTTATAAGAGAATATGAATGCACGCGTTAGATCTATCTATAGAAAATGAAATGCCCGCACGAATAAAAGTGATTGCAGCGCGCTTAACAGAGAATTTAAAAAATTGGATCGTACTCGACAACAAAGCAGGAGAGACCAGACAAAAAAAGCAAATTACAAAATTTTAGAACATTGCATTATTAAATGTAATCGATAATAAAACTGTTATCGAAAGTACTTTGTTGCTTTATATGGTTATTGGAAAACTGCTGTTATATTCAGGAATGGTACTATAAACAACACTTTCAAGAACAAAAATTGGTGTAAAGCCTATTTACAATGACCTCTGTCAGATTCAATGCACATTTAAATTCTAAAATATCATCGGTTGTTTATTATCGGTCATTTATACATTTAAATTCCAGAATATTATCAATTATTTATTATCGGCTATTTATACATTTAAATTCCAGAATATTATCAGTTATTTATTATCGGTTATTTATACATTTAAATTCCAGAATATTATCAGTTATTTATTATCGGTTATTTATACATTTAAATTCCAGAATATTATCGGTTATATTATACATTTAAGTTCCCGAATATTAGCGGTTATTTCTGTTTTTAAATTCCAGAATATCATAAGTTATTTGATAAGCATCGTATATGTCGCCATGTTGAAAGCTCTCATGTTACAACTTTTTGAGGGAATTTGTTGCCTTCTGTTTACGCGTTTTGTTCATTTCTGGTGTCGATTGCGACTAATTAGTCATTACTATCCAATTCTGCAATTATCTTCATTCGTCTATCATACTTTGTTGCGGATATGTTGTTGTTGTTGTTGTTGTTGTTGATTCTTATAACCTCCTGTTTCGGTCGAGCCGCATACAGGACCAGTGACGCCGGAAGAAGGACAAAGAATGACACAAGACGAGATCACGAAGTTTATTAACACAAACAAGCATCACTGACGAGGGTCTGGAGAAGTGCAGCTTCACATTTTAACGAGGACCCAGAAGGCGGAAGACTGACTTCATCCTCATGAAAACAACCCTGCCTTACTTGGGATTCGAACCCAAGCCCACTAGACAACAGCCGGAAACGCTATCCACTTCACCGCCTGGGCGGCGTTGTGGATATAATTACCCTATGTTCTTAATTATCCTCTGGAGTGTTGCAATCTTTTTATGCAATCGGGCATGGTCACTTTACTATAGACCTAGCGTCTGCAATCAAGACCTGTTCCTTATAAAATTATTGAAAAGCTTAAGCATTTCCCTAAGAGCCATGTATATACGATATTTAAATATAAAAATATTTATATTTTTAAATATTTCTTCGAAACAAAAAATCAGAGTTAATAAAGAATTTTGGGTCAATTCGGAGAGAAAAATCATCGAAGAGTAGAACTAGTTTCCCCAAGAAAATAAAGCGCTATCGGATATTCGTCTAAAGTAACTAAAATGCGCTTACTTCCTAAATCTATTTTAAGTAAAGCCTCTTTCTTGCACTTTGTTTATGGGAAACACCAGATGAAAGACTTTTTGTCGTTTTCTGCGATTTACGCATCCGGATACACGTTATATACAGGACTGTTAGGGGCGGGGTTTGTTTCTGTCAAAGAGAGGACAATATTACTTTTCCTGCAATACATGGTAATATATAGAGAAAGTATTGGAATCATGTCGAAACTCGCAACTCGAGTTTTCGACGGATCTACACATTTTAGGACCCCTAGAACACGAAAAACTATTTTTAGCGTGACTTCTGTGTGTGTGTGTGTCTTTGTCTGTGCGATGTACGTATCCACTCTAACTTAAAAACTAATGGGTCATATTTCGCAACATTTTATAGGTCACTTGTGTGTGACTCTGGTGCTGATTAAATTTTGGTAGGATTCTGTATAAAAAAAACTCGGCCTTTTTTGCGAAATGGTCCGCAAAAATCTCATTTATCCACTCTAGCTAAAAAACTAATTAACCAAATTTCACAAAATTTGGCAGATAAGTCACTTCTAAGATATTCTAGTGCTGATTAAATTTTGGCGCGAATCGGAAAAGAAGAATCTGCCTTTTATAACGAAATGGCCCGCAAAAATCGCCAAAATCCAAAATAAAAGACTACGTATGCTCAGATGTTTCAATTAAGTGCTTGTTTTATACATGATTTTTGAGGAGGAAAAGAATTAGACAGACCCCGTTTTTTTAGAACTAACCGTTGTCGATATATTTTAGATGTTTTGCATTTTTGTTACTCCCCCTTTGAAAAAATGCCCAGTTACCGAATAAAATCAAAAATTGAACTAAAAGTGAAAATTCAGTGCTAATTTGCGGAATTAAACTCAATTTAATGAATTATTAAAGAAATAAAGAGAAAATGGATTTGAGTCTGCAGGGAAAGTCATGTATTGCCCACATCAGATATTTCTATATTGCTTTCTTGATATTTAAAAATTGACAAAAATGTGTAAACTTTTGTATGATTTCGGTAAAGCTTGCTTCAAATTCCTGGATTATTATCAATTGTACAGTATTATCAATTGTACTGTGTATATTTACATTTATTTTTCTTTATATTGTGATGCAGGCAGCCCTCGACTTTCGCACATAATTGGTTCCCGAAAATGTGTGCGAATGTTGAATTTTCGAAAGTAGAGGGATTTTAAAAAAAAATCAAAAATTTTATTTTAAAATATTTATTTATTAATAATAATTAAGTTAACGAGTCATGTTTAAGTGCTTTCAGGTGTTTTCTTTATAGACCTGTCAAGAGTTAGTTGAATACCACCCCTTTTTTTCTTTTCTTGATAAAGAGTTCTCTAACATACTGTGTCTTTCTCAATCGCCCTATGTACTTGAGATATACGTTCTCCATTGGGATCACATTCTTCCATGATAGTCAAAATTTTGTCAAGATGCATAAAAGCTTCATTCATATTTTTGATTGTCAAAGTCTTAACGATTTTATCAGCTTCTTCTTCCCCACTTTCATTGTGCATTTCATTTAACTCTCTCTCTCTCTCTATCTCTCTCTTGTTGCTCAATTAAGTATTCATTTGACAGAGGTACTGAGTGAGATTCAATCAACTCATTAACATCTTCGTTGTTGACGTCCAAGTTTAGTTCATCCATTAGGCTAATTATTTCTTCTGTGATAGTTTCCGGAGTTGCTTCAGAATTTATAAAATCACTCATCATTTGTGGGCATAATTGTTTCCAGAAACCTTTCATTGTTGACTCTTTCATTTTTTACTCTCTAAAAAATTGAATTTTTAAAAATGTGCGAAAGTCGAGAGCAGCCTGTATTTCTTGTTTTGATAAAGTGTGTATGTTTTAAAAAATTTCATTTTTTAATAGAAAAAATTAATATACTAATGTTCTAAATTATTTTTGGCTTTCTACACTCCCCCATCGGTTCCCTCCGATGACCCATAAGTCTGAAACTTTGAGTATTTATACTATCGACCAATGCACAGATTCAAAGCCGAAGTCGAATTTTAGATTTCCCCCCCGAATTTCAGATTTCCTTCCGAAGTCAGAGGAAATAGCTTTTTCGAAAAATATTTCTAAAATTTTCAAAAGACCTCTCTGTGACCTATAGGGCTAAATCATAACACATCCATAGTATGTACCATGACTTAACAAAGCTGACATTTCCACCTGAAGGCGAAAACATATTGGATTTTCTAAAAGTAATCCAAAAGCCCCATCGGATAATCTAAAAGGCTGAATCCTGCCACATTTATACTATTGTCCACAAGGAAGAAAATCAACTGAACCGATTTTCGTCTGACGACTGTTTTCGACACCAAGGGGTATAAATCATTACAACATAAAACGTATTGAAAATAAGTTGCAACATAATATTATAATTTAACTACTAATTAGATTGCAATTTTACCATTTTTGTTTTATAGTTTCCAAAGTTATATAAAAAATCTTATAGGGGCACCAAACTGACTTTCTCTACATAATGCAATGAATTTACTATTTTCATAGCGTAAAAATTATGTAGATTCACGGCACAATGATTTTAACGTTGGATTGTACATTTAGTGCTTTTCATGTAAAACGATGTCGAAGTACCCAATTATTTAATATTTCGCGCAAATATGATTTGGCAATTATCAATATTGATAGCATCCGCAATAAAGGGTGAAGTTCATATTAGCTGTACCCGCGCTAAGCACATGCGATCTAGTCGCTTTTAATGCTCATTATCTGTTGCTAACTTACTACTCAATCTCTGGAGTATTCTTCTCTATTCGATTTTTTTCAAACATTAATACTCCATAGTATTTAATTATGTTTGTCTCACACTCATTATCAGAATGGAGGTATTGCTCATTTCGGCCTCATTTTCGTTAATTTATCCGCATTTTTAGCAGTTTGGCGAATATTTTGTCAATTTGGACCCATTACGAAAATTGCCAAAGTGACGGTATTTAGCCAATTGCATCAAGCCGTTGCCGTTAGCGACGATATTTCGTCAATTGCAACAAACCGTTGCTGTTAGCAACAAAATTTGGCAAATTTATCACCAGGTGTTACAAGCATACGATGAGAAGGGTTTTCTTATGTTTAAATATATGATTGTTGCCGAATTTTTGGGCGTCAAAATAGAAAACTATTATACACAGTGTCTTTTCTCGTAAACGGAACTAACTACATCCACGAGAATGCTGTTAACAATTGCGTCCCATAATATTGTATGTGAAAACTGAACATATTTTACGACAATTTTGTAATTTTGTTGATAAATTTATTTGAAAAAAGTGCACTTATCACGAGAATGTCTCATGCTAGCATTATAAAGTCTGTGTATTTCGTTCTCTAATGGCAAATTACATAGTAAATGATTATGTATATATCATTATTGAAGATTGTTATATTTAATTTTTTTTTCAAAATTTAATTCACAAAATCGCTGCCCTACGAACATATTTAAAATAAATAGGGTTTCTGCATTCACCAATTCGTGATTTTTTTAAACGCTTCATTATTTAGTGAGACATCGCATCCACAAACTAACACACATACACACAAACATCGCCAAAAATAATTTCGATTCAAGTTCAGGGATATTTGAAATGCACTCGCCCATCGACAAGTCGAATTCGAAATGTCGACCTCTTCACATTACTTTCCCTATACACTATACTATGTATGCAAGGAATGTAAAAGTCATATGAATGTCATTTATTGCAGATGCATGTGGTTGCGGCAAAACTGAAATGATTGTTAAGGGTATAATAAAGCTATAAACATCCTATATAGTAACTAAAAAGATGTATAAACTAAAAAAATTGTGAACCTCCTATATTGTAAACCTCATATATAAACCTTATATTCCATCTATAAGACTATATTAAAAATTAATTATAAGTAATAATTTCGCTATGTTAAACAATTGCAAAGTTTAAATCAACCGATTCCTATAATAAAAATTAATAAAATTATTCATGTATTCATATTCCAATAAACAATTATTCCTAAATTGTCACATATGAGTTTATCATTATTGAAGCCATCCAGTCCAGTGGTCTTCATCCTTTTTTAAACAATGTGCCACGCAGATCAAAGGGCCCAATAGGCTACAGGTGGGCCGCTCACGGCTACAAATGCAAACGCGGATATCCTAGTAAACAAAGCGAAAAGAACGAGTTTCCTCGTAAACATAACACGCAAGCCAGCGTATAATCGAAACAACTTGTTTATTTACTTGTGTTTACGTGCTTTTCAAGTTTTATCTCATTGAGCCAGATTACGATTTTTCTTGTTATTTTAATAGCTGTGCTCTCTATTGGGCGCAGCGGTCTGGAATACAGCGCTTATAGACGTTTCTGACGGCAATTAAACGAAAGCATTTTTTATATAAAATAGAATAATAAAATATTACCGACACATATTAAGGGTCCACATAAATAATTTATTATTTCTTACTTTTTGCGAGACGATATATTACTATTATCTATTAGGGCTTAATAAATGATTGCACAAATGACTACATCAAGCACATTGACAAATGTCCCTCCTTGTTATAAATAAAATAAAATGGATATTTATACTTGATATGGCAAAATTATTGCTGATACGAAATTCGCACCAATAAGTCATTTCAATTTTTGAAAATTTCCCTGGTCACATTTTTATTTACTTAAATGGTCACTTGAACTGTTATCATCTAACTAAATTTTGTGATTATCTAATTATTGTTTAGTAATCATTAAATTAACATTTTACACACTTTCATATTTATTGAAAATAAATACTTTTAATACCTAAAGAGAACTCTGAATGAAAATATGGGCGTGACCAAAAAAACTATTCATACGTGTTGGACAGACATTTAAATCAAATCAATTACAATTAAATCGAATTAAAGTGGGTTTTTTTATAAATGAACATTATTATCCAGCTAAACACTGACAGAACTTCCTTGATTTGGAGCGGGACAGCCCAGTAGTTAAAGCACAGGGATTGTCTTTGGAGGACACAACTTCAATTTTCGGCCTTGCCCAAAATGGTCCCGTTTCACGTAGAGTGCGGATACGTTTATTATACTGCTGGTCATCCAAAATGCAACACAATGAAAGACAAGAGATATCAAAGCCAAATTTATTGGACAAAGAACATAAAGTACAAGGATGAATTGATTGGAAATACAGCCCCTTTCGACTTGCGTAACACGAAGAAATCAGCATTTTGTGCAGCCGCCATGGCTGACAATAACTGCTGCTACACGTCTCGACATTGGAAGAAAGAGACTTTGGATGTGTTCTTGGGGTATGTCAGTCCATACTGCTTCCATACGTTGCCAAACTTCATCTGTCGTAGCAGCTGGTGGTGTTTGTAGGGCCAGTTGTTTGCCAATTATCGACCAGACGTGTTCAATGGGCGACAGATCTGAAGAACGGGCGGGGCAAAGGAAGCAGTGGAACTTGGTGGGCAATGAAGAAACGTTGAACGATATGTACCACGTGTGGTCTCGCATTGTCCTGTTGAAACTTGGCCGCAGGCAAGCCTTGAAGGTAAGGTAAGACAGCAGGCTCCAAAACTTCAGTAATGTAGAGGTGGCTGTTGAGTGTACTGGCAATGCGTATATTAGGGGGGTGCGGGAGTAAAATCCAATGCCACCCCAAAACATGACGCCAGGCGAAGGACCGTTTGTAGGTGGCGCTACTAGCGCACATGATTTGCATAAGAAGTAAAATTCTAATCATTTGTATGTTCTATCGAGGTCTACGTATGGTACAAATTTCATGCTTATTGGATGCTTCCTTCATGGTGTTGCATTTTGGATGGCCAGCAGTGTATATGGGTCTGTAAAGCCTTCCGAGAGGTTGTTGGTAGAGGAAGGAAAGTGCGACCCTGCGAATATCGCCCTCCCTCCCCCTGGTTTCCGTTCTAAATTGGGGGGACACTATCTTTTGTCGTCCAAACAGATACCTTACACTTTAGGGTAGTCCCGGCAGTCCAAAAAGTTGATCTATGTCCTAGGATGAGTCGGACGGTCTGGGTCTTCAACAGTTTAGAGTTGGTCGCACAGTCTGGGTCGAAAGACATAACAACCATCCTTGATCGAAGCAAGCATATATCAGTGAGATGACTTTTCGAGGGCGTTATAAGCCCATTTTTTCATGCCAAAAGTACAGGTAGAACAGCATGCGTTCCTAACCGCAGCTAAGAACAAATTACGGCGAAGCAGGCGACGAGCAATTCAAAATAGAGCTAAAACGCACACAGAAAAAATTCTCGTGTGGATGGTATCAGCTATAGAAAAAAACAATCTTAAACACATCACAATTGGACGATAAAGGTTATCGTCTCCGTCCACGAAGACAGAGAATGTAGGTTCTGCAAATGAAATCTTAAGCATTGAAGCAAAATTTAACATCAGATTGGCAGAAAAGTATATGAACCATTGAATTATTGGTAAAAAATGAAAGAGTATAGAGGGAATAAAAGTTTTCAAATCCATATAAAGGAAGAAAGATTAAAAAAATACAGGGGAATGAGGCAATAATTAAGAAGATGACGACAAAAGGAAGTGGCAGGTTTCAAAAGTTAATTTCATCACCCCAACTATTATAAAATTAACAGACACTAGGTCGAAAAAAATATAATATAAAAAGAAGAGAAAGAAACGGCTTCAAAAACTATATGAGCTAACTTCATCAACTATATAAAGGAAAATATCAACCGATTAGTCTACTCAAGAACATTAATTAATGAGATTCAAATTAATAAAGATATAACCGAATTGAAAGACAACCAACCGGTTTTGAAAGTTATATGAGCTAACGTTTGAAGTCACATATGTATTTAAAGAATTCGTCTGTAGTTACGAAGATATATGAAACTGCGTATTTATCAATAGCAAGATTGTCAAAGTTCTGGAAAAAAAAGTCACGTTAGAAACAAATACAATGGTAGTGTAGTGTTTGCTTTTCGTTTGTTACTTGATTTCAGTTAATAAGTTTAACTCATATAGCTTCCATAAGCAGTTACTTCTTTAATTTTTATTTATATTCTTATTTTCAGTATCATACATGGGTACCTTTTAAGTAATTTGTTTGTTTGTCAGTTGAATATAGTTGATAAAGTCAGTATTGTAGCTCTCCAAAAATGTTGGTTTTACCTCATTACCTCTTCTTCGACCTAGATCGTCCAACCTACCAGAAAGGTATAAGGTATCTGTTTGGACGGCCGGGAAGCTCCACACAATTTAGACCGTACTCCGCGTGAACACGGCGGCAGTTTTGGTAGTGACGAGAATCGAACCCGAGACGACCGAGTGCAATTCCCGCACGTTAACCAATGGGCTATCGCATCCCCTACCTCATTACCTCTGTACTTGTCTTTAAATAAGAGTTTTTACTGATTCCGGAATAAGAACAATACTGTTTCCAAGATAAGAACAATACTGATTCCAGAGTAAGGTTAATATTGATTCTAGGATATGAATATTCTGATTCCAGGACATGTATACTGATAACGCTATTATTTACGTCTCTGATGCTGACACAATATTTTTAACTATTGCAAACAAGTGTGCTTTATAAGAAAACTAATTTCTGTTTGAGTGAAGGAAAATATTTTATTATGCATTTTTGTCAATAGTTCTGGATGAATTTAAAAATACTTTTACTAAACTATATTCAGTTTTCTTCCTAACCGCAAAAAACCACCAAATTTAGCTATCTCTTTCTGTTGTAAAATTATTGTTTTCGAAAACTTTCAAATTCAAGATTTTGATTAAAAAAAGTGCGTTTTAAAACTACTTGAATCCATTTCGAACGCTTCTGGAAACATGTCAGTCTTTCTCGTTTTCTGTAACGCATTATGTGTGTGCGTTTCGCGAAACATTAATAGTATTACAGCTTTAAAATAATTACAAATTACTAATAAATGACAGATCTCACAGATCCAATAGTCATTTTATTTTAAAATCATCCTACAGACGTAAAAATAATAGCCAAAGCCCTTTCGAGCATTTTACATGTCCATCCTCAGTGGCAGTACAATTAGAAATGATGCCAACGTGCTTAAGTACACTTCAATACTGTCAAGAAAAATTTGCATATCATGAAATTGTCAGTTATACAAAAAGGTGGGTTATGAGTCAGATTATAATTTATACAAAGTTCAAGAGCAAATACTCCAAAAAGGTTTAAAAATATATGATTTTCAAAAAACACAATAATTGTAAATCAATGTAGCTGTGCAACGGCTTAACAATCAGAGAATCGAGAACGAGTCGCCAAGCATAATTTAGGACCTGAATAAGGTCAAAATTACAAATAGAAGAACGATATAAATAGATAAAAAGGGGTTTATAAAGCAAGATCGAACGAGGGCTATTACAGCTAACTAAAAGGAAGTTTTTCAAAAAGACATTATCATCTTCTTCTTGGGACCGCCGCGTTGTGGGTTCGAGTCCCACGTAAGACATGGATGTTGTGTTGTAGGCGCAGTGTATTCCGCCCCCCTCTGGTGCGCCTGGGGCAACGTCCTAGGACGGAATGGTTCAAGTTCCCGGCCGATATATAGGTGAAAGATGAAGAGTCTAGTGCCTGGCCATTTGAAAAAAAAAGTCTTCTTCTTGGACATTCTCACCGGATCATCATCTTTGCATCTTGATTGCAATACTCTATCTCTCGACTGAGTTTTAAATAAATCAGCTTCCAGTATTCACAGATTGTAATTTTTGTAACAAATTAACTTCGACGTGCTCTTTTCGTTCGATTTGTTTGTGAAATACCGTCTCCAAAACTCTCTTTCACACACACATTACCTCAGAAATGTTCGATCCAAATTCATGAATGCTTAAAACATACTCTTCCGTGGAAAACTCGAATTTGAATTTTCGTTCCCGTCACAATACTTTTCCTATACAGTATACTATGTATATAAACAGCGTAATAGCACAAATAGAAACGCACTTTCTGCGCTTGTATCTCCATTATTGGAATTCGTACACTTTCTAGCATCACATAGCGGATGGTCAGAATTAAAACATCCCTACTCTGAGCTCTCTATAGATCGAACTACTCAGTGCAAAAGCTCCAAAATTGTTGAACATACTATTCAAGACATGGGGAAAGGGATTACGAGAAAAAAATTAGTTCCAGAAACACCGATAGGTGGCGCTGTACAACAGAAAATATGCTGAAAAGACACAAAATACACATTTATAACACATTTTATTCGAACGTACCAAACATTAATATCACAAGGACCTTATCGATGCAGGGAATGCTGCGTATAACGTTATCCATTGATTGTTCACCAATAGCGGTGGCAACATCGTCAACGACATCTAAACGAGTCGATTTGCGTCCTCGATCCGGCTGAACTCCAAGATGCCCAGTTTTCTCGAATCGAGTGATCATTCCCCTGAGAGCTTGTGGAAGTAATGGTCCTTTGCGTAAATTCTTAAGTCGACGTAACTCTCGATGTGCAGCTGCAGCATGTCCTTTGTTTTCATAAAACAGCTTCACAAGCAAAGCGCGTTCTGGCAGTGTGACAGCCATCGCTGATAAGAATGAAAATTTCCCAGTTTTATTCCCTTTTATGCCCAGAACATGGTAGCTGCAAACCAAGGATTTATGCAAATTTTTGTGCTTACAGTGCGAAATTGCAGTTACAATGACAGTTTAAGTTTCTTCACTTTTTTATCTTCTTTTTTTTTTCATATCAGCAAAATAAATTAAAAAGGAAAAAATCCATACCGCATGTGTTTGTTTTTTTGTGATTATTTTGTGATTATTTTGTGTCTTTTCAGCATATTTTCTGTTGTACAGCGCCACCTATCGGTGTTTCTGGAGCTATTTTTTTCACGTAATCCCTTTCCCCATGTCTTGAATAGTAGGTTCAACAATTTTGGAGCCTTTACACTGAGTAGTTCGATGTATAGAGAGGTCAGAGTAGGGATGTTTTTATTCTGACCACCCGGTATATAAAAAAACAAATAACGGTACAAAGCATCTAATTGATCAGATGTGATTTAACTGTTTCCAATTTTAAACAAGGAATTTTCAAGAAAAACAATAAAAAAATTATTTACCAACGAAATTTTATAGAAATATGCAATATAGATTCATTCTAATACAAGCCTAAATATTGTGGAATATGAATGTATGACAAAGCCGAGCACAGCTGAATACTGCAGATAATTTTCATACAAATCCCAGCTTATTCTATATCACATTTTATAGATATGTGCCAGTATTTGGAAAAAGTTTAACAAATACTCAACCTACTGCTCAATAAAAATATACCCCGGCTAATTTTTCCTTTTGTAATATTTATAATTTAAACAATCATAATCACCAACTAAAAAAGTTTATAAAAACACTCATGCAATTATTTCTTTACAAATATTCAGATCTATTTTCTCCTGCTTAAGACTTCCGTAAATGTTTTATTTTTGAAAACAGCCTGTTCTCAGTCAAAAAGAAAAATGTTTACCAAGAAAATGAAAGAATCGAACACTCAACAAAATATAGTTCAGTGACAAAAGAGATGGTCGTGTTTTTTTACTGAGTTCAAATATGTCAGGAATTACTGACGTGTGAATGTTTATAGATAAATACATAAAATCTTCGAAGTAAATACTTTGCGCTGGATTTTAGGGTCTGCATTAAAGATTAGCTGTCAAAGAACTTTATAGACTGACTTCCAAAATTACGCAATGCAAATTTTAATTTTCCGAAAGCGTATTTGAATTTGAGTTGCTGAAAATCGCTGCGGATGTAGATGGCAGTATGTAAATATCGTATGTTACAGCCAATCATGATTGATTGTCCGGATATATGCCAATTGGGCAGTCGTTGAAGACGCCAGCATTCTGAAGGATTTGAGCAGGTGCATTTAAATGCCGATACGAAGTGTTTATAACTTTTGTAGAATTATTTTTGATGATATCTGTATTTCTATGTCTGAAAGAAGACGAATGACAGATAATGAGCGCTGTTGTGCTGTCGGACGCATTGAAGAAGGACAGTCAATAAAAGATGTCGCTATTTTTTTGGCGTTGATCGTTCGGTAATTTCTGGATTATGAAAACAATTCCAAACAAGTCAAACAGTTGTTAAGAGACCTGTGCGCGGTCGTCCAAGAGTTACCACTCCTCTGATAATCGGTATATTGCTATAATAACTAGGCGGAATCGACGAGCGCCCTCCACAACTGTGTTACATCCATGGTTGCAGCGGCACATGGTAAGACAATATCTGCCAGTACTGTGCGCCGAAGGCTCCGCGTGAAGGGACTGTACCGCCAAGTACCACGTTTTTGTGTTAGACTAACTGTCCAAGCCAGAGGGGTAAGATAAAAGTGATGTGTCAACATATCAATTGGACTGTCTCAGATTGGTGCAACGTCCTGTTCACGAAGGAGGCCAGTTTGCCCTGGAATCAGATGATAAGCGTGTACGGGTCTGGAGAGAATGAGTCACACACGCAATCAGGCCAATAACATAATCGAATATCACGCATTCGGAGGTGGCAGGGTCAAAGTGTAGCCTGGAATTTCAATGGGATATCGCACAGAGCTGCACATCTTTAAGGGCGGTTCTGTGACTGCTGCGCGATATCGGGCTGAAGTCCTACACCCCATTGCGAGACTCTACGCTGCAGTAGGTGGACCTAATTCCCTCCTTATATACGATAATGCCCGTCCCCATCGATCCAACATCGTTGACGAATACATGGAAAGTGAGGGTATTTCTCGTATGGAGTGGCAGGCGTATTCCCCATTCCTTAATCCCACTGAAAACCTTTGGGGTGCCCTCGGGCGTGCTGCATCTGCAAGTTTACATTCTTCAGCCAGTCTCACAGAGTTGAAACCTGCCCTATTGGAGGAATGGCCATTGCCCGCATTTGCGATGGTTGATCACCACATTGAAAGCATGAAAAATCGTTGTGAAGTTTGTGTAAAGGTCCGGGGTGGTTACATACCGTATTAATGTAAGTTTTGTTTAGTTTGTTTGCCTTTAAGCACCATTTTATTAACTCAAGTGTGACGTCCTCATATAACTTTCGAAAAGAAAATATATTTTTCATCTTTGTACATAATTCTTGTATTTTTTATGCATAAACACATTTGCTACCTTCATGTACAATTTTGAGTTAATCAAAGCTTTACTTTTCCATGTTCGTTGATTTACCGCCAATGCTTAACTTTTTGAAGCCAGTGTAGAATTCCGTTCCTCATTAAAAAATTAGAGCAATTTGTTTTCATTTTTACTTAACATAAAATATTCCCAATATGTGAATAGAGAAATAGTTGTCTTATATTGAAATTGCATAATAAAATTTTCGATATGGTAGCAAGAACACAATTTAACTGTTTTTAACGAAACATCTGTGTTTATGATTTGGAATATGTGTATCGAGTATAGCTCAAATATATTACGTTGAAGTTTATGAAATGTATCACAGCTGATATAACTTTTATCGATAGTATGGGAAGCATGTGTGACATAAAAAACTTGTTACGGGGTAGAACAGGAAATCAGAACCTAGTAAATAAATGTGTCTACCCTTACTACTACACATAACAGCTTCCAATCTGCACCATATAACAACATTTTGAAAATTTGAAAGCAAGGCTAGATCTATTTCGTATTAATTTTCATAATTCTCATTTTTCTCACTGAAATTAATTTTCAAATGTATCTTTATGAGTTCTGGAGTTTTGTGTTAGGCAAGAATTATAACTGACACAGGCCACGTGTTTTGCTTAGCACTACGCGTTAATAAGATTTGGTGAAGCGGAAATGAAAGTTAGCCATTTTACCCTTGCTATGCTTCCGATTCTTGTAGCTATAATATTTATTTTTTGGTTTTACAGTGTTAGAAGTGAGTGCGGTCTTTTTATAAGAATCCATAGAAACAACAGTGATCCACGAGAAATATGCAGTAAACTTATGAAGCTGGACTTTAGACTGACTATAAAACCACATGCCATCTTTACAACGGCTTCAGGTCCACCCACCTTACTGAGAAACTAAGGAAAAACTCTTCAATAAAAACTGATAAAACTGCTGGATAATTCAAATGAATTTTCGCAGTTGAAGAAGAGCATAATTTCTTAAAATCTTGCAAAACCAATCATTTAGTTTGATACAAAATGTCTTTCTTTATTCTACACTAAAATTGGCAAATGCTGGGAAACATGGTAATTTTTCTTTTGCCTTAACAACGAGCGGGCACTACATAATCAATTGAAGCAATCGATACAGAAAGATTTCTTCAATCCAGACCATCCGTATAAAATAAATTGAATCACTGGTTATATATTTAAAAAACTATAGCATTGCATCCGCAAGACAAAAGCTAGACAGCAGCATGAAGACCTTATCGACTACGTGGAAAATTTGGTATAGAGTATATATCTACTTCAATGACATTATATGTATGCATGTAATTGCTCACAAGTAGTTGGACACGTAACCGTTTGGCAACTATTACTGAAGTTCACGAAAGCGACGACTATTATTTCCGGACGCAAAATTGCTGATACGTTTAGTTGCATAATCCTGCGTATGTATGGAATCGGTCGGAAAAGGTCCACAACAGCATAAGAGGACCGTTATGCAGTTTTTGTCATAAAGGAACGGAACTACACCTGCAAGTTATGAGGGTAAGTATGTGCTACAATAACTCATGCTTCCTCTTGAATGGTATCTCGTCGGCTTTATAGGGCTGTATTGTGTTTTCAAAAACAACAACCTGTCATTGTGAAAGATTATACTACCGTAGAGATTCTTGAGACTGGGATCATCAAAAGTGGTTGACGAGGATGTTCGTGAACGAATCCCAGCTCAGTGTTTTGGATAAATATGGGTATTCGCTGATGTGGGAAGAACAAGTAACACGTTATCAACAACCAAATATATCTCAAATTGACAATTATGGTCGTCCTGGTGCCATAGTCTGAGCGGGTATAATTGCTAATGTAAAAGCACCTCTATATTTCGTCGGAAGGGGGTATATCAGGAGAGAAAGGTATTGAAATGTTGGACGAAAATGTTCGTCTTTTTCGTGGGGTAATTCTACCGTAATTTGTATTCCCGGAGGATAATATCCAGCCCTACCAAGCAGCTCTAGTTGCTGAGTTAAGAAATACTATAATTCTGGCCGCATTCCTCAAAAGACTTGTGGAGAGTATGCCTAATAGTTGTAAATCGTGCATCAGTATTTGAAGTGGACATAGTCCTGCTGATTCTGGAAGATATTTTGGTATTCGTGTGGTAGACTACATTTACAGTTTATAATATCCTCAAACGTAAAGCAGAACAGTTTATAACAATTTTTTTGGCGAGGGAAGGCTAAAAAAACATAACTTTGCGTTTGCATTTTTACAACTGAATATAACAAAACAATGTACAGATAAATTAATTTTATAAATTTCTAAATGCCCCATCTTAACAACCTCAAAGCTTGCTTAAATATACCGCAGCCCATTCTAAATTGTTTTGTGTTTCGTATTTCATACGATGAACGAATAGTCTATTTAAGAATCACAAAATAAATTTTACTCTGCGTTCATGAGCTGTCTAAATATCAAAACATTTAATTTTTATTGCTAATTAAATTGATGAAAAGTATTTAATATTGAAACCAGCAACTTTAATATAAGTAATACAAATTCCAATTTCATACATATTATAGTACTTTAATATAATAAAAATTCCTTTGTTTAACAACGTGCATTTTGAAAATCCGTAAATTTTAAGTATTTTAAAAATATATGCCCCAGGTTTTTTGTAAGACAAATAAACCCAGCTTTTCCTGGAGGACGCACAAATATTACTTTTTGGATAAAAATTATTTAAAAAATTATTTAAGAGGATCGCTTTTTAACACTTTACAACAAAGTTGAAAAGTATTTATGACTTTGTTCATTCTGTCTCTCTGTCTGTCTGTACGTTATCACGATAACTGCCGTAAAAATGACTTAATCAAAATGAAATTTTAGTATGTTGTTCAAACGGTCTGTAGGACCTATGGGAATATAAATGAATAATATCACCGAATTAGTTTTGGATTGAACCCGGGTTGAAAAAATGAAATACATTGAACCCTATAGGACTTAATTTTTCAAACATTTTTAAGCGGATTTAAATTTCACAAATTGCTTCGAAAATTTTAAGTAATATTCAAATTGCTCCATAAAATATATAAAAAAACGTTCAGCGAAATATATTCAGTAGTTTATTAAATAAAAATAAAAATAATAATTACACCTCTTATATGAAGCGATCACATGACCATGATATGAAAAAATCACGTGACCCACTTCAAAATGAAATATGGCATCCATCTTGTCTCAAAATCGGGATTTTTAAAGTTCTTTTTAATTCATATTGAGCGTTGAATCCGTCCTAAAACCACTCTATTTTTGCTTAAATTCTGTGCATCTACATACTGAAACAACGCAATTACAATATATTTGAGTTTAAATGATCATCCAAATTTTATTATTTCAACAACGAAGCCTATATTTCACTTATGTAAAATGTAAACAGCACAATATGTAGAATGAGTTGTATTAGAATTGCTGTATTTCTTTAACACAGAATGATTTTGCTCATGGAGTCTGCATAGCTGATATGAATAAAATATTCATTGAGTTTACAGAGAGAAGGACGATTATTTTCGATAAAGTATTAAAAAAGAGTTTTATCATTTGTAGCTCCATGGTCTTAATTTTTAAATAAAATACATTATTATAGTATTGTGATGAATGAAATGAATGGGAAATTACTTAAATGAAATGCTGCTTTTATAGAGAGAGCCAGGCATGTTATTTTTTCTATGACTTCATTTGATTGAATTTCAGTTGTTTTCGATGAAATTTTCAAATATAATAAATTATTGTGGTATTATGATAATTTTAAAATTATTACCAAGGAATGTATCGTATTTTAGAGATGTTTAAATCAGGCAATTTATATTTCAATGCCGTCATTTGAATGAAGTTCAAATTTTTCGATGAAGGTTTAAGTTTTCAAATATAATAAATTAATGTAGTATTGTGATAAGTTTTAAAATATTACAGAGGAATGTATTGCATTTTAGACATGTTTAAATAAAATAGCATTGAAGTTGGAAAGTGTTTCATAATCAATGCTTTAAGCATGATTGATCGTTCTTGTTTTAACACTTTACAAAATAGTTAAAATGTGTTTTTGACTTTGTTCATTCTGCCTGTCTGTCTGCCCGTTTGCACGATAACTGCCGTAAAAATGACTTGAGCAAAATGGAATTTTTGTATGTTGTTTAGACGGTCTGTGGGACATATGGGAATGTAAATGAATAATATCACCCAATTAGTTTTGGATTGGACCCGGGTTGAAAAAATGAAATGCATTGAATCCTATGGAACCTAATTTTTCAAACATATTTTAAAAGAATTTAAAATTCACAAATTGCTTCGAAAGTTTAGGAAATATTCAAATCATCACATAAAAAATATGAAAAAAAATTCAGCAAAATATATTCGGTTGCTTTTTAAATAAAAATTAAAATAATAATTACACCCATATTATATGAAGAGATCAAGTGACCCTCTTCAAAATAAAATTTGGCGTCCATCTTGTGTCAAAATCCGGATGTTTAAAGTTATTTTTAATTTATATTTAATGTTGTACCCGTCCTAAAACCATGTTATTTTTGCTTAATTTCTGCGTAGCTATATTCTGAAACAAAGGAATTACAGTATATTTGAGTTTAAATGATCAATGCCATCCATCTTGTGTCAAAATCTTGATTTTTAAAGTTCTTTTTAATTTATATTTAGTGTTTATCCGTCTTAAAACCGCTTTATTTTTACTTAAATTCTGTGCATCTATATTCTAAAACAATGCCATTACAATATATTTCAGTTCAATTAATCATCAAACTTTGATTCTTTCTACAACGAAGCCCAATTTTCCCTTATGGAGGATGTAAACTCATCAAGTTGTAAGACGAGTTGTATAAGAATTGTTGAATTTCTTTAACGCAAAATTATTTAGCTATGGAGTCTGCAATATAGCTGATATGAATGAAACACTCATTTACATAGAGAAGTAGACGATTTTATAGCAGGCATTTTCGATGAAATTTTAAGTTTAGAGTTAAATTACATTTACCTTCATGGTTTTAAGTTTTTAAGTAAAATGAATTATTATAGTATTGTGATAAATGGAAGGAATGGAATAAAAGTGTATGAATGGAATATTTACTGTTTTTATATAAAGAGTCAGGCGATTTATATTTGAATGACGTCATTGAAATAAAGTCCATTTTCATTGATGAAGTTTTAAGTTTTCAAATATAATAAATTATTGTAGTACTGTGATAATTTTAAAAATATCACCGTTGAATGTATCGCATTTTAGAGATGTTTAAATAAAATTACATTGCAATCCAAAAGTGTTTCATAATCAATACTTTATGCATAATTGATCTTTTTTGTTAATTATTGCAACTCTGCCTTGATTTAGATAGGATTATTTTAGTACTCTACTACGCTATATAAGCATACAGCTAGTACTTTTAACAGGGTTTATAATTTAAATCTCCACGTGTTTAAAATGTTACTCCTACTATGATTGAGATTCGTTCGTTATATATTTCTGCAGAACACTTTAAATAAAGATAATTTATGTACTATAAAGCAGGGTTTCCACTCAGCTTTACACACAATGGTATCCATGGACTGCTTCAGTATTCTGCATTCGTCCCTGGATTCTATAACAGGCGATGACCCCAGGGCAACTTTACTTACGATCAATATGTTCGATAATAGCAGGATTACCCTCCGGATTACCCTCCGCAGACAACAGTATCCGCGGGATGGTCCTGCACATATCATGCGTTTGTCCATGGATCCTGTTATCGGTGATGGTATAAAGCAACTTTAGTTACGTTAATCCTATGCTTTAATGGCAGAATTACACTCCAGATTTCAGACAGCAGTATCCCAGGGCAGAATTTGAGCTTATTATGCTTATACGTTCGTCCACAAATTTTGTTATCGATTATGAAACCTGTGTTCCTTTAATTATGATCACCTTGTTTAATACCCAGATTACACTCCGGATTACAGACAGCAGTATTCCTTGTTATGCATTCGTCTACAGATGATGTTCATTCAGGGCAACTTTAGTTATGATCCTTATTATAATATAATAATTACACTTACCAACAATATCCATGAGCAAGTTTTGTGCTTATTATGCGTTCGCCCATGAATCATGTTATCGGAAATAACATCAGGACATAATTCGAACGAATATAAAAGCGAAACTGGTTCACGGATGCTGTTATCTGCGACGTGAGTTTAATCTTAATATAAGATGCCTTCCTACTAGATTTGTTCCCAAAATATATTATTGCAAATGCAAGCTATCAAAAATCAATCAAGAAAATTTACAACATATTCAATTCGTTGAGTGTATGTCTCTTATTTGCTCTTAATTCTATCAGTCTCTTATTTTGTCTTAATTCTATCAGTCTCTTATTTTATCTTAATTCTATCAATCTCTTATTTTCTCTTAATTCCATCAGTCTCTTATTTTCTCTTAATTTTATCTGTCTCTTATTTTCTCTTAATTCTATCAATATCTTATCTTCTCTTAATTCCATCAGTCCCATATTTTCTCCCAATGAGCGTGAGAAATATACTTGTTACTGACAAAATTAGAATCTCCAAGGGAATGTATTTTGTACTGTATATGGATTTTTATGTCTTACTATTTTGCATGCAGTAATAGAAAACGGAATAAGATGCGAGAAGAAGAAAAAAATTGAATAAGCAATGAAAACATAAAAAAAAGTTTTCTCCAGATAGACAAAAAGCGAAATTCTGAGTAAAAATGCAAATATTTCTACATTAAAACAGTTCTATTACGCTACCGCAAAAATTTTTCAAGAAAAGAAATGATACAGAACACATTTGCAAATAATTTGCAATTCAAAGCTCATAAGTTTTCTGTAGTCGATTAATCCTGTCAAACCTTGCAATTACAGCGTAAATTAAGGATTAGAACAAAGAGCGGTAAATTGTCGAATTCATAATTTCCCTGGCATTTAGATTTCGACATAGAACACAGCATTGCTTGTTAAAAGTAAATTCCCGATATAGCACATCAGAAATTTCTAAACAATTTTTATGACAAATATTTTCCTTATTACTGTCTTTATATACATAATGTATAAGGAAAGTATTGTGACAGGGTCGAAAATTCGTATTCGAGTTTTCGACCGGAGAGCACGTTTCAAGCATCCCCTAACACGAATCAAACATTTTTGAGGTGATGTCTGTGTGTGTGTCAGTGAGTCTGTGGAGACGATATCTCATGAACGAATGGAGCGATTCGAATGAAATTTGGTACAAAAATCGCAATCCGTGTATACTGGAAGCCTATTGTTTTTAAACGCAATCGAATGTTCAGAATCAAAAAATTTTCGAGTGAAATTTTGAAAAAAATCATCGAACAACGAAAACTTTTAATAAAGTTACGCAAATAGACATTTCTTTTGTAATTTTTCCTTAGAAAACGATTGACATAAACTTTAGAACGCTAACATTAACCGTTCTCGAGATATTGCACATTTTTCAAATAAATTTATCAAAAAAAGAAATATATTAACTGTTGTTGTATTTATTCACTTCTCATATGTACTATCGTACGATAAATTTGGTGATATCATTCTCGTGGATCTAGCTCGTTCCATTCATAAGAAAAGATACGTTAAGTACTACTTTTGTATTTGAGCGCTAATAATCATTTACCTGCTAAAAGAATAACTTATTTCTCAGTCCATAACACTTGGCGAGATTTTGGCAACGAATTTGGAGAAAATGTCGCCAACTTGGCGACCTTTTTAAATGTTGCCAAATTAACGAAAATCTCACCAAATGGATAAAAACGACGCCAAATCAATGAAACTAACGACTAACTGACGAAAATTCAATATCTTGGAAAAAATATAAAAATCTACTATAAGAATAACCTATTTTATTTGCTGTAAAAGTAGTAAATTCACTGCATTATATAAGGAAAGTCATGTGCTGCCCACATCAGATTTTTAACACTTTACAACATAGTTGAAAAGTGTTTATGACTTTGTTGATTCTGTCTGTCTGTCCGTTAGCACGATAACTGCCGTAAAAATGACTTTATCAAAATGAAATTTCAGTATGTTTTTCAAACGGTCTGTTGGACCTATGGGAATATAAATAAATAATATCACCCGATTAGTTTTTCATTGAACCCGGGTTGAAAAAATGAAATACATTGAAACCAATGGGACCTAAGTTTTCAAACATTTTTTAAGCAAATTTAAAATTCACAAATTGCTTCGAAATTTTTAGGAAATATTCATATTATCCCATAAAATATATATAAAAAATTTCAGTAAAATATGTTAAGTAGTTTTTTAATTAAAAATTATTTAATATACGGAAAAAAACAAATTCAAGTAAATTCTGACTTTTGGGATATCCTCCAGAAAGAAAAAAGAGATATATTATATAATAAATATCTTTCTAAGAGTTTAATCATTTTAAGAGTGGTAGAGTACATATCTTCTGGTCTCAATAACAAGACACCCACAGCTGCTATTTTTCTGGACATACAAAAAGCCTTTGATAAAGTGTGGCTCTGTGGATTAGCGTACAAATTGATCACCTTAAATGTCCCTGACGCTCGTGTCAAACGTTTAATCTCATACTTAGATAACAGACACTTTCAAGTCAGAGTAGGAGGTAACTTATCTACACCCAAGCTCATTAAAAGTAGTGTACCGTAAGGTTCTATCCTGGGCCCGACACTCTTTAACATATACCTGAACGACATCCCCAGGACTCCAAACACAGAGCAGGCACTCTATGCAGACGACAGTGCGATACTTGCAAAACACCCCTATGTCTCAGTAATGCACAGACAGCTACAACAACACTTAGACATACTCCAAACATGGCTGGAAAAATGGCGAATAAAATTAAACCCCAATAAATGTCATTAGATTTATTTCTCGAGGAATAACAAACCGCCGCCGCCACTGTATATAAACAATCATGCCTTACGCGCGGAAAAATCTACTAAATACCCAGGTGTAACGACAGATTCCCACCTAACCTGGAAACAGCACGTAACGAACTTAATCAAAAAAGCGTATATAACTACAGGAGCCTTATACCCAATGATAGGAAACGGAAATCGCAGTCATGAAAACAAACTGCTAATTTATAAATCGGTCATCCGCCCGGGAATGCTGTATGCAGCACCCGTATGGGGATATGCCTGTAAAACTACAATAGACCTCCTAGAGACAAAACAAACCAAAATCCTACGGATTATCAGAAAAGCTCCCAGGTACTTAAGAAACTCGGTAATTAGGAATGACTTCAAAATAAAAACTGTTAGAGCCCAAATTAAAAAGCTAGCGCTTAAATTTTACAAAAATTTGCCATCCGTTCCAAATGAACTGTTATTCAATCTGCATGACTATGATCATCGCAAGGCCAAATCTCGTAAGAGACCCCGCGCTGTTTTAAACATCGATAATCGGAATTAAAAATCCCACCTCAAACATCTGATATTAAATTAAACTCGCGACTAATGTTCAAAACTCTAAGCTGTCAGATAGCTAGGAAACCCTCAGATCTGCATCAACCCCCCAAACTGCTTAAACTCTAAATGTGCAACAAACTGCCGCACTAGGAGCTAGGACAAATAATTAAAAATAGTAAATAAAAACCTCGAACTTTCAATTAGGGTCGCTGAATTAATGTCACAGTTTGACGATAAGAACCACATATTGAAACCGGAGATTAAAGGCGCTTCGCGCCTGGTGCTCTGCCCTGTACGACACTCGACTTTTTAATCATTTTGTATATAAGAGATGCTTCACATCTTAAAATACGACCTCCTCACTGACGCTTGTTACACATTCCAGTTGTTTTAAATACTTGCCACAGCCGTGAAACAACGCTGTGGGAAATGTCGAACACCCTGGGAACATCTGCTATTTTTCGCCTTTCTTCGATCTTTCCAATAATACGGCCACGCGTAAAATCATCTAAGTGATATCGGGAAGACATATCGCAAATTTCAAGTTCATCAATTAAAACTTTCCCGTAAAACTTTCACTTGGAACAACAACTGTCCACACGCGTCAGATCCTTTAAATCTCTTATCAGCTCTATCACGTGACGAACAGGCGTGGAAATGAAAAATTTGCATACTCACACCTCTTCTTACTATATCCCGCACTTATTCTAATTTCCACATTTTCATACCTTTCATTTTGTGGATGCTATGGGTGATAGTATCATCTGTCTTTAGCAATTGTCCAGCAGTGTATGTATGTATTATATATATATGCACTCGTCAAAAGTGAAATTGCAACACCATGAAGGAGTGAACGTAGCCATATGCACAGTACTGGCAAAAGAGTGAGACATATGCAAATGACTAAATTTTCGTACATATCGGATCAATTGACACCCAGTTTCGGATCATAAAAACTCGCAGACGGCTCGCCCCGTAAATGCTATCAGCGACGATTTGCAGTAGCCGAACTTTCGAAAAAGTGAAGAAGCGATGCTTCGAAGACGTCAGCGAGTAGTATACCAGCAGTTAACAGTCGGAGAACGAGACCGTGTCCTGGAGCTGCGTGACCTGGGTTTGTCGATGCGTGCAATTGCCACGTATGTTGGGCACGGCGTGAGTACCATCCAGCGATGTGTGGCACAATGGAAACAGGACCATCAAAAAACACGCCGAAGAGGGAGTGAATCGGCAAAGCGCACATACAGATAGATTCGCTGAACGACTCGTCGAGCCCTGTTCGCAACGGCAAGTGACATCTGAAACAGCCTGCCGTCATCAACGGTCGCACCTGCGTGCACACAATCCATTCCCAATAGATTGCATGGGCACAGCTGCGCGCACGGCGGCCAGTCACTGAGGTGCTATTAAGTGCTCGACACAGGGACGCACGTCTAGCGTTATGTCTTACTCATCGCAACTAGACCAATGAATGCGATCGGTTATTGTTTAAGGATGAATCTCACTTCTGCCTGTGGAGAAATGCCAGACCTGAAAGGGTGTGGCGGCGTCCCGGGGAACACCACGTACCAGCCCATATCACAGAGTGTCACACCAGCCCTACACCGGACATCATGGTTTTGGGTCATGATCTATAAACGGACAGCTCTGGTGCACATTGCAGGTAATCTGACAGCGGACCGGTATGTCCGCTGTATATATATAGGTTGTATATACACAAGTTGTATATATATATTATATGAAATTCCACTGATAGATTAGAGATAAGTTGTTACTCATATAACCATAATTTAAAATATAAGATATCTACATATATATATGCAAAAAATAGAGATTCATCAATCAAGGGGAAAATAAAATGCATGTATCCTGAATCAAGCTATATAATCAATCATTGGTGAGACTTCGAATATTGAAAAACAGGAAATGACCAAGCATTAAAGTCACACACGTGGGAAAAGCGTTTGGCTTAAAAAGGGAATCATCTTGAACAGATTCTGCTTTATGGCCTAGAATCTATTCAAAATGACAAAAAAAAACTTGTTTCTGTAAACAGAGAAAATAAAATAGGAATGAAATATTTTGCACTTGAGAAAATATTACACGTGCTGTCTCTTAAAGCAACAAATAATGAGACTACTGTTGCCATTCGCAGGAGATAAAAGTGGAGATCAACTGTTGCTGATCGTGAGATCTAAATAACAGTATTGCAAATAAGTATAAAATGTTATACATTCACCTGTAAAAACTACGTAATAAAGGGGCATGAAAAATAATGAAAGCAAGGAGACAAATGTCTAAGAGGATGTAAATACATTGTAATGCAAATACAAGAGAAAGTACATAATTAGCTAATATAAGATACTAAGGAGGATATTTAAGAATATTCAGCTAATTTAAACTTAGTAACTATGCCATTTACTTAATACACTGGTGTTTTTTAATTATTTATGTAATATATATATATATATATATATATATATATATATATAGGGGTTGGACAAAATAATATGAACACCTGTGTAATAACAATACTCTAGGGAAACCTGTCGTATACTCCCGTGTGTTCCTCTAGTGTTAAAGCGTGCCACCTAGCGGGCGAGAATATACACACATCAGTCTGTGAGTAGCAGTGATAGCGGTCGGATGCAAAATATATTACGGCTTTAAAACTTTGTAATGGCTGACCTCTCAGAATTCAAAAAAGGAATGATTGTTGGGGAGAATCTTGTCGGAGCTTCAGCAACGAAAACTGCCACAATTGTTGGTGTCGGGACAAGTACCGTGTCGAGACTGTAATGGCAGCCTATATCAAACAGGAAAATACATCGTCTGCCAAACACAACAGTGTCCGACGGTCGAAGCTGACTGATAGATACAGAAGGGCTTTGAAGCGAATTGCGGCCAGAAAGCAAAAGACAACAGCATCCCGAGATAACATCTGAAATGAACACACATATACTGGAAGCTGTATCATCAAAAACTATCCGGCGTGAACTGCATGCGGCAAAAATTCACGGTAGAGCCACGATTCCAAAACCATTGTTATACCATGCAATGCCTTGAAACGATGAAAATGGTGCCGCGAGCATAAAAATTGGGCACAACAACAATGGGAGAATGTCATCTGATATGACGAATCGCCGTTCACATTATTCAAGCCCAACGGAAGTGTTTACGTTTGGAGAATGCCAGCAGAAGCATATCATGTTGACTGGCTCCTTGCTACTGTTCAGCATGGAGGGGGATCAGTGATGCTGTGGAGCGCGATATTGCAGTTTGGTCTAAGCCCACTTGTTGTCCTGCATGGGCAGATTACAATAAGGAATTATGCCAGTATTATGGCCGATCATCGTCATCCAATGGTGCAAACTTTGCTCCCTCATGAACGACCTGTGTACCAAGACGATAATGCCCCCATTTACACTACTGGAATTGTCCGAGACGAGTTTAATGAACACGATGATGTAGTATAGAACCTCGTGAGGCCCCCTCAGTCCCCTAATCTTATAATTGAACCTTTGTGGGGTATTTTGAAGGACAAGCTGCGCAGTCGGTTTCCACCTCCAAGTACACTTTCTGAATTAGCGACCTTTTTGCAGGAAGAGTGGCTACGTCTCCCTGTGACTCTTGCGCATGACTTGTATTTGTCCATCCAATGTCGGATACAAACTGTAATTCATGCGAAAGAGGACCATCAGTTTATTAATAAAGATTTTGTCTCTTTCACAGGTGTTGATATTGATATATATATACATATATACATACATATATATATATATATATATATATATATATATATACATATATATATATATATGTATATATTTATATATATATACATATATATATATATGTATGTATTCTTCAAAGGGGGTGGCTTTTCTCAGCTCCCTTAAAATACATACCACTTTGACACCAAATATTTTTCGATTGGGGTAATTTGTTCCAGATATGCACTTCTCACAGTTTTTCAGGCAGACAGACATCATTAAAAAACAGTTTATTCATGATTAATATTCACTGATACTCTAAACTTATAGATAAATTCAAAAGCATGATTTCTTTTTTTCCATGACATAACATGTTCTTTGTACACCGTATATTCTAGTAAACGTGAAATAGCTAAATGAATTGATATTTTATCTTAAAAACCTCTTATTTCATTTGTAATTCCATTAAATGAAAAAGTGTCCTTTATTATTATTATTGTAAACGAAATTATCAATTGCATTTCAGTAACACAAAAGGTAAAATCCAATTTCCGCTTACACCTGATATTTGGCTCCAGACAGAAAGCTTGTATATTTTAAAGCACATTTTGAATTTTCTATTTTTCTGTTAGCTTCTTCTTGGGAAAGAACAGATGAAAGACATTTTTTTTATCGATTTACTTGTACTCTGGTTCCCCAAGATACAAAAAGGCATTACGTTGTTCTTTCTTACATCAAAGATGGACAGCTCTATCGCGTTCCATTGATTCAAAGAGGGAAAAAATCCTTAAGTGCTTTTGAATTAAGTCTTTCATTTTATTTCGATAATTTATATTATCTAACTGTAGAGAAATACCGAACTTTGATTCGAATTCTAGAAAATTAATTGTGAATATTACGTTTCACCACTTTGTTACTTTTCTTAAAGTATATTACATATAATAAATACATACTATAGCCAAAGTATATTACATATAGTTATATAAACTATAGAGGAAATACATTTCGTTCAGTAATTCCTCTAATATCTACAGATTTTTACATATAGTGACATTATAATATATGTGTAAGTATATTACGAATATCACTCCCTATAGTATATTAGTACGTATAGTTATAAATCCTAAAAGGAAATTATATTAGGTATAATAATGTATATTTTAGAGAAGTGTAATTCGTATAGTAATCCATAAAGAATGTTACATATAACAACATACACCATATGAAAAATATAATATCCATAGTAATCTCTATAGTATATTCCGTATAGTGATTTCTATATTATAGTACTATAGTAATATCTGTAGTATATTCCGTATAATGATTTCTATATTATAGTACTATATTAATCTCTATCGTATATTCCGTATAATGATTTCTATATTATAGTACTATAGTAATCTCTATAGTATACGTGTAGTAACATATACTATAGGGAAAGTATATTACGTATATTTATATACTATAACCCTGGTTTAGTAAAGTATAGATACAAAACGGGATTTTAAGACGTGGTCGAATACATGAATTCTAGTAAGAGGTAGATTTATCTGTTTCAGACAAACTTCATTGCAACAAATTTCTTTGATTTTTTTTAATGTAGAAATCAAAGTTGCAATACAACTAAAATATTCTAAAAGGACTGGATAAACCTAGGTTTATCCAACACTACTATGCTAAACCTAGATTTATCCTACACTGCTCAGATAAACATAGGTTTATCGAATGCTGCTTGGGTAAACCTAAGTTTAACCAGCCCTGCTCGGATAAAAAATGGATTTGGCAGACAAGAGCGATTTACATTATTAAATTGTGTGTGACTGTGTTATATGTTATTTTCTACCATGTCATATAGAATTATATACTCTTAATAACTTTCATCGCAATAATAAACTGTCATCGCAAGATTTTAGGAAAGGAGCATAAGTGGTTGAATTCCGGTATATTTCTCATCAGATATAAAAACTATAACTCCATTGAGCAATCAATTATTTAAAACTTTTATTGAAATGATTTTTAAAGTTACTACGTGATTATTTTACAGCAGACATTATTAACCATTGTTAGCTATGAGTAGAGATACTTAGTACCTCATTCAGTTCTGCACATGAGAGCCATCAAAACGTACAGCGGATACACAGAAACTTTCGCGTGAATCAAGTTACAGGTTTACCCAGAAGCTTGCGAGTAATCCGCACTTTATCCGGGTAAACCTAGGTTTATCTTTAGTTTGGACTTTACCTGTAACATATCCACACGCAGTATATATATCCACGCGTTGCAATATCTCCGAAACTACCCAATAGGTTGTATTCCAAATTTGTACATATGTAGAATTAGATACGTATATGACAATATCATGAAAATATATCAAACCTTTCGAATACTAATGGGATCTATTTACACACACTTATTTTGTGATCCCATATAATATTTGATTTTTAATACGATTTCCACCAAAGTACCTTTAGGTAGCTTCATATGAACAATTCAGAAATTAAATTAAAATTTAAATAATGTGATCACATTTTTCTTAATTTTAAGTTAACATGATTGCGTCATGCTTCAATTGCTCATGTGCAATGTGAAAATTTTATTATTTTTCCCATTTGCGTGAATTTTCAATATTGTACAAAATTATGCTATATTAAAAATAAACAATGTTAGATTTTGCGAGTGTATTTTTACTACATTTTCATGACTTTCCCCAAAACAAATTTGTATCCATGTTGGCAAAATGTAAAGGGAGTCACGGGTTCAACAATGTCCCACTGGTTTCAATTTTAGAAAATCACATATGTCTTTCTATACAGGAAATTGACTTCTGTCCTGTAACAAGGTATTGTATAAAAGCAAGAAAGTGTAATTGATCATCCATTTCTACCATGGTTTCGCTGTCAATACCACTGGTTATCACGGTGTGGGTGATGAAATAGTCAGTGAGAACAAAACACCTTAAAATACGGATTTTAACATTTTTCTGCTAAAAATATTATAACTTAGAAACCAGTAACGATTAAGGGCATTTCAAGGTTCTCTCATCGTTATCAAAATTCTAAGCATTCATCTATACAGAGGGACACATATAAGTGGCATCCTGAGCATATAAGTGACATCCTAAGTATATAAGTGGTATCCTAAGTATATAAGTGACATCCTGAGTATATAAATGACATCGTGACTGTTTCTGAACAGCAAAGCGTTGTATAGACTTTGTTTATTTGTTTGTTCGACCCAGACTGTCCGACCTATCAGAATGTGTAAGGTATCTATTTGGACGGTAGGGGCAGTGCCACCCAATTTAGACCTAAACCCAGTGGGGGATGCATCCACAAGGACAGTGCCATTCTTCCTCTGCCACCAACCTCTCGGATGGACTTACGAATCCACATATTTTATGTTTCCGTACTCATAGCGAACACCGAGAAAGTTTAAGCAGAACCAGGAATTGAAATCTGGTCGTCCTAGTGCAATCCCATGCCTTAACAATTAGACTGCGCCACCCCGTGCCTTAACCATTAGATTGTGCCACTCTGGACTGGGTCTATTACTACATTCCGAATTATAATACTTCTAGCAGAAAAATTCCAAAGTTCTTGCTTTAAGGAGTTTTGTACTCACTAATCATTTCATCGTCTGCACCATGCTGACAAGCGGTATGGCCGAGTACTATGATCTACGGGTCGTGATGAATAATTTTGACCAACATATATTTAGGTGTCATAAAAGTTAGATCTATTCAAGGATATACTCGGGGCACTGATTCCAGAAATGGCATAAGTTTTGCCCAATGAACTACTGTTTAGGGATATCACACAGTCAGCGTTATATTGATGATATTAATATTACATACTATTAAAACAACTATATGTTTTACTCTATGTATCCATACAACTATATATAATCTAATTATTTCAACCTAAAGAGCACATAAAATATTAGGTTATAAGACATTATAAGATTTTCTTTTATGGAACTTTCTACAATAAGATCTGTCAGGAGAGTCCCGCTGAATGTCCCAACAGTAATATGATATCATGTTGGTATCATTATCCTTCCATAGCATCTATATTCCATAGATTTTATGTCCTGGTGAAATATGCCTTTTTGCTATTTGCTAAAATCTCAAAGATTTTCTAAAAAGCGATCTAAATGGCTGTGGAGGCAATGTATTTTGATGCTCATATTACAGCTTATTAGAGTAAAAGATAATCTCCTTTTACTAATTAAGAGTAGTTGGTCTGACTTATATTTGCTAAGAAAGTTCTTGAGAATCGGAGCAAACGAAGATCAGGCTTAATACTCAATATTTTCCATTGAATCCATGAAATGCGAATTTTCTATAAGTTGTCTTATCTGGGAATTATCAAAATTCTCAGATTTGAGTTTTTCGGTGCTCAGTTTAAGAAACTTACTTGATAAGTATCCAAAGGACATAACCGGCTTTGTTCAACACCTGCAGAGCTTGATTTTCAGACCTAGTTCAATATCTAATGGTTGTAAGTAAATTTTGTAACTGTAAAACAAAGTTTTATTATATATAATTCTACAAGTACCATATATTATGCTACTGCCTACCAGTGCTCAGTTTTGCTCAGTTTTCATGCTTTGCTCTTCTATCATGTTTGGTTATTGCGTATATCTAAAACTGGAGCTGATACAACCAAATCGATGTCATTTTTAGAATCCTGTAAAGGACATTGCTGTCCCAAACAGAAATCGAATCCATAATCTTCATACTACCCATCCGAAACTCCATCGTTGACTTACTAGTGCGCGCAAGCTAAGAGCTTGAGTTCAAAGCTCTTTTCTTCAAATAGGAATCAGTATTCTACACAATCTAATGTTATATTAACGTGCAATTGATAATCTGGCTGACCACTTCCTGCTACGTTTACCCCATATTAGCCTCCTGATGCAATTTTTATCCCCCATGTTATCTTCATGCTTTGTTGCTATCCTCCCTATTTGAAATCGGCGCTCCATATCTCAGAGTCCACTGAATCCGTACTTGTCGTACTAGGGCCACTTTCAGACCTCCGACATCTTTGCACTAACCTAGAGGGTTGATTTGTTTGGGCAGCATTGTAAAAAACATTGATGCTCTAACCGGGAATCGAACCACGGATCTTCGTACTGCCAGGCCGACGGCCTACTGTTGAGCTACAGTGACAGATTGCAAGCTCTTATCGTCGAAGTAGACTGAAATAATCAACCTAATTATGTTTAAGAATCAATCAGTCTAACTTTTAAGGTACCAGATTATTTTTCTTTTTTTATTGGGCCTTGTAATCAGTTGAACACTTTCTTGCTTTTGTACTTTTAATGTGTAAAAGAATCAGAGTAGCCTACAACTGGCTGAAACTTATGGTTAGAATCCTAGCAAAAATGACTATATTTCATAGATTTCTATTAAAGATTGTTGCCAACTTTGTCATTTTAAGGCTAGATTTAGCCATATTTTATTGCTATGATTTCTAAAACATAGATAAACCTAGACATAAAATATAGCATACTGGAAACCCTGCAAGCACCCCCTTCTTATTTTGTAACATATTAAACTACATGTGGTTTAATTTCCAAATGCCCTTGTATACAAAAAATTTAAAAGAGAATTATTTTCCTATTTAAACGAATAAAGATTCCGTAACCGAATACATAAAATCCGAAAACAAATCTAAGCAATAGCTGTCAATACCAGAATACGTTACTGAAGCCCCCTCCCGAATTTAAATTCAAGGCACTTCCCTGTCAGTATTCGATCCACTTGTAGAGTAAATTTCATTTCCTCTCTGGGGAATGCATTTTTTTTCCTGTTTTAAAAATGGATGCCAAAAGACAATATTAAATTTGGATAAGGATTCTTATTCGTGATTTCCGTATACGTTTTTGCGGTATGCGAAAATGCATAAGGTAGTCACGAGCAGGTTTTATAGTTTAGGTTCGAAACGGTTTTTCAGATATAGAAGTTAAGCTTTTATTTTACATACAATACATAGTACAGTGTTTCAGCATAGTTGACATTGAGTTTTGTGATTCGGTAATTTATTTTAGACACATACTTCCAATTTGAAAGTTTTTTAAGAATTAAAATGCTAAATGTGCGATAAGGAACAGATTTGAGACAAGATTTAGCGGAGACAGTTTTATGTTCTTTATTTATTAAGTTTGTAATGTTGGAAAATGGAAGCAGACGTAAGGACGCCAGTTTTTATAGTACTTTGACCCGAAAGGTCAATTGGGCCATAAACCTAAGAGGCTAAGATATAGCCACGAGATTGGCTGAAAATGTTGACCAATATGGATGATGTCTGATCGCGGTGCCCTAAGGTTGGCCAATGGTAGTCGAATGGACATTACAGACCTCAGGCAAAGGGGGCGGCAACCGAAAATGCCCTTAAAAGGAGATGCACGACTTTGACAGATTCAGATTAGACAACAGAATGACATAGCAACAGATATATCTTCAGAGATACAGTAGAAAAGTATTCCGCAACATATAGTCACAGAGATTAGAGGAGAAATTCAGCCGAGAATTTCTTGATTATGCCGTAAGAGTGTGTTCCACAGAGATTCCAGAACGAGTCCACAAACAATATCCTGGTTAAGCCTTCAACGAAATGAGCAGATGCAGTACGAGTAGTATCATAATACTTAGAGTTAGTGTCGGTACAAAATACTAATAAATGGCCAAAGATAAAATTGGAGGTATGTACTTACCAAATATTGTAGTACGTCTTAGACCATTTGATAATAGAATTTACCTGACGTCGCATTTTCAAGCTTCTCAGTGAGTAATACGAAAGTTGTTGTAATTAATTTAATTAACCAAATGGTCTTAATAAATGGTTTTATTTTAAAGTGGTGCAGGTAATTGTAGTATTATGCTAATAAATATTATTTTACAGGAATTCGCACTAAAGATTAATATGGTGGGATTAAGCGGCACACAACGCAATGTGTGGTTTACGATAAGGTTTCACGACGCAATGAGGTTTCACGATTTACGATAATTACGGTCATGTTCTAAGATTAATTAAATATGTTTCTTAAGTGTAACTTTAAGTAACGTCTTTTTTGTGCACCACACTAAATTCTTTCAAATGGGTTTCTCTAAACGGGATTCTCATCTTCCTGTTACAATATATATTTTTTTTATTTTCCAACCTGTTTTCTGCATTATATTTTAATATGAGAGGTTTAAACTAAAACAAAAGCTGTAGCAGTGATCATTTTGTGGAAATTAAATAGAAAATGAAAATTTTTATTTTCAAGACAAGTAAGTACAGCAGGATAGGGGAATGGCACTTAATATAGGCGACTGCTTTGTTACTATATATATATATATATATATATATATATATATCATTAGAAAAATGAAAAAAATTGTTTTTCTTTAATTGCAATTTTATATTTAGAACTACGTTTTTATTTGGTTTGTCTTTTAAAAAGAAAATCTAGTTTAAATGTAATTCGCCTGTTCTAATGACATTCCCTTGTTTACCAAGACGACAGGGGAATGACAAATCATGTGGTTTTATTTTCTGAATATATGAGTTTTATTTGCAGTTAAGCTTAACTTGATATTTAGTTTGCTACACTGACTAGGCACACATATATGTTAAAAATATTTACTTTTTATTCTGAGAATAATTAATGACAGATGAATGACAAGGAATAAAAATACTTACCCAAAATTGTTCTGTTTTACCTACACAGAATGATAGCCAAAGAGTCAAACTCTTGAAATGGTGAATATGGACATTAGTAAAAAATAATAATACTTTAATTATATTGTGTTGTCATTTATGTACACAAATAAGTGTTAAAATTTAAGGACAAGTGAATGACAAAAGAGCTAGGGGACAGTTGTAATAAATTAATTTAAAATATTGCTCTAATGCGTAGTGGAGTTTTATTACTGTTTGTATTTTAAATTGTCTAATTTAAAATTAAACATCAAATTAAAAGAAAAAATCTGATGGGGGCAGCACATGACTTTCCTTATATAATGCAATGAATTTAATATTATAACAGTAAAAACAAAAGGTTATTCTTATAGTAGATATTTATATTCTTTCCAAGATATTGAATTGTCGTTAATTAGTCGTCATTTTCAATGATTTAGCCTAATTTTCATCCATTTGGCGAGTTTTTTGTTAATTTAGCAACATTTAAATAAGTCGCCAAGTTGGCGACATTCCACCAAATTCGTCGAAAAGTCTCGCCAAGAGTTATGGACGGAGAAATAAGTTATTCTTACAGCAGATAAATGACTATTGGCGGTCAAATACAAAATTAATACCCAAAGTATCTTTTTCATTAATGGAACGAGCTAGATCCACGAGAATGATGTCACCAAATTTACCGCATGATATTACATATGGAAATATTACATATTACATATTTCACAATAGGTAGTATTTTTATATGATTTTTTATATTTTTTTGAAAAATGTGCAATATCTCGAGAACGGTTCATGTTAGCGTTCTAAAATTTGTGTCAATCGTTCTCTAATAAAAAATTACATAAGAAATGTCTTTACGTAACTTTATTAAAGGTTTTGATTTTTTAATGATTTTTTCAAAATTTCACTTAAAATATTTAGGGGGTTTTCACTCGAAATAATGTGCATTCGATTGCGTATAAAAACAATAGGCTTCCAGTGTTTACGGATTGTGATTTTTGTACCAAATTTTATTCGAACCGCTCCATTCGTTCATCAGTTATCGTCTCCACAAACTCACTGACACACACACACACACACATACTTTCACACACACACACACACACATACTTTCACACACACACACACACACACACACTTTCACACACACCCACACACACAGACATCACCTCAAAAATGTTCGATTCGTGATCAGGGATGCTTGAAACGTCAAAAACTCGATTAAGAATTTTCGACCCCGTCACAATACTTTCCTTATACATTATTGTATATAAGGAAAATAACTAGAAAATGAGCACTTGTAAATGAAGTTGTGATTTTATGATTTGTCTGTTGGGACACACAGGGAAATAACATTTAATAAGTAAAACTTATCAATGTCCAAAATAAGGTCCAAGTCATTCGGAATTTTTTTTTAAAACACCTGGGATATGTAAAACTCTCGTTTACAGAAAATGAAACCCATATTGTTTTCCATGGGGAGAATTTTTAGAAAAATAGGATGTTTAAATTTTTTTAGGGCCTTTCAAGCAAAAAAAAAATCAAATTTTAAAAGTTGCGATGTGCATTAACTAGTGTAAAGGAAAAACGATGTGCAATTATCCGCAATATTTGGCAAGTTGTTGATTATTAAATTAACTGAGTTGTGACTCAACTTGATTTTTTCATACCAGAATTCATTTTATTTTTTCGAATTTTGCAAGAAAAAAATTGAAAAAACGATATCGTGGGTCTAAATGATTACGATTATAGCTTATGACCTTTCATTTTAAAGGGATTAAAAAAATCCTTCTATTGATGCCATACTTAATAATGTACTCCCCGTAGGTCTAATTTCACCCCAAAGAGGGCCTAATGACATCACGAACAAAAAAATATGTATCGCGGCTATTTTTCACAGAAACTATTAAGTCTCGTGATCAGTGAACCATACATACACCTATTTATGCATGATTATGCTACATTTTATCCAATACTGCTGTTATACAAATATGAAATTTCGAATGTATCTCAAAGTTTTCGCTCGAATTTAAAAAAAAAAAAAAACTATCTAGTTCTAGATTTTCTGATTGAAAATCCAGATATAAAGTTTTGTGAAAATCCATTAATGTTTGTGGCTACTAGCGTGTACACGAGAAATCGCCAACAGACATCAGACAGACGGATATCACTCCAAAAATGGTCAAAACGTGTTCAAGAGGTCTTAAAACATGTATTGGCATCAAAATTTCGAAATCGAAAATTTTCGTGGAAACAATACTTTCTCAATATTACGTATGTGAAAGTAAAAATCGGGAATCCTTTCCTTACAAATAAGGAGGCAGCTGCAAATGAAATTGTGCGAATACGTTTCATGCGAAGTATGGTTTTAATTTGGGCTCCGCCCCTGTAGCTCGAGTTAACAAACGAGTGAAAATCGTCGGATCGAAGAAAATTGTCAAATCAAAGGAAAATCTGATTTTAATGTTTTCTAATTTGGTAACTTTTTATTTTATTTCTACTGTAAATATATTCATAAATATTGCAAATAATTACACCGGGATCTTCCTTTAGACATTTTTTGTACAGAACAACTTTTTCAAAATGAACTTTATTTATCTTATGTGACCATATAAATGTTACTTCTTTAAACAATTCCACCGATTTCTTAATAGACGCATAAATGCATTTTTGGAATTTTCTTATTGCATTATGTTATTACATTTCAAACCACAATAAATTATATTGACAAACAATACTCTGTAAGTCTAACGGTCTAGGCCCTTCATCGTAATAGTATTGAATTAATGAAGCTTGGTTACCCATTGCTATCCATGATCAGAAAATTGTTTAAAAAAATTGCTGTGCAGTCTTTCACGTACTACCCATGAAAGGAGATTGAAAAATATCCTCAATGAATATAAATGTATTTTTGTACCATGCGTCCTGTTTTTTCCTGTTTCAATTGGATTCTGTAGCTTATTCCACAGTAAAGGAGAGAGGAGATGAAATTAATGTACGTATGAAAATGTCACTAGCATTTATTCTTAAATTAAAACACTGTATTGTTCACTCTAAGTTCAACAAATAGGAGTAGCTGAGACAATGATACCTAACGCTGTCTGTTAAGCCTCACTTCAATAATATAATGATTTAACATCAGACATAAATGCTAATGCATCTTCCATTCATTCTACGTTCCTTTCATCCTCTCTGTCCTGCTTTTAATCACTATGAGAGCAATACAATGCAACCATAATCTCATATTGATATTTTGGGGGCTCTGCGTTGAATTTTCCCCTGCACCCTTCAATTGATAACCGTCGAATGCACACTAAGTTTTAAGAAAATTAAAAACACGGAAACAGAAAATGGTAAAAAGATAGAATCAAATTAAATAGCGCCATCTAGTGTGACGATAGGAAAATAAAACGACACGAATATAAAAATCAAGGAACAAGAAAATAGAAATTAAATGCTGGGAATATGAATTCAACGTGCAGAAAAGGGCGAAACAGAGAAAAAAATTAGACATTGTCATTGGTTATGCCATACCTCTCAAAAATAGGGTATCATTTACAAATCATAACCAAGTTACTGGAATTTTGTATTAATGTGAAAATATTCAATAAAATCCAAATCGAAAACTGAAAAACACTTTTGAATAATTGAGGTAGAAAAAAATACGATGATTAATCCTCCAACAATGATTTGTGATGGAGAATTTATCAATTTCTTGGTTTTCGACACAATTTTGACGATATTTGAACTGATACAATATGACACGTTTCATTTGACCTGTATACGATATTAACGAGGAATTATAGAAATGCCCCAATAATTGAACTTTTTTACAGGATCCTTAAATAGAATAAACATTTATTTTATTGACAGTGAAGAATATCACTTCAAAATCAAACTTATTGGGAATTCTAGCAATTGTATGTCTAACATTTAGTCTATAACATTTCATCACATGATATTCCATTAAGCAAGTTCTTTACATTAACTACACAAATCGCATTAGTAAATGAGAAAAAAATGCACTTTTGAAATACAGTAAAATGTGCCTTTTCAGCCTCCCCGGTATCCAAGGGATGCACTGAAGGACATTAAGTTTCCAGGGGAATCCGATGGGTCCATAAAATATCCTCGCAGTTATTTACTTCATCTTAAAATGGACGCCGGTAATCCAGAAGTGATCAGAGACGGGCGGTGTAGGATATAGATTTCGAATCGGCTAGACACATTTGATGTTGAACTCGGAAAAAAAGGTTGGATTTTAAACTCGCGTTTCTCAGATGCAAATCAAAGAAGATCTGATATATTACATATGTAAGAACCTTGGGTAATATGGATACCATTTTTTCCATTTATGGTTTGAATGATAACGCCAATTTAACTGCATATTTTATGCAATTACATTTTAATACTTTATAATTTACATTGCATAAATTATGTAATTGCATTTTACTAATAGCGTTTTTAATGATATTTTTATTAATTTTATATTAATATTAATTATTTTTTAACATTTTACAACATAGTTGAAAAGTGTTCATGTTTGTTCATTCTGTCTGTCTGTCTGTCTGTCCATTAGCACGATAACTGCTGTAAAAATGACTTTATCAAAATGGAATTTTAGTATATTGTTCAGACAGTCTATGGAACCTATGCGAATATAAATTATTAATATCACCCAATTAGTTTTGGATTGAACCCGGGTTGAAAAATGAAATACATTAAACCCTATGGAACCTAATTTTTCAAACATTTTTTAAGCGAATTTAAAATTCACAAATTCCTTCGAAAGTTTCATGAAATATTCAAATTATCCCATAAAATATATAAAAAAAAATTCAGCAAAATATATTCAGTAGTTTTTTAAATAATTAAAATAATAATTACACCCTTTATATGGAGGGATCACATGACCGTTATATGAAGATATCACGTGACCCACTTCCAAATAAAATATGGCATCCATCTTGTATCAAAATCGTGATTTTTAAAGTTCTTTTTAATTCATATTTAGTATTGTATCCGTCCTAAAACCGCTTTATTTTTGCTTAAATTCGGTGCATCAATGTTCTGAAACAAGGCAATTACAATATATTTGAGTTTAAATAATCATGAAACTTTAATTATCTCTACAACGAAGCTTAATTTTCCTTTATGGAAAATGTAAACCCCAAAATATGTAGAATGAGTTGTATAAGAATTGCTGCATTTCTTTAACGCAAAATTATTTAGCTCATGGGATCTGCAATATAACTGATATGAATGAAACATTCGTTGGTTTTACACGAAGAAGACGATTTTTTCGATGACGTTTTAAGCATACAGTTAAATTACATGTACCTCCTTGGTTTTAAGTTTTAAAATAAAATAAACTATTATAGTATTGTGATGAATGAAAAAAATTTAAAAGAAAATATGAATGAAATGCTGCTTTTATATAGAGGCGATTTATCTTTCGATGACGTCACACGCATTTGAATAAAGTTCATTTGTTTTCGATGAAATTTTCAAATATAATAAATTATTGTGGTATCATGATAATTTTAAACATATTACCAAGGAATGAATGTATAGCATTTTAGAGATGTTTAAACCAGGCAATGTATATTTCAATGCCGTCATTTGAATGAAGCTCATTTTTTTCGATGAAGTTTTACGTTTTCAAATATAATAAATTAATGTAGTATTGTGATAAGTTTTAAAATATTACCGAGGAATGTATTGCATTTTAGACATGTTTAAATAAAATTGCATTGAAGTTGGAAAGTGTTTCATAATCAATGCTTTATGCATGATTGATCTTTCTTGTTTTAATATTGCTTTAATATTGATATTTATTACTATATTTTAATAGTGATTTAATAATGATATTTATTGATATTACAACATTTTTACCATTCTTTTAATATTATTTTTAATTTCTAGAGTGTCTATGGTGGAAAATATTGTTATGGGTTCTAAATCCAACTCTCAGATTTTGAAGCATCTCCATGTTTTGAGTATCATTGAATACGAACTAACAGTACTTCCTATATGTATGTTTTTCTGTGCGGAATAAACCTCAAAAACGAATTGAAAAAAGTGGATGGACTTTGCTCGATTATTTCGATTGATAAAGTCAGAGACTTATTGAAATTTTTGGTTATGCGAAGGCAGTGAATGTTTTGAACATATATTTGAAGATCGAGAAAACGTTATGAAAACATAATTATGTATTAAAAAGTTTTATAAATAGCTAATTTGTATGACTTTTTATTTAACATCAAATGGAATCCGTAATGAAATACCGACATCCGTCGTTTTCGAATTACACCACTTACTTTAATTTAAAATAGAAAATCATTAGAAAATATTCTCGTCATTATAAAATAAGCAATTTCTTTAAAAATACTTTTAAAGCGAGATAATTGGACACCAATTTAGGCCGGTTAAGTCTTAAAATTAACCGTTAGTCTTAAAATTGGACACCATCTCGAGAACGGTTAAGTCTTAAAATTAACCGTTCTCGAGGTATTGTGAATTTTATTTTATTTCACATTGAGCATTATATCTCTAAATCAAATTTATGAATATTTCACTTATCTTTCTGAAATTTTTAGAGAAATCATATTCGATTTCCATAGGTAATAAATGAAAAATATCTCACAGTTATAATCAAAATGAGTGAATTCCACGACCCAGATAGCACGACTCGTCAGAAGGCTCTCAGGCATTAAATGTGTGACCTGCAATTATTTAGCATTGAATAATGATTTAGCATTTCTTTAAATTAACCTCATCAGTCAATAAGGGATATTTAATCGTATATTTTGTGTGACAGATTCTGTGTTGTCGCAACACTACCTCGAATTAAAATTAATAAGAAAAGCAATATATTTTCAATATTTCATTAATTCATTCAATTTTAGATATATTTGGGACATAGAAAGAACATTCTCTGACTATAGATTTCTTTTCACAATTTAGGTTCTATCGATGTAATTTGAATAATCTTTGTGTTTATCATTAACAATGATAGTCCCGTGTAAAGGACAAATCAACTTTTTTAAAAACTAACAGCTAGCGCTTGAAAATTTGCTAACTTTAATATTTCGTGTATCAACTCGTAATTGTAGTCTTTTATGACATTAATTAAACACTTACATTTGAACCCTTCTTAGTATCAACGGTTGTTTGAGTATCAAATATCAAAAACGTATCAAAGTACTTTCTCATCGCTCATACAGAATGTAGCGCTCCCATGTACTGTCCGTTTCAAATAAATAAATAAATAAATAAATAAATATATATATATATATATATATATATATGTATATATATATATATATATATATATATATGTGTATATATATATATATATATATATATATATATATATATATATATATATATATATATATATATATATATATATATATATATATATATATATATATATATATATATATATATATATATATATATATTTAGAAGAAACACTCCAACTGGGATCAGAAGCCAAGTTGAGAACTTGTGCTACTAATTTGAGAACCTATGTTGAAAACCTATGATTAAACATTTCACGAAATATTTCTGCATTTCTTAATTTGAACGATTTGTATTGTTAAGTTCTAACCATTTTAAAGTATTCACAGGTTAAAGAATGAACAAGAAAGATCAATCATGCTTAAAGCATTGATTATGAAACGCTTTCCAACTTCATTGCAATTTTATTTAAACATGTCTAAAATGCAATACATTCCTCGGTAATATTTTAAAACTTATCACAATGCTACATTAATTTTTTATATTTGAAAACTTAAACCTTCATCGAAAAACATGAACTTCATTCAAATGACGGCATTGAAATATAACTTACCTGGTTTAAACATCTCTAAAATGTGATACATTCCTCGGTAATAATTTTAGAATTATCATAATACTAAGATAATTTATTTTATTTGAAAACTTCATCGAAAACATCTGAAATTCATTTAAATGACGTCATAGAAAGAATAACACGCCTGGGTCTCTCTATAAAAGCATCATTTCATTCATAAAAAATTTCCCATTCATGTCATTCATCTCTCTCAGAATACTATAATAATTTAATTTATTTAAAAATTAAGTCCATGGAGCTACAAATAATTAAACTCTATGCGTAAAACTTCATCGAAAAAAATCGTCTTTTTCTTTGTAAAATCAATGAATATTTCATTCATATCAGCTACGCAGACTCCATGAACTGAATGATTTTTTGTTAAAGAAATACAGCAATTCTAATACAACTCATTCTACATATTTTGCTATTTACATTTTACATAGGTGAAAAATAGGCTTCGTTGTAGGAATAATCAAATTTGGATGAGCATTTAAACTCAAATATATTGTAATTGCGTTGTTTCAGTATGTAAATGCACCGAATTTAAGCAAAAATAAAGTAGTTTTAGAACGGATAGAACACTCAATATGAATTTAAAAGAACTTTAAAAATCACGATTTTGAGACAAGATGGATGCCATATATCATTTTGAAGTGGGTCACGTGATATTTTCATAGCATGGTCACGTGATCGCTTCATATAAGAGGTGCTATTATTATTTTAATTTTTATTTAAAAAAGTACTGAATATATTTCGCTGAATTTTTTTTATATATTTTATGGAACAATTTGAATAATACCTACAATTTTCGAAGCAATTTGTGAATTTGAAATCCTATTAAAAAATGGTTGAAAAATTAGGTCCCATAGGGTTCAATGTATTTCATTTATTTAACCCGGGTTCAATCCAAAACTAATTGGGTGATATTATTCATTTATATTCCCATAGGTCCTACAGACCCTCTGAACAACATACTAAAATTTCATTTTTACTAAGTCATTTTTACGGCAGTTATCGTGCTAACAGACAGACAGAATGAACAAAGTCATAAACACTTTTCAACTTTGTTGTAAAGTGTTAAAAAGGGATTTATTTAAATCTGCTATTTTGTTAATTAAGAGGCATTTGAAAAGTTAACCGACTGACCATCTCGGTTATGACCAGAAACATCCCGATTTATCGGTTAGCTGGTTACTCAGCAGAAAATAAACGGAAAGCGGTTATTTTAAGTAATTATGGACAGCATTTTCGGCAAAACAGGTCTTCTTCGTATCACGTGACCACGTATCGGCTATGACCACAAGAAGAAAATCTATGTTATTCTGGTTATAACCAGACCGTGACCGAAATCATTTTCAAAAGGCAGCGGTTATATACTAGTTGTCAAACGCTTTAGTCATGACCGGTGACTGAAGGTTATGGCTTTTCAAATGTACCTTTAGTTTCAAATAAATATCGAGGATATCGATTTCAAATAAATATCATCTAAATACATGTTTATTATTCAATAACAATGTTTAAAAAGCTGACTAAATTAATTTTTACTGTATTCGCATGTTCTTATACTTATGTATGTAAACGTTACTACGTACGTTAAACGTACTATAAAACGTTAATCTACGTCTAATGTGGCTTTGTCTTCCAGGCCCTACAGAAGCAACCCCTACAGGTGACCTAGACATCTGAAAGTTTACTCATTTATAGTATCGATGAGATAGAAACTAACACAGTCGGATTTTTAATTCCCTCCTGAGGGCGTATAAAATTGGGTTATTGCTAAAAATCTTTCCAGAACCCTTGCGCCAAAAATTGCGAAGTTGGCGATGTTGTAGCATATTTGAAACCAAGATCACATAATTTATCGCCCCCACAATTTTAAATTTTAACAATGGCTACCTTTCAGGTATTCGTAACAATATGATGGCACTTCCGTTTACATACTTACGCATCATCCCCAACACATTTTTTTCATGATTCACTCCGTGCCCCTTGTCCAACGATGTTTCACATCAAAAACGGATTTGAGTCTGTAGCGAAAGTCACACGCTGCCCACATACATTTTTTTATGAATATCTTTAATTCTCTACCTTCCAAAATGAGGATCATGCTTTGCATTAAAATTTCTTCACGAAACTCTCTATTCAAATGAACTTAAGTGTAAGAACTTCCATTGTTGTTTGTTTTGGAATATCGCCAAGCAGCGAAATGGGGGATTAGTTAGGTGTATGACACGGTTACGCTATGCTCGCATACTTATTAGCTGCACTTTATATTATAACCCTATTTAAATATTCCCTGATCCTTTTTAATAAAATTTATTCACACTATTTAATAACTGGAACGATATTTAAAGGAAGTGGTACGTGATTCAGGTGTTAATGAGTGTTATTACGTAAATGTATCAAAAATATTGAAGAGTGGGGGGGAAAATGGTAATTTATCTGGATAGCTTTGTGTGTCGATGTAATCCATCATAATGATAAGCTTGATAATATCTATAGATTTAACTATGTTTAATTCATGTTGTCATATTATATATTAGTTAATTACATGAATAAGATATCTAGGGAGAATTATAGATGAGGCAATTTTCCCATACTATAAAATTGTCCATTTCGTAAATTTCACGGTCCAATATTTTCTATAAAGTACACGTTGAAAGGCCTGTTAAATAATTTTGAAATTTCGTGTGTAGTTCTGAGCCAGTAGTGGACACCTCCCAGTCCTCCGTCCACTACATGCGTCCACTACTGGACGCATGTAGTGGACATTAAGGATTTTTTTCACTTTTAGGGAGAATTATAGATGAGATAATTTTCCCATACTGTAAAATTTTCTAATCTGAAAATTTCGTGGTCCAATATTTTGTATAAAGTACACGTTGTAAAGCCTGAGCCAACGGGCCTACCATGCTGAAAACACCGGTTCTCGTTAGATCACCGAAGTCAAGCAGTATCGGGCGCGGTTAGTACTTGGATGGGTGTACACCTGGGAACACCACGTGCTGTTGGCACATCTCGGGCGCGGTAGCCCAGTGGTTTGCGCGCTGCATTTTCACGCTGCCACAACCGCTGCCGTGTTCTTCCGGAGTACGATCACGTTAAATATGTGGGTCCGTAAATCTTTGCAAGAGGTTGGTGGTAGGGGAAGGAGGGTACGGTCCATGTGGATGCCTCCCCCACTGGGTTCCGGTCTAAATTAGGTGGCACTTCCCGGCCGTCCAAACGGTTACCTTACACTTTTCTGGTAGGTCGGACGGTCTGGGTCTTAACTACAACGTTGTAAAGCCTGTTAAACAATTTTGGAATGTTGTCCAACTAAGAGTATGTATGTGTGTAGAGTTCTGAGAACCAGTAGTGGGCGCCTCCAGTAGTGGACGTCAGTAGTGAACTTTAAGGATTTCCTCACTTTAATAAGTCCTAAGAAATGACTTGTCATAAATAATTTTATGGAAACTTATACAGTCATTTACGTAGGGCAAGGGTGGGTATAGTGGCAATGTGCTATTGTACCTTCTTTACTCGTACCATTAATAATAAGATTTTGTATTAAACAAAGTGTTTTTCACGCACACTTATGCGAGGTAAATGTGAACTAACATTATTACTTTTAACTTTATTTGTTTTTAATTATAATTATGTGAAGTTCATGATTTATGATATAGAAATTCATTTTTAGAACAATGGCAATTATCGTAAATTTAGTCTTAATGGCTCATAGTCGCAGTAGTGCTTAGATGGGCAATATGGATGTCAGAGGATTTCGTTTTTGATTCGATGAATTTACCTACTGCGTCGAAAAAAATACCTGATAGCATGTTGCTATTTTATTTATACGTAAATTTACGTTTTCACTATTTTGTCATTGAACACAACATTGTGATTCTTTTTTAATTAGATGGCATTTTTATTTTTAAATCTGGAAAGATTATGCTGCTTATATACTTATAAAGAGCACCATTTAAATCTCTTACTTACTATATTATTTTCAGAATTTAGCTTCAAATATTTTCAAAAGCTTATTAACGCAATTGCTTAAAATCGTAAATATTTTTTTTACGTTAAGTGTTTAATTTTTTTATATTATATACTAAAATACTTAGTGTTATATTTTTGTCTTAGTGTTATATTTCTATTTAGTGTTATATATTGTCTATATTATATGTTTAGTGTTATATTTTTCATATCATGTCCACTTTGCCCTACCACGTCAGGACATATAGTCATTTGATAGGAAAATATTCATTTTCTTCTTATAAGACACACAGGCAACAATAAATTTATGAAGACGCCTTCTTATGGTAGTAAATGGTGTGTACACTTCACATTCGGCAAAACTGGAAAATTCTACACTCTTTTACACACTTACGTCGTACAGTCATAATTACACACAATCACAGTAATGAATTGTGAAAAAAATCTTAACTTTCAATAATAAAAATATATTTACTTAGTGATAAATAAAAGACTCAATTTAAGAATTTCAAGGGATCTAAGTAAATGCTTAAAGATCGAATAATTTTGGGGATTATAGTAACAACATTAAAATGACATACATTTAAAATAACAAAAAATCTGTCCTTAACACCTTATATATATATATATATATATATATGTAAAGAAATACAATCCCAAAAAGTATGAAATTCAAGAAAGAGAAAGGCGCAAATTGCCGTACTATCAGAGTCTTGAAATATAAAATTTAAAATGAAAAAAGAAAATATATATAAGTGGAATGATTATGTTTACAAAGTTGCAGAAGGGTCAAGGGGGATTGCGACCCCTATTTCCTGGTTAGAAGCTAGCTTTGACTTCATGAAAACGCTCCCAGAGACTCTGCACGCCCGAAACAACAATCGATCATGCCCGTGGGGAAAAAATGGCCGAATCCCAGACAACATAAAAATGATCAAAATAACAAAAAAATTGGAAATTTTACTAACCAGCAAGACGAGAATCATGGAAGAGTTGCATAAAGCGTATAAACTTCGAATAGAAAAGCATACATACAAAAGTCGCGTCTAACTTATAGAGCCATCTGGATGTGAAACAATCAGATAATCCTAGGTAAGAGTTGAGTTGTATTGTATGATGTTGGATAAATTAACATAATTTTTATCACAACGGAACTCGGGAGCAATCATATCCCTTCCGCTTTGTACAGCACTATTATGATGTTTTTTGCAGAAATTATTGTGATAAAAATTATGTTAATTTATCCGACATCATACAATACAACTCAACTCTTCCCTAGGATTATCTGATTGTTTCACATCCAGATAGCTCTAGAAGTTAGACGCGACTTTTTTATGTATGCTTTCCTATTCGAAGTTTATACGCTTTATGCAACTCTTCCATGATTCTCGTCCAGCTGGTTAGTAAAATTTCCGATTTTTTTGTTATTTTGATCATTTTTATGTTGTCTGGGATTCGGCCATTTTTTCCCCACGGGCATGATCGATTGTTGTTTCGGGAGTGCAGAGTCTCTGGGAGCGTTTTCATGAAGTCAAAGCAAGCTTCTAACTAGGAAATAGGGGTCGCAATCCCCCTTGACCTTTCTGCAACCCTGTAAACACAATCATTCCACCTATATATTTTCTTTTTTTATTTTAAATCTTATATATATATATATATATATATATATATTTATATATATATATATATATATTTATATATATAAATATATATATATATATATATATATATTTATATATATATATATATATTTATATATATAAATACTCAGACCTGAAGATGAATTTTATTCTAATTAATCATCGAATTTGGGAAGGTTCTGTTCTTTTCTCTTATCGGCATTATGGCCGTGAATTTGCTTCTATGGTGATGTTAATATTACTTGAATTGTATTTTTATTTTATTTTATTTATTTTTTTTTTTTTACATAATTCTTATTATTACATTTCAGATATTTATATATATATATATTTATATATATATATATATATATATATATATATATATATATATATATATATATATATATATATATATATATATATATATATATATATATAAATATATATATATATATATATATATATATATATATATATATATATATATATATATATATATATATACTTACTGATAAATTAAAGAGAATTCAAAACGCGCGCATTTCTTTCTCTGCCTCTCAAGAGGGACAGAATTTGTAAACTGCGACTCTAATCTAACTCCAACGACATCACTAAATTTCCTTGGACGTCACTGGATCTTCTGTAAACAGCACAATTTAAAATCTTTGCGCAAACACCTGGATATCAACATCTCAAAATTAACAAACTATTTTTAACAGATATAAAGCGTATGGTATGGCGACACCTCTCAAAGTTTACTCTGGACCGTGACACCACTATGACGAATTTTAATTCCCATTTCCTGAAGCTGACAAATGTTTCATTAGTTACCAGGCTAAGGGCGCAACCATATATTAAATACTATATTAAATAATCTTGCATGTTCCTTGCTTAATAAAAATAGCCCTTGAAGTTAAAGTAATTAATACGGATACATTTTTCTGAAACAAGTCAAAGATTGACAAACAAAATATCCGAACTGCTCAATAATTTTAAGACATCCAGTGCAAAAGAAGATCTAAATACTAAATAATCAGAATATCTGACTTGATTTAATTACATGGCTAAAAAGATAATAAAATATATAGTAATCAAAATTTATTATGGTAAATACATTTGTTAAATGGTAGTTATATGAAATTCATAAAATGTCTATTGCTTATATTTCTAAGATTATTTTGTTCTAGATTTGACCATTATATTTTAATTTTAAGTTACAGAACGCATTTTCCGTGTAATTGTATAAATAGTGTTACTGATTACTTAAAATCGCCCAAAAATATTAAAACGTAAATATCAGTATAGATGTTGCCTGATTAATAAATTCATAAATATGTATGTTGACGTTTAATGTCAGAAGGATAGGGTTTTCCTGTGTTCTAGCGAAAAACATTAAGCTATAAATAATAACATCTCATTCGCTCTGATAATCTGTTGACAAATAGAACGAGAAACTATGTGACGACTAAGACTCTTCCAAACAATACTATTATGCAATAATTTACTTCAGCAAAAGTAACGCAAATAATTTCTTTTAAAGATATTAACTGATTTGTATCGGATGTATGTCCACTACTAGTTCAGCCTCCAATGTGTATGTGTATCTGTAAAGCGTTTGTACAATAATTCAAGAATATATGATTTCTTTCTGGCATTTTATATTTAAAATATAAAAACTAGTATTTAAGCCTATCACAGACAAGGAAACTATCCCTCTAAAAGTAATATAGTTCTAACTTTTAAAATATTTTTTTTTATTTGCAACTTAATTTAAGTTTTATTTTGTTTAACAATGTATCACTCTTTAAAAATTAGTCGTCGTACTCGTAATCGTAAATTAACACAATTAGTTTCTGTGCCATGATTGCTACTGTAAATGTGAAAAGTTACAGTCTTCTAGCTCACAGCGAGACTTCTAAAGGGACAATAAAGACATTTGAGAGAAACGCCATTTCTTCCACTCTTAGAAGGAAATCGAAAACCCGGCTTCTTTAGGTTCTGTCCCATGATCGGTACTACAAGTGTGCAACACATTTAGCCTTCTAAGTCACAGGGAGGATTCCGAAGGAACAGGAAAGACAAAAATACGTTAGACAATTTTTATATAGATCTTGACTTTATATAAAATTTTTGTAATTTTCAATTTCACTAACTGTACCCGCCCGGAGAATCTGCGTTTTGGTCATCTGCAAATATTTCTTTTTAATTTTACGTATTTTTAAAATGTACTTCTTTTTTTAGAATTTCAATGTTTTGTTTTGTATTCATGTTTTTGTGATATGAATACAAATGAGTCGGGGTGACTGTGCAGAATTATGTAGGTTTGAGAATAAAATTATCCATCTGATTATGGCAAAAGAGGGATTGAATCGGATAATAAAAATATCGAAGTGCCTAGCCTAGCATACGTAAGCTTACATAATTCGTGCAGGAGTGGGGGTGATTTGTTTAAATATAAATAAGATTAAATATAAAATATATTTAAGATAAATTTATTGCATATTACCCCACAGCCAGCGAATAAGTGAACAGTTAGAGTCTTTAAACACTTCATGAAACTCTATACAGTTAATAGCTGAGCCATGCATAGTATATTCGATATTGCAAAGACTGCTCTTATTGAAAACAGGGCAACTCACTTTGCTTCAATTCAGAATGGCAGTTGCTGAACTATTGATCAAAGGTGAATCTATAAGAAACTGTGTTGCAAGGCTTCCTAAATTAGAATATTTTATAAATATTTTAGAAAATAGAACTCCAAAGAGACAAAATGTGCAGCAATTGCAAGAGAATACAAGCAGATATGACGGTTTAGACCTTAGATTCCCTACCAAAGACAATAAAAGAATTAAACCAATCTCGATGTCGAACGGAAAGCCGTAATGGAAAATCGCTAATAAAATATATGAAATGCGAAGCATATTTATTTTTCTTAATAATTATTGCTTTTATAAATTCCATACTACTCAGTAATCAGTTTACTGTTTTGCTACGTATTCGTGTAGTATTTGTCCTATAAATCAAAAATATGTTTAATAAACTATTTTGGGATAATATGGTAAATTTATTTTTAAAAAACATTCGTGATCTAATTTAAATATGTTAAAAATGAAGCAAACATGTAAACAAAGAGTTACTTAAACTAACTGTAATAAAAGAACATCTTCTAAACAAATTAAACTGTATCTCTTTTGGCAAATCAAGAGATACGGATTAATGCGTGAAACCTGGAGTACCCAATTGAAGACAACATTCATTTCTATGAAAAAATTTAGGTAACTTTATTTTCACTATTTTGTTTTACTATTTTCTAAGATTTTCTGACTGTTTTACTATTTATTTTTACTATATTGTAAGTTTTTATGACCGTTTTACTATTTATTTTTGCTATTTTGTAAGTTTTTATGACCGTTTATTATTTATTTTTACTATTTTGTAAGTTTTTATAACCGTTTTACTATAATATTGACGCTAACGGAAAAGTTTTCTAAACAGCAGTTTTTATCGGATCTAGAGAGAAGAGACAGATTTACTTTAGATGCGAGTAAATAATTTACTCACGTTATCAACTGCCAAATGGCAAGAAGCACATACCGTGAAGAATAGCAAAAGGCATATAATGACTATTTTGAAGATATCTCGAAATCAATTAGAAACTTTAAATAATTTAAATAACTTTATTTATTATGTTTCTGTAATTCGATGCCGCTTGACAAGATTATTTAGAAATATTCGCATAAAATAGCACATTACGCCTCTAACTTCATGTGCAGAATCATATAATTTTATAATTCCATTCATCAAAATATATAATTTAACTAAGTAAATAAAAATAGTTATTTTAAATGCAATTGAATAAGGCCAAACTTGTTGCCGTTCGAGAAACGAAAATGCAGTCATTTTTTTCGGGTGACGTACCTGAATGAAATGTATATATATAGCCTAAGTAAAATATATACACTACCCGACACAGAATGTCCAACACCAAGAAAAAGCGAATAGAGTGTGATGATTAAGGACACACACTGACAGAGATGGCATACATAAGTAAGTGATGATAATTCCAGAAGAATAATGCAATACAGTAATGACATAGACAGGGTAATCAGTAGGCAGTAGGACCACCTCTTGAGGCGATACAAACAGCAACCCTTCGAGGAACATAGAAAATGAGCATACGGACAGTCTCATGAAGGATGGATGACCATATGCCTTCAACCATCCTCCACAGGTCGTCTTCTGTTTGAGGTGGGGACAGAGCAGTCAAACGACGGACAATCACGCCTCATACATGCTGGATGGAAGAGATATCTGGAGACAGCGGAGGCCAAGGGAGCACCTGGATACTTTACAAGGAGTGTCTGATGATAGTTATCGTGTGCGGTTGCGTGTTATCTTGATGAAAAATCACATTTTCCAACCGCAGAAGTTAGAGCAGTGCAACCGGCCGCATCACCTCATCCACATATCGTATTGCCACCACTGTACCTCTGATATGAACCAGAGGTGACCGGCTATCGAAGCCGATGGCACCCCAAACCATGATGCCGTGTTGTCGAGCAGTACGGCATTCAACAGTAGCGGCAGGATTGGATCTCTTTCCACGCCACCTCCAGACTCTCACACGGCGACTGTCATTCGACAAACAGTACCAATTTTTGTCTCTGAACACTACCCTGTCTCATTCAATCGTCCAAGAGGCTCGGGCTCGGCATCATTGTAATCTCTCACATCGGTGTCTTGTCGTCAGTGATAGTCTTCTTCAAGACGGTTTAAGTGCAACCCGCTTTTGGCCAATCGCCGAGAAACTGTTCTCGCTGATATTGGAACATCCAAGGTACCCTGCAAATTCTGCAGAATGTCGACAGGCGTCGTTTGTGGGACCGCCATCGCATGCCTTCGAACGCGTCGATCAAGGCGTGCTGACGTACGCTTGGATGGACCTGTACCACTGCGACGTTTTCCCATGCCCTTCTTCAATCCATCTTCCAAACCCTTTGCGCAGTGAACGCATCAACGTATGTGTCAACGGTGATAGGCCGGTACTACCATCCAGCCGTATGTAGGCCTAAAATGAATCACCCCCGCGCGATCGTCCAAATACTGAATCGTTAATATTGCTAAGTATATAATCATTTTGAAACTTAATTTTTGATTAAAAAACGAATTACATAAATTTAAAACGCTAGTAAGAATCGTTCTCGCGATATTGCATGTGTTTTAAATACATTTATAAAAAAACAAAACAAAATTTGAAAAGTAGTAAGTGTCTTCAAATATATTCCCTTTACGTATGCAGGACTGTATAAAAAATCTGTTAACATTGTGTTAACATTATTGTCGTGGATCTAGTTCGTTCCATTCACGAGCGAAAGTACTTTTTGCGATAGTTTTATATTTTGACGCCCAGCAATTGACCAATAGTCATTTATTTTACGAGATATGAATTAAATGTTAATTGCGTTTTAAAGGAGATTTTGTAAGAGAGTATGAATAGGTTTTTCTGTTTGGAATAATGAGTTATCAAAAGCGCCCAATTTCAATTTACGTGGTGTTAACCCAATGCCGAAAACATTGAGCTGTGAATTTTGTACAGCGTTATTTTGCTGTGAAAGCAATATATTCATTGCACTATGTAAAGAAAGTCATGTACTGCCCACATCAGATTTTAACAATAAAGACACATTTAGAAGTTACTGCTAAATAATGAGTATATGAAAAATTTCAAGAGCTACTCTTTCCGAATATGGAATTTTTAGGAAAACAGGCATATAGTGTCATCTCCAGAACCGGATATAAAATTCCGAAGTGTATCAATATACCACCTCCTCTGGAATTCAATGTAGAATTTATATCAGTTAAGTCTAATCTCTATATTGCAGCCAATTCTGAGAGAAGCATATTTCAAAAAGAACATTTTGGTAAAAACATAGATAGCAAATTTCTTTGCAACTTTTCTTACTTTGTCATACTATGCAACATAGTATAGAGAAACAGTCTTGTTTACCCGAAAATTTTCGAATTCGAGATTTTGATGCCAATATATGTTTTCATACCTCCTGAACACGTTTTGACTATTTTTGGAGCTATGCCCATCTGTCTGCATGTATGCCTATGGTTGATGTATTTGTGTACACGATATCGGAAACAAATATTAAGGGATTTTATGAAACTTTATATCCGGCTTTATTATAAAAAAAATTGTAGCTAGGTTTCTTTTTCATTCAAGCGAAAACTAATTTTATATATTTTAACGTGGCAGTGTAGAACAAAATTTGATATAATCATACATAAAACGGTTTACTGGTGTTCAATCACGAGATTTAATAGTTTCAATCATTGTTGTTAGAAGTAGCCGCAATCCGTTTTTAACACTTTACAACATATAGTTGAAAAGTGTATATGACTTTATTCATTCTGTCTGTCTGTCCGTTAGCACGATAACTGTCGTAAAAATGACTTTATCAAAATGAAATTTTAGTATGTTTTTCAGACGGTCTGTGGGACCTACGGAAATATAAATGAATAATATCACCCAATTAGTTTTGGATAGAATCCGGGTTGAAAACATGAAATACATTAAATCCTATGGAACCTAATTTTTCAAACATTTTTTAAGCGAATTTAAAATTCACAAATTGCTTCGAAAATTTTAGGAAATATACAAATTATCCCATAAAATATATAAAAAAAAACTTCAGTAAAATATGTTAGGAAGTTTTTTAAATAAAAATTATTTAATATAAGAAAAACAAATTCAATTAAATTCTGACTCTTGCTATATCCTCCAGAAAGAAAAGAGAGATATATTATATAATAAATATTTTCCCAAGTGTTTAACTATTTATGTATAAGAGAGGTTTAACATTTTGAAATAAATGTGGTATATAACAAATTTTTAAATAAAATAAATTATTATAGTATTGTGATGAATGAAACTCTGCTTTCATATAGAGGCGATTTGATGTTCAATCACGATGACGTCATTTGAATTAAATTCATTTGTTTTCGATGAAGTTTTTAAATATAATAGATTATTGTAGTATTATGATAACTTTAAGAATATTACCGAGGAATGCAACGCATTTTAGATATGTTTAAACCAGGCAATTTATATTTTAATGCGGTCATTTGAATGAAGTTCATTTTCTTCGATGAAGTTTTCAGATACAATAAATTAATGTAGTATTGTGATAATTTAAAAAATATTACCAAGGAATGTATCACATTTTAGAGATGTTTATATAAAATTGCATTGAAGTTGGAAAGTGTTTCATAATCAATGCTTATGCATGATTGATCTTTCTTGTTTTTTGTTCGTGGCATTATTACCCCTACCCCAGAGGTGCATTATCAAGTACCAGAATGTATGCCCGTCATATGACAGAATTAAAAATTTGAAAAGCATTGCCTCCCATTTAGAGTTATTTTTATCAATTTGATGACATTTTTATCAATTTGGCAACAGTTTCGTCAATTTGGAAATATTTAAAAAAGTCTCCACGTTTGCAACATCCCGCCAAAATTTTCGCCAAGTATTGCGGACGGGCGGAAAAATATGTTATTCATATAATCACTTGTTATGTTACCTTCAAGATATTTTCATCAATTAGTTGTCATTTTCATAGATATAGCTTCAGTGTTATCAATTTGGTGACATTTTCGTCAATTTAGCAGTATTTAAAAAGACTCACTAAGTTGGCGATATTCCGCCAAATTTCGTAGCCAGAATTTCTTCAACCGTTACAGACGGAGAAATAGGTTATTCCTATAGTAGATTCTTATATTTTTTCCAAGATATTGAATTTTCATCAATTAGTCGTCTTTTTTACCAATTTGGTTACATTTTTATCAATCTGTGGACATATTAGTCCATTCGGTAACATTTAAAAAATCCCGCCAAGTCGGCGATATTCCGCCAATTTTGACACCAAAATTTCGCCAAGAGTTACCCAGAGATAGATAGATAAACAGCTAGATAAATCAAGGTGTTTATATTATAAATGATAACAATCGAAAGATTTTTTCGAGGAAATAAAGGGTAACATGATATAATTGTAATCATTTGAACAGATGAGACCGATTTGTCAAAAATTTTCTTATAAAATTTGATAAGAAAGAGCGACTAAAATGAATTCTGCAATGAGAAAATCGAGTGAAGCTGCACCCCAGTTAATTTTCTTTTTATTCAAGAAGACAGAAATTCATATTGATTCGTAGTTAATGACCGTTAACATTTATAAAACTTTTCGTTGAATACTGTATAGAACAGTTCAATTGGAATTAAGGGTTTGTATTCAAAAATGCATTTGTTTGTGACAGTGACTGATAATAGAGTAATAAATCATTGTATTACGTCAGCGAAATAAATTCATGAAATCACAATTTTGCCACACTCAAAACAAGTCGCTCCATAATCAATCAGCCGCACATAAATATGTATTTAATTTATATATATCTAAATTACCTCAGTCTTATGGCAATAGAATAATACATTTAAATAAATGTATTATTTTTTTAAATTTATTATTAATTATTTATTATTAATTAAATTATTTATTTAAATTTATTATAATTTTATTTTATAGTTTTAATAAATTTAAATTTGAGGTATAATGTTTATTTAATCAATATTTTCTTTAAAATGTCTACTAATAATGCATATACGGCTCAAACTTTACTCAATTGAAAACAAATGAAATATTTTGTTTTCTATATTGAGTTACCCATTGTATTATCTACAATGCAGTATACTGTCCAATATCACAAAAAGAGCCTATTCGATACTAACTGTAATTATCGCCAAGATTGCCACATTTATAGCCCAGCTCAAGGGTTTTAGCACAGTAATGACACTTTGTTACGGTACATGTTACTTTTTTGAAGAATGGGGAATATTTAGACATAGGTATTGCGCAATTGCAGCAATACCTACAGTAGAAAGAAAATATTGTTATAAGTTGAGATAAAGTTGCAGAAGATTAGAACCATGAAGTCCTTTGCCCTCCATGTGCCATTCAGAAAGTTGCAAATCATTACCTTTCATGTTCCATTCATAAAGTTGCAAACCATTACCTCCCGTGTGCCATTCAATAAGTAGCAAACCATTACATCCCATGGGTCATTCATAAAGTTGCAAACCATTATCTCCCATGTACCATTCATAAAGTTGCAAACCGTTACCTCCCGTGTGCCATTCATAAAATTGCAAACCATTCCCTCCCATGGGTCATTCATAAAGTTGCAAACCATTACTTCCCATGTGCCATTCATAAAGTTGCAAACCATTACCTCTTGTGTGCCATTCATAAAGTTGCAAACCATTACCTCCCATGGGTCATTCATAACGTTGCAAACCATTACCTCCCATGTGTCATTCATAAAGTTGCAAACCATTACCTCCCATGGGTCATTCATAAAGTTGCAAAACATTAACTCTCATGTGCCATTCATAAAGTTGCAAACCATTACTTCCCATGGGTCATTCATAACGTTGCAAACCATTAACTCCCATGTGCCATTCATAAAGTTGCAAAGCATTACCTCCCGTGTGTCATTCATAAAGTTGCAAACCATTACCGCCCATGTGCCATTCATAAAGTTGCAAGCCATTACCTCCCATCTACCGGTTTGTAACACGCCCACTCCTAATATTCACTGACACATGCGAGCTGAGAATCTCTCCTATTCAATATTATTATTTCTTATACGATTTCCTATTGATATAAATTTATTTGTATTTATAATTTATAATTTAAATTTATAATTTCCTCATAATAATTTCCTACGTAGATATTCTGAGTTATTGAATTCTGCAAATTTTTGGCAAAATTTGGCAATTCAAAATTTTGGCCGATTTGTCAATGTTTTTTCAATTTGCGACGAAGTCGCCAAGTTTGTAGCCAAAGTCACCGAATTTGTTGCAGAGTGGGACGGGTGGACAGACAGACAAATAGACACTGTAATAACATAATAAACATATCACCCCCAAGCAAAGCCCAATAAGTAAACGCGCCTTTAAACTCCCTAGCAAGTTTCAGGCACACAGAAACTCTTGTATCTTGAATCAAGTACAAAAAATTGATAATTCCCACAAAGACACTAAGCGACTGGTTGAAAAACGCTGATAGTAAGTAGTTCGACATCCGCTAGGTGAATATTTATTCCCCACCGAGATTATGCAATCGCACATTTAAACGACTTCACTTTTAGAATAACTTGCTCAAAGTACATGATTATGATCACATCTCTCAAATCCAAAAACAATTGAAATATCAATATGTGAAATGCTGTAACAAATATATGAAGATAAAGGAATAGAAGTGAAAGATATCATCAAGATTGAAATCGATGCGGCATAAGCAATATGTGGCGGAAACTGCAACGCTAATGTACTAATTCGATGAATCCAGACAATGGAGCACAAAGTTTTATCATCTAATCTATTTAACTAATTAAATCAGTCTTTAATTAGCTTTATTAGAATGCCAATAACTTCAAAAACTTTAGGCGCGCGTGCTATTTGGAATTTGTAAAGCTAGAGCGGATATGTATATGTGCATGCATATGCAATATTTATTAATATTATTGAAGCACTGAATGACAAGATTGTATTTTAGTTGGATTTGATTTGCTTTTGTCTGTCTGTATGTATGTATGTTTAATATGTGTAACGATGATTTTCCTGAATCTTGACCTAATTTCTGAAGTTTATATATTGTAGATAAATGTCCTGCAGGTCGAATTTGTTGATGAGTATGAACGAAAAAAATTCCATAAGCTGCGTAACTAATATACGGTGTTCTACAACAGTTTCTCTAAAATTTTCTCTATTTTTACTTCCATACAATACATGGTAATGTATAGAGAAAGTATTGGAATCTTATCGAAAATCGCAATTCGAGTTTTCGACAAGTTTACACGTTTTGGGACCTCTAGAATAAATAAAATTGTTTTTACCGCAACGTTTGTGTGTGTGTCTGTATGTGTGTGTCTACGTCTATATGTGTGTGTTTTATGTGTATGTCTGTACAATGTATGTATAGTAAAAACTAATGGACAAAATTTCATAAAATTTTATAAGTTACTTGTGAGTTATTCGATTGATTGTTAGATTTTGGTACGATTCTGGAAAAAAGAACCTGTCATTATTTGCGAAATGGACCGCAAAAATCGTTAAAATCAATAATAAAAGACTACGTATGCTCAAATGTATAAATTACATGCTTGCTGCATGCCTAATTTTTGACGATGAAGAAAACAAGACCAACCCCATTACTCTAGGACTGTCTGTTCCCGAGATCTTTAAGTTTTTTCCCATTTTTGCAACGCCGCGTGTTATTTTGTTCAATTAATCTCAATTTAATAAATTATTAAAGAAATAAAGAAAAAATGAATTTGAGTCTATAAGAAAGGCATGTGCTGTCCGCATTACATTTTTTAATTTGGAAATATAGATTAGAAAATTGTTTAAATGGCAGGGTTCGTTGCTAAGATTTTAACTATAAAATGGCGTACGCTATGCTCTCAGAACTTATGTACAAAACTAACGATAACTAATCTAATATAAACCGGTTTTGGCGAAATTTGTCGCTTATTATTTTTCATGTTCTACAGATGGTGTTGGTGTTCGATGGTTAAAATGGATAGATTAAAAGCACCCGAGCTGTTTTGGAAGAACAACTGCGTAGATGCACAACCAAAGATAACTCTAAAAATACAACTATTCGAGAATGTTATCTATATAACAATATTATAACGAATTTTTATTTTTGTAGATTCACTAGAAGTCCCTATGTATCCTAAATGAGTGATTTTTTTTTCTTTCTAATATCGATCACGGGACAGAACAAAGGAGTCAGATTCTCTATGCCCTCTGTTAAGTAGAGAAATTGGGGTTTCTTCAGAACATCTTTCCACACTCTTCAAAAGCATCCATTTAGTGATATAGCCTTGCAAACCATAAAACGACAATCTTGTAAACGTATACTATCGACCAGAGGGCATAACCTAGTAGAACCAGATTTACATCTCCTCCCGGAAGCCAGAAAAAATGAGAAGATTGACGAAGTCTTTCCAGAATTTGTGTGTCTCAGGATTTTAGCACAAGTATAGAATCGAGTGCGAAAAACAATCGACTACGAAAAAAAAACGAAGGAGGATCTGAAAGTGGCTCCGTACATTTTAGAATCCTCCCTGGTGACCACGAAGGCTGAAACTTTATACATTTATAGTATCGGGCCAACGGCCGTACCGTGCTGAAAACACCGGTTCTCGTTAGATCACCGAAGTCAAGCAGCATCGGGCGCGGTTAGTACTTGGTGGGTGACCACCTCGGAACACCGCGTGCTGTTGGCCATCTCGGGTGCGGTATCCCCGTGGTTTGCGCGCTAGATTTGCACGCTGCCACAAATGCCGCCGTGTTCATGCGGAGTACGATCACGTTAAACATGTGGGTCCGTAAGTCCTTCCGAGAGGTTGGTGGTAGGGGAAGGAGGGTACGGTCCCTGTGGATGCCTCCCCCACTGGGTTCCGGTCTAAATTGGGGGGCACTTCCCGGCCGTCCATACAGTTACCTTACACCTTTCTGGTAGATCGGACGGTCTGGGTCTCAACAACAACAACATTTATAGTATCGATCAAGAGGCAGACCCCAACTGAGCCAATTTAGACTAAGACGATTATTTTTGGCGTAAAGCGAGCCTCATACAGTGTTAAATAGAATAAAAGTTATTATAGAAAAAGATGTATTTTTTTTACAAGTTTTAGTATCCTTGTCTCTGACAGGGTTAAATACCAATTTTTTCTACAGAAACCCTGTAGTTTTTGAACAGCAGCCGGTAGCACGCACAAGAGAAACACACCAATAAATGTTTCAAACCAATATCGTGAATAAATACTGTGCCCTTTAAAACAATTATTTTGTCTTCCTGGCATTTTGTAAATTTGACTTCTTGGTATTCAGTATAATAATTTTCAGCAATCCAGATTAAGTTCATAGTACCAAGCGCCTAATGCACGGTCGAAGAACAGCACCACTTAGCCGTTATATTTTATGACAGTTAAAAAACATGTGATATACAGCAATTTTACGAATCTCTGGTGGCCTATGATACCGGACTTACCACTTATCTGAAATTTTATTTAGCAAAAATCTAGTTTAAACTGCATGAGGTTGCCAGCTGAAGTTCAATATATATATATATATATATATATATATATATATATATATATATATATATATATATATATATATATATATATATATATATTGCTTCCAATGTAGTAAACAATATCATTAGACCGGCATTGCTTTTCTTAGATCAATTACTTGTTTGCACTGTCATATAAAAATTTGCTTTTTCTGAAATTTTATGAATTTCAGAGATGATTTTATAACCTATTTGCAACAAATTCCAGACGATTAAGCTTAGTTGCCGGACTGCCAGTTGCGGTATTAGTAACATACATATTTCTTCGCTTGCATATTTTCCTTTTAGAAGTTAATTTAAAAATAGTAATATTTTTAATAGAGGTAGATGATACCCGATATTCTGTTTTGTTTTCTATATTTGATTGTAAAGGTTCGATGGCAACAACATTTTTATAGTTAGTCGCGATTTGTCCGCATATTTGAGGGTCACCTGACATGTTCCATATCAAAGTCTGAAATTAGAATAGGGTATATATTTCTCTTTTCGTTTCAATTGGTTTAACTTAAACGGTTTTGATGTCTACTTTAAGCCATGAAAATCCCAAATAGCGGTTGCGTATTGGATCGACCCAATATAATCATTCTTAGTATTTATCGTTAATCAAATCCTATCCGCGTATCGATTGGACACAAAGGATATGTTGAAGATCCAAGCCGTCCGACTCATCCGAAGACGTGAGCAGCTATTTGGACGGCCGGACCAAGGATGTGTTGTACATCCTCTTGTACTAGTAAATCTTGAGCTGCGTATACCATACACGAGGATACGGTGTACAAGAGAACTCACACACCCGAAGTCAAAAGAAGAAATGGGACAACTTCAACATCAAATTTTTAACTCTTTGTCTTTGGATTGTTAGCTCTCTTGCACTGACGAAGGGGCTCTATACGTATCCACGAAACATATGTATATGCTGCATTATTATTTTATTTATGCTTTAAATAGTTGCTTAAGTTTTCTCTATTCTTTTCACAAAATGTTTTTTACATTTTGTTATCCATTAAATGTGTATCACGCAGTACATTTTTCTTGAATTTGAAACATTCAAGCCTCCTCTACCTCGATACTAAGACAGTATTTTTCTTCCCGAATATTGCGAAAATCAGGAAATGTTCCGGAGGAGTCTTCAAACACAAATGGAATTGGCTTCTTTTCGAATTCTCTTTGGGGAAATAAAGAAAGAGCATTTTTTCCTCGTTGTCATATGTTTCCGGGACCACCACACCTCTGATTTCAGACTGCCATTATTTTTGTTCATGTATGGTGGAGGAGAACATTAAAGTTTTTATTTGACTCCCTAGACGCAGCTTAAGAAGTAGGTTTATGTATTACAGCAGTTATTCCCAACCGATGTGCTGCAGCACATTGCTGCCGCACGGCACATTACTATGCCGTGAAAGGAATGTAAGTAATCAGGAAAATAATGGGTATTAAATATTATCTGACAATATCCCGCGTCTATGTATTTATAACATCACTAACATTTAAGCTTGTTAAGGACATGGTTACAGACAATTTTATAGCATTTTTATACATTTCTTATTACGTTTAACAATGTGTAAAATGCCTTGCTACCCAATCAGGGAATCGAACCACGAATCTTCGTGCTGGCCATTGGACGCTCTGCAGTTGAGCTACTTGGATGCAATGGTAAGCTCATATCCTCAAAGTGAACTCTACAAAGGTGAGGCACTTAGTATCAAAAGTTGAATCAATCTGGTTCTGCTTCATAATTGATGCTACAACAGTGTAATTATTTATCCATTTAGGTTACCAGGGGGGGGGGGGGTAAAGTGTCGAAAACACTTTTTGAACCAACCTATTTTCTCTACCCATTGAGTCAAAAAAATATTATTAAACTTGTGCTAGCATTTAATATTTTGATACGTGAAATATAGCTTGTTTTAGTTATAGTAGTTTTTGAATGATTAAGTAGCAAACAGATCATGTGCCATATGTGGCGAATATTACAATGCACAGATCGCTAGAAATTGCAAAAACATAATTACTACTAAGAACTCACCTTTTTATAGACGATTTTCGCTAGCTTTTGAAATTAATAGTTTTAGTACTGACATAGGTCTAAAAATCGCTCAAAGATATGCGGTAACAAAAGGCGTAAGCATTTTTACTGTCCAATTAGTTTTATGAAATGATGCAACAAAATGCAAGAATGGTCATCGAATCCTGAGGCTTCACGGAACATATTTTGAATGTCACCGCTTCATACCATAGACTAATTGAGTAAATGTGAAGACATGAAAACAACGAACTTCATTTCTGAAAGCAAATATATTTCTTTTCGTGTGTGCGTTTTCTGCGTTTGTGATGCAGAAATCTACTAGTTAGTCAATGTTCTCCAACTTTGTATTTGAAACTTTTGTTCTATCTCGTTTTGTTGGAGTTCCTTTTGCAATATAAAAAAATCTGATGTGGGCAACACATGACTTTCCTTATATAATGTAATGAATTTACTACTTTTACAGTAAAAAAATAGGTTTTTCTTATACTAGATACTAATATTCTTTCCAAGATATTGAATTTTCGACAATTAGTCGTCATTTTCATTGATTTAGATCATTGATTAGATGATTTTAGATGATTTATTATGATTTTAGATGATCATTTAGAAGATTTCATTGATTTTTATCCATTTGGCGAGATTTTCATTAATTTGGCAACATTTCAAAAAGTCGCCAAGTTGGCGATATTTCGCCAAATTCGTCGCCAAAATCTCGCCAAGCGTTATGCACTAAGAAAAAAGTTATTCTTACAGCAGATAAATGACTATTGGCGTTCAAATACAAAAGTATTATTCAAAGTATATTTTTTCATGAATGGAACGAGCTAGATCCACGAGAATGAGGTCACTCAATTTATCGCATGGTATTACATATGAAAAGTGAACATGTTTCTCAATAGGAATTTTTTTTTTATGTGACTTTTTCATAATTTTTTTGAAAAATACATAATATCTCGAGAACGGTTCATGTTAGCGTTCTAAAATTTATGCCAATCGTTTTCTAATGACAAATTACATAAGAAATGTCTATTTGCGTAACTTTATTAGCGGTTTTGATTTTTTGACGATGTTTTCAAAATTTCATTCAAAAATTTAGGGGGGGGGGGGGTTCTGAACATTCGATTACGTATAAAAACAATAGGCTTCCAGTGTTTACGGATTGTGATTTTTGTACCAAATTTGGTTCGAATCGGTCCATTCGTTCGTCAGTTATCGTTTCCAAAGACTCACTGACACACACACACACACACATACTTTCACACACACACACACACACACACACACATACACACACACAGACATCACTTCAAAAATGTTTGATTCGTGATCAGGGATGCTTGAAACGTGCTCTCCCGTCGAAAACTCGAATTCGAATTTTCGACCCCGTCACAATACTTTCCTTATACATTATGTATATAAGGAAAGTAATACAAAAGCTTCACGGAACATATTTTGAATGTCACCGCTTCATACCATAGACTAATTGAGTAAAAGTGAAGACATGAAAACAACGAACTTTATTTCTGAAAGCAAAAATATTGCTTTTCGTGTGAGCGTTTTCTGCGTTTGTGATGTACAAAGCTACTAGTTAGTCAGTGGTCTCCAACTTTGTATTTGAAACTTTTGTTCTATCTCGCTTTGTTGGAGTTCCTGTTCCAAACTCCTTTAATTCTACGTTACAGACAATGCAGCCACTTTCTTTCGTTGGAGCACAGTCACTTTATATATAAGCATGTTTTGTAGGTCTTAGGTACCCCTCATTCCTAAGTGTCTGGGTGCTTACAGAGTTGCTTAAAAACCGTGTATTATTTTATACAAAACAACTGATCGTTTAAAGTAATACAAAAGACAACGAAAGATCTACGAACAAAAGTGAGTTTATACGAAAAGTCCTAATTTGCTCGTGTCATTTTTTACGCTTGGCACGTTTATCTAGAGTTAATATTGACATCGCAGTCATTCAGGTAATATTTTTGTACCTTAATTGAGTGCAGTTGTCAATTCGTTTCTTTCATTTCTGCGCATATTTCAAACTTACCAGTTATGTTTCTGTTTGGTGTTTAATGTTCTGTGACTAAAAGCCATCGTCTCGGCTTGGACACATGAATTTTTAATATTTATAGCGATCTAACTAGTTAAAATGTGTTCGATAAATTTCACGATTCATAGCTATGAATCGTGAGACTTATCAAACGTGGGAAGCAATATTATTATCACTTTTCACTTTCCTTATATACTTAATGTATAAGGAAAGTATTGTGACGGGGTCGAAAATACGAATTCGAGTTTTCGACGGGAGAGCACGTTTCAAGCATCACGGATCACGAATCAAACATTTTTGAAGTGATGTCTGTGTGTGTGTGAAAGTATGTGTGTGTGTGTGTGTGTGTGTGTGTCAGTGAGTCTGTGGAGACGATAACTGACAAACGAATGGACCGATTCGAAAAAAAATTGGTACAAAAATCACAATCCGTAAACACTGGAAGCCTATTGTTTTTATACGCAATCGAATATCCAGAACCCTCCTAAATTTTTGAATAAAATTTTGAAAAAATCGTCAAAAAATCAAAACCGCCAATAAAGTTACGCAAATAGACATTTCTTATGTAACTTTTCATTAGAAAACGATTGACATAAATTTTAGAACGCTAACATGAACCGTTCTCGAGATATTGCACATTTTTCAAAAAAATTATCAAAAAGTCATATAAAATTAAAAAAAAATATTTCCTATTGAGAAACATGTTCACTTTTCGTATGTAATACCATGCGATAAATTGGGTGACATCATTCTCGTGGATTTAGCTCGTTCCATTCATGAAAAAATATACTTTAAGTAATACTTTTTTATTTGAACGTCAATAGTCATTTATCTGCTGTAAGAAAAACCTTTTTCTCCGTCCATAACGCTTGGCGAGATTTTGGCGGAATGTCGCCAACTTGGCGACTTTTTGAAATGCTGCCAAGTTAAAGAAAATCTCGCCAAATGGATGAAAATGACCCTAAATAAATGAAAATGACGACTAATTGTCGAAAACTTAATGTCTTGGAAAGAATATTAGTATCTACTATAAGAAAAACCTATTTTTTTTAATATAAAACTAGTAAATTCATTACATTATATAAGGAAAGTCATGCGTTGCCGACATCAGATTTTTACTTTTTATTCGCAGAATGATTTTGTTACTTTAAAAACTAAATCTATTTTACTTCATTCGTATTTTTTACAATCTTGTTGAAATTAATATATTTTCACTTCAATGAAGTATTATTTGATAAAAAATGATGTATATCTGTTTGTTTCGTCTGTAGAGGAAAATCAGAACTTGGGACAGCCACGAAATTTGCCACAGGAGTAGCTGCACTCTTGGAACGACAAACCTCGTCAAGTTTTTCTAATCTGAATCCGCTTGAAATTATGAACTTAAAAGTCTAAATTCGGTCGAATTTTTGTCATTTTTAAATCCAACTTATTGATCAGTCGGTTCTGCTCGACTTAGTAAAATGTTGGAATGCGTTTGATTGCAGAGCTCTAACTTGCAATAGACAATGATTTCTGATTTACTATTTGTACCATAGCCCTTTTTAAAAACAATTATTGCACTTGAAATATGAAAAAACTACTAACATTTTTTTCAAAATGTTTCAAAACGTACTTTTTCGTTACAAATCTCAAGTTTAATTTCGTTAAAATATAATTTTAAAATTTTCTGGAGAAAAAAAATATGTTTACTTACTCATACGGAGTATAGAGAAAGCACTGTTTCCCTAAATTTTTCGATTTCGAGATTTTGATGCCAATATGTGTTTTAGGACCGCCTGAACACATTTAAGCTATATTCAGAGTGATATCAGTCTAGTTGTCTCTTCCTCTCTCTACCTGTCTGTCTGTGGTCAATTTCTTGCATGCACAATAGCTGCCATAAATATTAATGGATTTTCACAAAACTTTATATTCGGCTTTGTTAACCGAAAATCCAGAACAAGATAGAATTTTTTAGACATCGAGAGTAAACTTCGAAATATATTCGAAGTTTTATATTTTCTTTCTGCCAAAATTTGACAAAAGTATGCATAAAAGGGGTTATTTATGGCTCAATGATTACAAAACATAACAATGTCACTGACTGTAGTGAAAAAATTCACTGACTAATCACTGACTGTAGTGAAACCATTTTTATGTTGGTGACTCCCCTTGTGGGGGGCAAGATTTCTCCCCCTGGAAGTACATTGTCAAACTTGGTATCAATCTAAATATTTTTCAAGACCTTTAAAATAAAGGATAACATACTATTATAATTGTAATCATTTGAACCAACAATATAGATTTTTCAAAATGCTTCTTGTAAAATACGCAAAACTAATTACAAGGTACTTTAAAAATGGATTCTAGTATGAGAAAGTCGAGTAAAGCCACACTTCAGCCGATATTTTATAGTATAGTAAAGTACAAATGTATTAACCATAAATCTCCGATATTAAATAACAAAGAAAATACGATGTATCCCCTCATTGATAACTATTATTTATAACTAATACTATTCTCACTCTAAGACTCCTGATAACTTTTACAGAATAATTCATTCCAGGAATGTTCGACCTTTCATTCGAATGCCACAGGGTCCTTAATGTCATATTTCTTCCATTCATATTGTGTTGGGGGGCACTGTCAATAATAAGGTAGAACGGTTTCTCACAAAACTTCTGCCATCGGCAGAATCAATAATCCTTAAGAGAGAAACTTTCACGAAAATAGTTCCATACATTTCCCGAAGACAACAATCAGTTTTGTAAATGTAGCGAAACTGAAAGTGGATGATTTTTCACTGGATGAGACGTCGAAATTATTTCCAAGAAGTGTGTGAAAAAATTATTTACTACAGTTTGAAATGTTACGTGATGAGTTATGTTCAGAGATGTGTAAATCATTTATATAAATGTAATTTGAAGATATGGAGGTAAATCTATAGACGTATTGAAGTCTAGAAAATGATAAACAGATAGATGTATGAGATGTCTAGGAAAGCACCTAAGTATCCCGATAACTACGTTATAGAAGATTCTCGAGTTTACACATTAGATCTATCTATAGTAAAGTGATCCTACCCAATAGAAAAAAGCGATTGCTGCGCCCCTAGTGAGGAATTTAAAAGTTTGAATAACGACCTCGGTAATAAAGCAATATAAACGAAAATATCCAAATACGAAGCTATAATTCGTTGTCTAATTGGTATAAATCCGCAACTAGAACTGACAAAACGTGTATATGAAAGCAATATATATATGTAAATAACTGTATTACCATAGCCTCTAACACGGCGTTACCTGCGATGGTAGCTAAAGTACGCGGTCATATTCTTTTTTGAATTCAAATATGCATTGTCCATGACGGAAAGCATTTTAAACAAGCTCTACATTAGATTTGTGTTCATATAAGTGGCGCTTATTGTATCATTTCTGAATAAGACAGTTAGCTATTAGCCAATAACTATATTATGGTTTACAGCTATTAGCTAATAACTATATTGTGCTATACAAATTTTAGCCAATAATCCTATTATGTGAAATAAATGCACTCTGTAATAGTTTTGTAGTCGATTTCTACTCATTACACGATGCTTTAAAACTTTGAGATAGGCCTTATTAGTCTATTTCGATTTTGACGAGTTCGTTATCCTAACTTTTAAAATCCTCTGCTTACTCGGTCATATTTTTTCTGGAATTTAAATATGCATTATCCATGACAGAAGGTATTTTAAACAAGCTCTACGCTAAAATTATGTTCATGTATATGATGAGGTATTTATTCTATCATCCCTGTATAGGACAGCTATTAGTTGGCGACTTAGTTATTGGTTTCTTTCCATGTCAGGTTAAATAAGTCCTCATATTATGACATAAAAAGTTTATTTGTTATTCTTTTGCGCAAGGCATTTCATCGAACTTCCCCATGCAGCTACTGCCTTAAATTGCATTGCACACAATATATTTGGACCTCTTTTGCCCTCGAAGAATTGTAGACATTTTAAAGAAAATATTTAGACTTAGTCAACGACAAAATTGTAAAAAAGTCAAGAAACACATTTTGACGTGCATAATCAGCGACGGTATTTAAGAGAAGTGTTTACGTGGTTAATGAATGACCATTCAAAAGACGAGTAGAAGCACATTTTTACGTGCATACTCAACGGCAAAATTCAAGGAAAGTGTTTAACTTTCACTTGTTACACAGAAGTAATTTTTGACTTTCCCCCTTGAATCTCACTGGCTCCTTCGTATCCGTATGCCTATATGCTCCACCCATCTGGGCGTGGTCTAGGCTGGCTTCCACTGGGTAGTTCATGAGGCCCACGGGCTTGCTTGAGTCCATAGTTGCTATTCTCGTAATGTCACCCTTCATTAATTGATCATAAATAATTTCTCCCCTCATTGTAAAATTAGGCGTCCTCGTGTATGCGGCTGGCGCCACCTTGTCGCAGAGTCGTTTCTAAAATATGTAAATACTTTTTGCGCCATTGTATCACAGTTTATATGCATAAGCAGGACACGTATGTTCTTGAGACCCAGACCGTCCGATCTGCCAGAAAGGTATAAGGTAACTGTTCGGACGGCCCGGAAGTACCACCCAATTTAGACCGGAATCCAGTGGGGGAGGCATCCACAGGGACCGTACCCTCCTTCCCCTGCCATCAACCTCTCGGAAAGACTTACGGACCCACATGTTTAACGTGATCGTTCGCCGAGTGAACACGACGGCAGTTTTGGCAGTGGCGCGAATCGAACCCGGGTCTACCGAGTTCAATGTCCGCGCGCTAACCACTAGGTTACCACGCCCCAGGACACGTGTGTGTTGTAGCATAAGCATAAAAAGGACACGTTTGTGTCTGCACGTATGTGTCTGTAATCTGCACGTGCAGACTACAGACACATACGTGCAGTCTGCACATAGTTCAGACAGATACACACAATTGCATGCAGATGACTAGAGCGAGAGTGGATGATTATATGACTAGAACGAGAGTGGATTACAGAGTGATTTTAACTCACATAAGACTGGATGAGGACTCTGTATGAGCCACGTCTTAGAAGTTTGCTCTAAAGATCTGTCACAATAAATGTACCCAATGTTTGAAATTTTCGACTTAAACACAAGGAAACACGGCCATAAACACAAGGAAACGAAAAATTAAAGATTTAATCTGAATTCAAACGAAAAAAGATAGTTCAAAATCGTTACATAGAACTGAATTTCAATGATCGATAAATCATAAATTCATATCAACAGCAATGTTACGCAAATCAACAAATAAATTGGTTTGAAATTTATATTGAATAAGAGCGCGATGGAACCAAAAGGGAAGCGGGGGGATCAGCGGGATGAAATTGTTTTTCTCTTGACAATGAATCTTAACAAAGTTGCAATGAGTCTCCATGAAGGTCAAAATTGCACCAAGTTGCTGTGAAGGTGAAAGTCGTACTGAGTCGCAGTGATGGTCAATGTTACACTGTATAGTCATAAAACTCAAAGTCACTCTGACTTATAAATACACTAGTGATTAGTAACCCTCTGAGACAAAACTCATCCACACCTTCTACCAACATCACCCAAAGCTATAAGGAATATTGCCTCGAGGTGGGTTGACCAAGCCACTTGGATATTCCAACTCTTCTCAGTGTCTTGGGTTGAAAAAATATCCTCTCTTAATAATTACTTAAGACCCTTGTAGTCCTAGTCAAAATTCAAATTTTTGCATCAATTAAATGGGCTCTCTCCAATGCGGGGGGAACTCATGAATTACCGCATTCATTGCTGCAGAAAACCCAAGTGTATACGCCTCCGCATCACGCCTGTTTAGTATTAAATGCTAGGTTGTGTTGTTGTTGAGACCCAGACCGTCCGACCTACCAGAAAGGTGTAATGTAACTGTATGGACGGCCGGGAAGTGCGACCCAATTTAGACCGGAACCCAGTGGGGGAGGCATCCACAGGGACCGTACCCTCCTTCCCCTACCACCAACCTCTCGGAAGGACTTACGGACCCACATGTTTAACGTGATCGTACTCCGCATGAACACGGCGGCATTTGTGGTAGCGTGCAAATCTAGCGCGCAAACCACGGGGATACCGCACCCGAGATGGCCAACAGCACGCGGTGTTCCGAGGTGGTCACCCACCAAGTACTAACCGCGCCCGATGCTGCTTGACTTCGGTGATCTAACGAGAACCGGTGTTTTCAGCACGGCACGGCCGTTGGCCTCTAATGCTAGGTTGTGTGTATAAGGTTGGCAAGTTCCTGGCTCGAGAAAGTAGGTGTGAACAAATACAGTGATGAGTCCATGAGGAACATTGTTATCGTTTATATGTAATGATTCACAAGGAAAGAATGCAGCTGTTGGAAATGTTCAAAATTTAGTTTACGATCTTATTGAGTGCATATATTCAAGCTGATTCCGAAAAAGCATACTTTTACGATAATTGTTACTCATCTTACAAATTTCACATTATTAATCAAGCCAAAAAATCAAAACATAGAAGGAGTCCACTTCAATGGAGAGCATCTTAAATGTAGAGCTTCAGCTGTGCAGTAGAAAGATTCGTGGTTCGATTCTCGGTTGATGCAGCAAGGATCGTTACAATAGAGCTCTAAGAAATCAGCCCTGTAGGTTACTCCGAAGTTCTCGGGGGTCTGAATAGGGCGCTACTATCACTAGCACGGAATCAGTGGACTCTTGTATATTGAGATCTGATTTAAAATCAGAAGGTCAACGACCACGCATGGAGACTACCTGGAGGATAAAAATAGTATCAAGAGTCTAACTTGAGGGGCAAATATAGCAGGAGGTGGTCAGTCAGATTGTAAGTTACACGCCAAACTGTAGTTAGAGGGTGGAGAATGCAGAGTCCATTTCGATAATAAGCGCTTACAATTCTATCCCAATAGCTCAACGGTAGTGAGTAGGCTAGCCAGAATGGATATCCGTGGTTTGATTTCCAGTTGGGGAGCAAGGTTCCTTACAAAGAGCTTGACAATTTCTGTGTTGATAGCAGGAGTGAGCTGTTTAAAATCCACTGGTTTAAATCTTTGGTTTAAACCATATATTTCTTTTATTTAAACCATGTTTTTTTAAATCATAGGTTTTTGTCCAAACAATGGTTTTACGTTTAATAAAAACCCGGTTCTTTTCCAATCCTGGTTGATAGAAAAAATTCTCGGAATTGTCAATATGCAGAACTCAATTGGAACATTTTTGTATTGAGAAGCATATTTCTACCTAAATCAACTGAAAATTAAAACTGACGCTGTAGTTGCAATAGCTATATACCACGTTAATGAAATAGCCAACAGCCAACAAACGGACCCTTTTATTGAAAACCATCGCATGTATACAAATGTAGAATTGTTTGTCCATTTTAATAACTGATATATTAATACGTTCTCTGAGTTAGCATTGCTATATCTTCTGTTTCGGGGGGAAATAACCTTGAAACATATTTAAACCCATCAGTTGAAATTTCCACTTACATCCAAGCACTTCTTATTACTTTTATATAATCATTCATATGTGAAATATTTGCCCTTGCATTCGAATGTCACAGGATCCTTAACGTCATATATCATCTATTAACATTGAGTTGTTACCACTGTCAATAAGAAGGTTGGATGGATTCCTCACAATACCTCGGATATCTAAACAATCAATACGGCTTGAAAGAAAGTTTTCGGAGATCATTTCATTTATAACCTAAAAACAGCTATCTATCTTATAAATGTATTGAGATAAAAGCAAGCAGATATTTTTTTTACCGTAAGAAAACTAATATATTTCAATGTTCTTTAACAAATATAATTTTTACTATTTTTACGAAACTACTTTTCATAATTATGTACGTTGTAAAGAATGTCCTTGAAATACTCATACAAGTACTGATAAAAAAAAGGTAATAGTCGCTTGTTACTGTTTCCAAATATGTAAAAGGAATATAATGTAAAAGGAAGGTATTGTGAAATTGTCGAAAATTCGAATTCGACTTTTGCAATGTTTTAAGCATTCCTAAACCTGCGCATTTCTGGCGCAGCATGTATATGTGTCAGAGAGAGAGAGAGAGAAAGAGAGAGAGAGTGGGCGCGAATATCTCACGAAGAATTTATAGTTTTGAAATATACGTGGTACAATTATTACAACAGTTGAATACTGGAACTCTATAGACGATAAAACGATTATTGAAGGTCATCAATATTCGGAAGAAACCCAAACTTTAAAAAATATCAATATATATTTTCTGTTTGGAAAGATATGTGGTACAATTATTACAATAGTTGATATATCAATATATATATTTAGTTTTGGAAGGTATGTGGTACAAATATTATAATAGTGGAATACTGGAATTCTATAGACGATAAATTTGATGAACAATAATTGATGAACAATAATTAATAATTTAATATCGCCATTTAATGAACAATAATTAGCACTCTAATGCTTCAATTCTAACTTTAGATTCCCTTTTCTGAAATCTTGTCTATGGTTGTGACAGGAAGAAGATGTATAACGTTAAAAAATATTAAATTAATTTGAGTCAGTAGGAAAACTATTTTTTCTGTGCACATAAAACTGTTTTACTAAATTGTTTACAGTAGTTTGTAGACTTTTGAACATATAAACATTATAATGCACACGCATTTCCACTTTTGACAAAAATAAACTATAGGTGTTTACAAAGCATACTATCAAAAAACGACTTATATTTTCTTATTCGCCGCATCATATTCCACACACAAATATTTTCATTGCAGAAGAAGCAAAGCTTGCATAAGCTATTTACCAATGCACTTTCAATGCAGGGAGTTTTGCAAACAATCTTGTAAGAAAATTATCTACCACTTATATATACAAATTTTTTTGTATATAAATATAATATTCCCTTACCATAACATTTTCACGCACTATTTTGAATTTTTATCAGTAAAAACGGTGGCTCATCATAATACTCATGGTATCCTAAACATATCGATTCAGGTACTGAATAGTTTGTATCCACTTGTAATCATCCATAACATGGAAGTTTCAATCCATTTTGTATTATTATGGTCGGAAAGTCAGACATAATTTTTCTTGCAAAAAAACTAATATATTTTACTTCACTAAGTATGGAATACTTAATTTGATTAATTAGACATGTAGTTAAACGGTGAATCTGTTTCATAATAAATCAATATGAATCATTAATTTTGTAGATTAGTCATTTAGGATTCGTGTGTGAATATTTAGTTAATAAATTATTCATAATTATCAGAAGTGTTTACATTGTACTGCAATTTTAACTGATATGAGAGATGAGGCAATTATATTTTAAGGTATCGTATTGTATAATATGTTTCTACTCTAAGGAGTTCAGCTCCTTGTTGATGTGAAACTTCTTAGGGAACGGAGTATAGTAAACTTTGAAATAAATGTGACTTAGATGAAACAGAAGTGGAAGTTGTAAATGACGTCCGTTTAACTCAGATGGAGTTGGTCACGCTACCAACCTGATCGTGCCATGTAACGTAATGAGCCTTGGTCAGGGCTCTATTGTAAAGGACTTATTGGCATTTGTTGTAGATATGTCATTCAAAAACGACATAATTCTAAATGTTGGTAGTATTGGATACTAAAAGGGCCTTGCGGTCACAGGCAATAACACACAGATGCCAAACAACCAGTATTACACATGCCCATTAGGCAACACGACAGATCATTAAAGCACCTTTACGGGCCTGATGATACTATTTTAATTAAGTAATCAGGGGAAGAGCTATAAATCGTCGGTTCTTACTGAATCCCTTCTCTGGACTTATACACCTTGTCTTGGCCAACTATAAATACTAGACCCTTATAATCATGGTGGTATCCATCCTAGTGTCGGTTGCACGGTCTTGCACATTCCTTCCTTCTCATTCACACAGCGCCTTGACTCCTAGCGACATCCCACTTCCAACCGACTTCAGCCGCACTATCCACCAGCCTACTACCACGCCTTCTAAGCAGCTTTTCTTACTCACTCATGTTCGGAAACTCATCTTCAAACCAGGACTTCTGATGTTTCGGTGATTGGTCTACTTAACCGAACCAGTCAGTAATTGTTAATATAAAGTCAAACATAAATTGTAACGAAACTGGGGGAAATAAAGGTTATATAGACCTATCAAAAAGTATGTAATGGAAGTGACATCATATTATGACGAAAACGTCAAAGAAAGCCACTGTTGTAATTTGAAGTTCTAGGTCATTTGTGACCTTGGCGACAAAATAGGTCACCTGATCGATTTCTGGAAACTTCTTCCTTTTGTCGATTTCTGGAAACCTCTCGAATTTGGTTCTCCAATTAATAATCCCTGCTTTTTTCCAAAATATTCCACAGAGAGCTTATAAGCTTTTCATCGTCCAGTTGGGTTGTTAACGCCATATGAATAACATTTATGCCGATCTCAATACAGAACTCAATGTATTGCATATTCTGGTTTCATATACCTTCTATAAGCTCTATTAAACAACAATTCTTGTAGAAAAGTGTAAAACAATTAATTTTAAATTAAAAATACCAAAACCTTTCTCTAGGCAACTTGAGTCATCACCGCACACAGGCCATCAACACTTTTCCATTTGAAATATGAGAAAAATATGATGTTTTACATCAATCTATAACAAGTATTATTGTTGTTAATTATTGTTTTTTTTTGGCCACCAACTGTGTTTATCAAATGTACACAACATTTTAACATTAACTAATTTTTAATGAAACTTTTCCCATCACTTAATTAACTGAATTTAATATCTTAAATGTATTTTTGATATCAAGATAGGAACTCTCTTCTTGGTTTCTCTTTCTAAGTGTTATTCATGATTGTAAAAAAGTTTAGAAAATTGATATCATTAATATAAAATTGTGCAAGGACCATTCGTCAATAATTAAAAATTTTTAATTGAAAAAGTTCTATATAATTTGAAATATACGTGGACATGCTTGCTTAAAAATTTGGAATATGTCAACCCATATTCTATATTTTTAAGTCCAATTTTATTACAACGAATATCAGAGTAAGAAATGTATTTTATGAACTTTCGTTACAAAGTTGTTTCAAAGAACGTATTAGTTTGCATGTTTTAAGAATCCATGAATACGAATAAATCATTTGAATGTCTATAACGTGTATTTCTTTCAGTTTTGGGGCACGATAAATCTTGAATAAATTGAGTTAGTCCTAAAAAATTACTATGATTGTTTGAATTAGTAAACCTCAAATGCATAATGTTTCCAAGGAATCGAAATAGAAAGTGGCCCTGAATTTTTTAAACATTATTTTTAATTGAAAAACAACATCAATAAATAATTTTGTTGAAATTTATTTCATTAAATAGAAAGTCATTTTATATGAAATTATTTATTTAAAAGCAAATGCCATTATTTATATAAAATACTAGCAGGCTCTGTTCTCGATATAATGCAAGTTTTCTTATTCGAAATGTAAGAGAAAAAATAAATTATAAATTAAAAATCAATTGAAAGTGTATTTGTAAGTACTTTTGATCCAAAATGAAGTGAAACAGTGTTTAAAAATGATCACTTCCCGTTCTCAAGATATTAGAAATTTTATTTTTTCCCTTCAAGAGCGAGATATATATCTTACAAAATAATCAGGCGTTATTTCTGAATATTTTATTATTTTTTGCTTTATTGGCATTTAATCAATTGAATTTAATGAAGATCGAGTAATAAATAAGATATACATTATGCTGTCCCAAACTATCAAAATTGATTCATTTGTAGGCAGAGTGATATGTTGGACACATTTGATTATTTATATGCTAAGACCAACAGAGCATGATTTCGTACTTTCGCTAATGCACTTGGATTCTTTCACCACACTTATATTATCTATCATAGAAATAGTAAAAGTGCATAACTCCTTCACCTATACAACCTTCAGGTTGTCATTCATACAAGTTTCGCAATCCTTCTTGCAAAGAGCACTTTTTTCTCTGGAACATTCTGTCTCTGCTGTATAAATGCTATATTCCCTTAACATCATATTTCACTCATGTTTTGCAATACAAACGAAGATGGTTCGACGTAGTACTTCTATCGTAAGAGAATCGATTCTGTAATGGTGTAACTTTACCAACTCGTATTCATTCATAATGTTGAGGCAGATATCTGTTCTCTATTATTATAGCTTGAAAGCCGTTGCAGATTTTTCTTGCAAAAGAAGTAATGTATATTTTATGTTTGCATGTACTTATTCTAATATATATTTTACGTATGTATGCATTTTAATGTATATTTTACGTATGTGTGTATTTTAATGTATATTTTACGTATGTGTGTATTTTAATGTATATTTTACATATGTGTGTATTTTAATGTATATTTTACGTATGTATGTATTTTAATGTATATTCTACGTGTGTATGTATTTTCGGTTCCGGACATAATCCCGACAGCCGAAATCCCGACAAGCCATAATCCCGACAGGGTCGAAATCCCGACAAGGACAAAATCCCGACAAGCCAAAATCCCGACAAGGTCGAAATCCCGACAAGCCAAAATCCCGACAGCCGAAACCCACTCTTGCACAGACTAATACAACACTAAGGCGGTCATCGCAGTGACGTCACTAGGGTTAGAATTTACTAATCAGCACCCCCCCCCCCCCACACGCACATGCGCTGGACTCACGCTGGGCCCACGCACATGGCTCTCTACGCCTATATGTATAGCTTGATCAAAATTATCGGCGTTTTTACATCTCTACATTTTACAAATTAATAGTTTTAATCACTAAATCATAACAATTATGCCATTACTGAAATAAATTTTGGCAAATTGAAATGACAAAGATTAAAATGATATAACAGGTCGGTATAAGATTTAGAAAATTCATTTTATTAAAAAAGAAAAAAAAAACACATTCTGCATACGTTCGAATAGCGTATTCAAATAGCATATGGCCATTGTCGTAGCAAGCGGATGGAGACAAGAGGGAGCGTGAGTCAAGCGCATGTGCGTGGGGGGGGGGGGGGGGGGGTGCTGATTAGTAAATTCTAACCCTTGTGACGTCACTGCGATGACCGCCTTAGTGTTGTATTAGTCTGTACAAGAATGGGTTTCGGCTGTCGGGATTTTGCCTTGTCGGGATTTCGACCTTGTCGGGATTTTGACTTGTCGGGATTTCGACCCTGTCGGAATTTTGGCATGTCGGGATTTCGGCTGTCGGGATTCTGGCTTGTCGGAATTTCGGCTGTCGGGATTACGACCCAGACCCATGTATTTTAATGTATATTTTACGTATATATGTATTTTAATGTATATTTCACATACGTATGTATGTACTTTAATGTATATTTTACGTATATATGTATTTTAATGTATATTTCGCATACGTATGTATGTATTTTAATGTATATTTTACGTATATGTGCATTTTAATGTATATTTCACATACGTATGTATGTATTTTAATGTATATTTTACGTGTGTTTGTATTTTAATGTATATTTTACGTATGTATGTACTTCAATATATATTTCAGTATGCATTTCAGTATGTATTTTAATGTATATTTCACACATTCATTTACTTATTGAGTAGAGTAGTTAACAGGATATTCATAATTTACTTTAAATGCCCTGTTCCATGCTGCATATGGAAAAATCAACCAGAATTTGGTGAAACTATTGAATTCGAAAATTAATTTCAGAATTATGTTTAAAAAATCTGATGTGGGCAGCATAGGACTTACCCTATATAATGCAAGTATATATTTTTTTAATGCAAAGTAATAATGGATAAGATCCACAGTCGAATGGTTTTAACGTTAAAAAGCACACTGACATTTGACATCTTCTAAGCAGTATACTCTTACATTAAAATATGTTAATTAATAATTCATAAATTTGGTCTCTCAACTCGGGGAGAACCCACAACAGATTGTCTGATCTTAGATCTTTACCATTGACTTCAGCATTAGTGACAGTTAGGTCTTGAAACTCGAGGAGAAAACACAACAGAATGTCTGATATTAGGTCTTTAGCGTTAGTAACTTTAAAAAAATCGGATGTGGGCAACACGTGACTTTCCTTATATAATGCAATGAATTTACTACCTTTACAGTTAAAAAAAATATGATGTGGGCAACACATGACTTTCCTTATATAATGTAATGAATTTACTACTTTTACAGTAAAAAAATAGGTTTTTCTTATAGTAGATACTAATATTCTTTACAAGATATTGAATTTTCGAAAATTAGTCGTCATTTTCATTGATTTAGCATCATTTTTATCCATTTGGCGAGATTTTCATTAATTTGGCAACATTTCAAAAAAGTCGCCAAGTTGGCGACATTCCGCCAAATTCGTCGCCAAAATCTCGCCAAGCGTTATGCACTAAGAAAAAAGTTATTCTTACAGCAGATAAATGACTATTGGCGTTCAAATACAAAAGTATTATTCAAAGTATATTTTTTCATGAATGGAACGAGCTAGATCCACGAGAATGATGTCACGCAATTTATCGCATGGTATTACATATGAAAAGTGAACATGTTTCTCAATAGGAATTTTTTTTTTTTATGTGACATTTTCATAATTTTTTTGAAAAATGTACAATATCTCGAGAACGGTTCATGTTAGCGTTCTAAAATTTATGCCAATCGTTTTCTAATGAAAAATTACATAAGAAATGTCTATTTTCGTAACTTTATTAGCGGTTTTGATTTTTTGACGATTTTTTCAAAATTTCATTCGAAAATTTAGGGGGGTTCTGAACATTCGATTACGTATAAAAACAATAGGCTTCCAGTGTTTACGGATTGTGATTTTTGTACCAAATTTGGTTCTAATCGGTCCATCCGTTCGTCAGTTATCGTCTCCACAGACTCACTGACACACACACACACACACACACACACACACACACACACACACACACACATACACACACACACAGACATCACTTCAAAAATGTTTGATTCGTGATCAGGGATGCTTGAAATGTGCTCTCCCGTCGAAAACTCGAATTCGAATTTTCGACCCCGTCACAATACTTTCCTTATACATTATGTATATAAGGAAAGTAAAAATGTTATTCTTATAGTAGATACTTATATTCTTTCAAGATATTCAATATTATTCAATTAGTCGTCATTTTCGATGATTTAGCATCATTTTTAGCCATTTGGAGAGTTTTTTTTTAATTTGGCAACAATTAAAAATGTCGCCAAGTTGGCGACATTCCACCAAATTCGTCGATAAAATCTCGCCAAGCGTTATGGACGGAGAAATAAGTTATTCTTACAGAAGATAAATAACTATTGACGTTCAAATACAAAAGTATTACTCAAAGTATCTTTTTTCATGAATGGAACGAGCTAGATCCACGAGAATAATGTCACCAAATGTATCGCATGGTATTACATATGAAAAGTGAACATGTTTCTAAATAGGAAATATATATTTTTTATTTCATATAACTTTTTGATAATTTTTTTGAAAAATGTGCAATATCTCAAGAACGGTTCATGTTAGCGTTCTAAAATTTATGTCAATCGTTTTGTAATGAAAAATTACATAAGAAATATCTATTTGCGTAACTTTAGCGTAACTTTATTATCAGTTTTGATTTTTTCAAAATTTCACTCGAAAATTTAGAGGGGTTCTGAACATTCGATTGCGTATAAAAACAATAGGCTTCCAAAGTTTACGGATTGTGATTTTTGTACCAAATTTCGTTCGAATCGGTCCATTTGTTCGTCTGTTATCGTCTCCACAGACACACTGACACACACACATACTTTCACACACACACAGACATCACTTCAAAAATATTTGATTCGTGATCAGGGATGTTTGAAACGTGCTCTCCCGACGAAAAATCGAATTCGAATTTTCGACCCCCGTCACAATACTTTCCTTATACATTATGCATATAAGAAAACTAATTAGTGACAGTTCGGTCTTGCAACTCGATACGAACTCATAACAGAATGCCGGATGTTAGAAATTTTATCATTCGTGACTTTAGCATTAGTGATAGGTAGATCTTGCAACTCGAGAAGAAAACACAACACAATACCTAATCTTAGAAATTTTAGCATTAGTAACTTTAACGTTAGTGATAGTCAGACCTTGTAACTCGAGGAGAACCCACAACAGAATGCCTGATCTCAGAAACTTTAACATTAGTGACTCTAGAAAATATCCTATTTAGGAAGTTCTTGTTTCGAAAATCTTTCCCTCAAACCAGAAAGTACAAAATTGCCCTTCATAGTAAAGATATCTCAAGGAAATAATCAGAGTGTATAATTTGTACTTCTTCTGTAATACATAAACATTTTGTATCAGTAGTTTAATCTAAAGAACATCTTCTGAACTTTTCAGATCCGTGGTTAGAAGATCAGGTGGGACTTCAGTTTTATGCACTTATAGAAAAACAACGAAGGCACGTGGATGTCAATACAGTCATATCCATTGTTGAACATCCTCCTAAGGACTTTACTTCCCATGTTTTGTATGTAAAAGTCAAAATCACTAGCTTATGGGTTCGTTCTCATTTCTACAATATCTGAACAAATAAATCTTTCATCTAAACAATAAATCTTTCGTAAAATATTTCAATGCATATTTTATCTAAATTACACGGAAAATATTCTTGCTCTAAAAGTCCGTTAAAATTTTCAAATTCAAAGTTTCGTTCTTATTCCATTATTACTTTCCTTATATACATAATGTATAAGGAAAGTATTGTGACGGGGTCGAAAATTAGAATTCGAGTTTTCGACGGGAGACAACGTTTCAAGCATCCCTGATCACGAATCAAACATTCCCTGATCAGGAGTCAAACATTTTTGAAGTGATGTCTATCTCTCTCTCTCTGTGTGTGTGTGTGTGTGTGTGTCAGTGAGTCTCTGAAGACGATAACTGACGAACGAATGGACCGATTTGAATGAAATTTTGTACAAAAATCACAATCCGTAAACACTGGAAGCCTATTGTTTTTATACGCAATCGAATGTTCAGAACTCCCTTAAATTTTCGAGGGAAATTTTGAAAAAATCGTCAAAAAATCAAAACTACTAATAAAGTTGCGCAAATAGATATTTATTATGTATTTTTTTAAATAAAAAACAATTGAAATAAATTTTAAAACGCTAACATGAACCGTTTTCGAGATATTGCACATTTTTCAAAAAAATAATCAAAAAGTCATATAAAATAAAAAAAAAGTATTTCCTAATGAGAAACATGTTCACTATTCATATGTAATACCATGCGATAAATTTGGTGACATCATTTTCGTGGAACTAGCTCGTTCCATTCATGAAAAAATATACTTTGAATAATACTTTTGTATTTGAATGCCAATAGTCATTTATTTGCTGTAAGAATAACTTATTTTTCCGACCATAACGCTTGGCAATATTTTTTCGACGAATTTGGCAGAATATCGCCAACTTGGCGACATTTTTAATTGTTGCCAAACTAACAAAAATCTCGCCAAATGGATAAAAATAACGCCAAACCAATGAAAATGGCGACTAATTGAAGGACATTCAATATCTTGGACAGAATATAAGTATCTACGAGGCATGTTTTTTATGTAAGTACCGTTTTGCGATTCCGCCGCCGCAGCGCTACGGTCGGCGTTCCGCGCATGCGCGCTGGTTACCTACATCTCTTGTCTACGCACTGACGCCATTACAGTCTGATTCTTCATTGTATACGTTGTTTACTGAGTCTTTAAGATGCCTCCGACAATCGTGAGTCCCGCCGATTGTGAAGTACGGGCTGTTATACGATTTCTTAGTGCTAAAG